>RJWH01000296.1:629218-857293 GCA_004363575.1 Solenodon paradoxus
TCTTTATCTTACTCCTCAAAGCCTATGAATATATGGTAAAATAATCTTTGCAGATGTGACACAACTAAGAACCTTGAGATGGGATGAGTGATTATTCTGGATTATAAGGGTGGGACCAGTATAGCACAAGGATTCTTATAAAGAGGGAGATAGGAGGCACAAAAAAGAGAAGACAAAAGGACAAAAACAGGCTTCTGAAATTGAGTAATTAGAATATGCAGCCGGATTGACTTGAAGCTGGGAAAGGGGCCACAGACCTAGGAATGCAGGTGACTTCTAAAACTGAAAAAGGCAAGGAAATGGATCCCCCAATCTCCAGAGTAATCAGAAGGAATCATCCCTGCCAACATGATATCTCAACTTTAACCCAGTGTGACTGACTTTGAACTTCTGACATCCAGAATTTATGGAGAATAGACTTGTGCTGTGTTAAGGCAGTATATTTCTGATAATTTGTTATAACAGGAAATCAGTTAGTACCCAGGTCTATATTGAATTTTTAGATATAATTTTCTAGTTCTTAGCACCCAAAATTGATCATCTTCCTTACACTTGAAGAATGTACAGGGTAGCCAAAATAATACTGAGCAAAAGAGAGAAACACTTTAGAAAAGCTTAGAATTATAATTACAGTTAGAAGGAAGTTAGATATGAATTAGAATAGTTATTTATTCTGTATAGATGAGAACAACTTGTGACCAGATATATCAAATGACATGCAACATTATGGAGATGGTCCATAGCTTCCTTGATGCTGAAACTCAGGCCTGTATTTTGAAGACAAGTAGCACTAGATAATATAACACTAGTTAATACAATGCTTAACTGTCTCATGAACTATTGTAAATGTTTTCCATAGGCTATTTTAACTCAACCATAGGAGATGAGTAGTTAACCCATTTTAGAGACAAGAGAGCTATGTCTTAAAGATTTATGTAGCTTATTCAAGTTTATACAGCTTATGAAGAGGCATTCCCATTCCAATGTAGTTTTAAATGGAACTATTATAAATTTGTGATTTATTTTTAGACAGTGACACTTCTGGTTACAATTAAGATCATGCTTACTTTTATACTGGGATTTCACACTAAGAATTAGTGAAAAAGAAATGCAATTTTCCCCAGAAGCTGTATTGAATCTCTCTGAATCCACTGTACAATTTTAGAGATCTTAAGACAGATGATTTTGGGATCCCCAAAGCTTATGTTATACTGACTGTCACATATTTGTTCCTCACTTCAGCTCAAAAATTAAATAGAAGTCAGTAACTTTGTACTACTGGTTTTATATAGGTGGGAGGTGGAGGTAATAGGTTTATATAGCTGTGAATTCTACTTCATTATGCACGAAGTATAAGCAGAAAATACTTATTAGTAAGCAGCCAATTTGCTGTACTCAATTTTTAATAGAGATAGAAGGTAAATAATCCATATGAGCAGTGCTCTTGCATCAATATCTGTTAAAAAATAGATATAGGTTGTAATTCTAGAATGAATGCAAGTCTCCTTATTACTAGGTTTGCAATTCAATTGCCTGTGGAGCCTCAAGTACCATTGATTATTCATTGGATTCTGGGATGGGCCAGCTATACAACTATTCATTAATTCCTTCAGTGCCCCAAGGCATACAGAATGATTTCAGTACTGCAACAGTTCCTAGCTCAAGAGTTTAGCCAAAGGAAGGATTCATGAGCTGGAAAGCTTTTTCCCCAGAAATAACATGTAACACATCATTTGGATTCGGATGGAAATCCCTGCTGTTTTATCCTTGACCCTTTTTTATGCCCTTTACCTGTTAAAAACATTTCCCTGTAGTTATTTTCTCTTCTCACACCATAGCCATGTTCTAGTAAAAGGAGCTACACATTTGGATCCAAAGATCAGAGCACAAGTTTCAAAGAGTGTCTTGGCTCACGTTGAGACAATAGCACAGGCATTGAGATTTGTATTGACCTGTAAATTGACCTCCCTTTCAGCTTGAACAGGACCAGAAAGTGAGAAACCCTGAATGTCCTCCTTTCTCCCCTTTGCTACCCTCCATCTTCCTTTGTTTCCTGTCTCTTGGTGACAAATTTATCCTCTAGATTTTGAGCCCTTAAACCTGGCTACATGTTATAGTTCCCTGAGGAGCTTTTAAAGAGTGCTCTTCTCTGGGCCTTTTCCAGAATTGTTTAATAAGAACTTTGGCGGGAGGAGTGCCCAGGCTGAATATTTTTAGACTCTATATTTAATGTACATCTAGGTTTGAGGACCACCGGTCCTGAACCAAGCCAGATACCTATAAATAAGCCTAGGTTCCTTTTTCTTACTGACCCCCTACAATTAATTGGTTGACTAAATCTGACAAATCTACCTTCTGAATTATTCCCCTTTTATCTTCAGTATCATTGTCTGAAAATTTTTAATTTAGTGGAATCAGCTAGTAATTTTCTTTTCTTCTGATTTTTCCTCCCACTAGGGCACATTGTTCTTGCTGACATAGGGTAATCTTTCTAGAACACACATGTAAGCATGCTACCTCTCCCTTTATTAAAATTCTTTAATGATTCATCAGAACTTTGGAACAAAGTCATGCAAGCTCATTTTTTTTTTGACTACTACCTGCTTGTCTGGCTTCAAGTTTTGTCACTCCCATACTCTTCATAAACCAGATGACTGACTTTCTCATACCACCACATGTCTTTGCTCCTCTAACACTCTCATCTTCTTGCTCAATGTTTCAGCTTTAAATTGCAATTCCTCCTCAGACTAAGAGAGTCCTCTCTACTCATGCTCTGTTACTATGAGCCTAACTCCATTCTGCCACTTCTACTGAGTTGGCATTAAGTCCCATACTTAGTAGGAATTAAGAGTCTTGCTCATACCTAACATTGTGCCCAGTATGTAGTCAGTGCTTGATAAATCAGTATCAGTTGCATGGAAGAATGAATAAATGAATGAACACATAGAACCCTATCCTACTATCCCTTGCATCATTTTCATTGAGGCTTTTCCCTTGTCACTGCCTGATTATCAGAAAACACATTGTTGCAAAAATAGTAACATAAAAATTGCAAGAGTCTGCCACTTAAAACTTTTGGAAGGATATTCATCATGTTTACTTGAACCAAACTTAAATTGCATACATAGGCAATAGACCATTTGGTAAGATTCTAAGGAAGGGAAGAAGTAGGTGAGTTTTATGGTGTCCAAAATAACAAACTTTTGCTGTAAAAAAATGTAACTATATGATAGAAGAAAGTAATTTGTAACTAGGTGTGGCATAAATGATTCTTGGGGTGACAATGAATTTATTTCCAGACCTTGGTCCTGTTTTAGTTGGATTTCATTTAGGGAAGTTTGCTTTTACAAAAATTAAAATTTTGATGGCATGTGCCACCATAGGTTGATCAAAACAATTCTTCATTGTCCCTTTGAGTGTTAAGGTTCTTTGAATTACTTGAGGTATAATACTCAGTAAGTAATATGACAATCTGCCTAGGTCTCTTGCTCAAGGGAGGAGTCTATGCAACTGACTTGTATTTTTCAATGCCGTCTATTTCTGCAACCAGACAGGAAACTCCACATTCCTTTTCCATCACTAACATAGCAAAAGCTCCTTCTTGACATAGTGTGGCAATATATTGATTGCATTTCTGGAAAACACAGAATATCTGAATGATAGGATTGATAGTATCAGATGCCTGATTTAGCATTTGTCAATAAGAAGCCTGACTCAAATTTCCTTTCCCATTCAGGACATTTTCTTACTCCTTAAATATTCTAAAATTATCTGGATGATTTAGGGGTTAATATTGGATATAAGGCGTTGCTCAGTGTAGAACTATTACTAAATAAATTATGGTGTCATTCTCCCCGGATGCTGTTTGAAGCAGTTATTCCAGGCTTTTATAAAGCCCTGGTAGGGCAAGAGATAATCCCAAAAACCATGCACAATCAATTGTTTTTTAGGAAAAAATATTTTGCTGCTTTTTTTTTTTTTTTTTTTTTTGTTATGTCATTCTTCTTTATGACTTCACAATGACGGATCTTCTTTTTTCACTTTTCAGGATGTGGTCTGCAAAAAGAGTAGAAACCTAGCATTGGAAGGGAAATGCTAAATGAGGTTTTTCAGACTAATCATTCCTCCACTTCAGAAACCATTTCCCCAACAACTTGGACCAGGGGCTACCCTGCTTCATCATAAACCTTTTGGTGATAGTATGCTCACTACTTTAGAGTTCACACCTGTAACTGGTTTTCTGCTTTCACAGAAAGTTCTTTCTTAAAATAAGGCAACAGTGAGAAAAATCTAAGTTTCTCAGCCATTTCTGATTATGAACTTACAGCTAGAGCAGAGCCTGGCTGAGTATGCGGGCCACCTATTCACGCCAAGTTTTCCTTGGAGGAGGAAAGGAATCTTGCAGAGACAAACCGTAGTATGAAAGTGTTCAAGAGCTTCCTCCTCTCTCTGGTCAAAGGAGGAAGTTTCTTGTAGACCCAAAGTGTGGAGGCAGAAAGAGATTCCTTGGCAAACAGTGAGGTGCCCCCTGGCCATTTGGAGGAAGACTGGGAGTGAGGCAGGTAACCTTTTCCTCAGATGGTTCATCTTAGATTGGGGGTGAGGCTGACTGGGAGATTTGAATTTATCTGTGCATCATTTTTCTTGCATTGTTTTGAGTCATCTTTTAAGCTTTATTGAAAATTATACAGCATGCTTATTCATACTGCATGCATCGCTTAGAGCAGGACTCCTGTCCATCACTGAGCAAGGGTCCCATAGGGTGAAAATACTGTCATTGCCCTTAGTAGCACTGCTTTCAGAGGTTTTTTCCAGGGCTGTGATTATGGTTTTTTAATGTTATAGCTCTTTACGTGTTTGTAAACATTTCCCAAACTTTCCTTCTCCTCCCAAACCCTTTGATGTAGACAAATTCAATTTTGTTCCTTCATTAGCATTCCCAGGTTGTGATTTTGAGGTTCTTCGCAGCTCAGGTCACTGATGTCTGGAGTTTTAGTAGATCATCCACATCACATGTGAAATGTAGTTACAATAGAACTCATTTATTCCTGAAATAAACAGAAGCAGACAATGCCACTCAAAAGAGCACTGACAATGAAATTATGATGTTAATTCTACCTGTGTCAGGCATACTTTAAGGTCCTAATTTACCTTCTTGATTTCTGCTAGATTAAAACCCTTTGTTTTATGTTCAATTTCATGAATTTTATATTGCTGCTACTATTAAGTGGGAGAGTGATTTTGGTGAGAAATTTTCATGGGCCATGAAGGTTGAAGCTTGAGAACTGTGCTCTAAGGCAATACTTTCCTATCAGTCAACTCTTAGAAACTTCTGGGCTATTTTATTTCCATTAACTTTTAGTTTGAGAATCCTCCCCACACATACACACCAATCTATATTATTGCTTTGCTCAGTACGTTTAAAAGATAATTCCTTGAGTACAGCAAAACCAGGCCCAGGCTTTTGACTAGTATGGGTGAAATAATATATCTTGGTTAAATTGCAAAAACATTGTGTTTTCCTTTAAAAAAGCTGCTGGAGTTTTTATTTTGGCATCTGAGCATCTAGTGGCTGATCTGAAAAATGCATCTAGAGGGGTTTCAAAGGAAAATGAATGAATGCTTCAAACCTGTAGGAAATTTCTCAAACGTGTTAGGAAAGCGGGACCAATAAAGAACAGTTCCTCTTGTTAAAAAGAAAAGGCAATTGGGATGCACAATAAATGTGGTCAGGTTTATAGTTGCATTTATGACATGAACCCTAGTAAGCTTGGAGTAGACGTGCAGTGAAAAGGCATGTATGCAGTGGGCATGTCTGAAGTCTGTGAAGCAGAGCAAACACTCAGGCAAGCAAGCAGACCTCTGCTCCCAAACAGAATTGATGTCACAGATGGAAAAACTGTTTGGAGATTTCATCCCCATTCCACTGAGTGCCTTGCTCATAATAAACTCCTCTGCCTATGGTTGCAGCCAAGGCTTTGTCCTAAAAGGCAGGAGGAAATAGATCAACAGTTTGGCTGCGGAAGGTTGATGAGGTTCTGAACTAACCAGGTCCACTCATTCATCACTCTTTCCCTTAAGCCAGCAAGGTTGTTTTCTCTAACCAGAAAGGCAAAGAAATAAAGTAGCCCAGGTGCAGAGTTCTTGTGGTTGGGCATTAGATTTTAAAGATTATGTTCATTTCATGTTTCTGTCCTCTGGTACATGATGATGATGAAGGGGTTCTCTCGTTTTCCCTTCTTGAAGTAGGTGTGGGACTCTGATGAAACAGGGCATCCAAGCGATGCTAAATAGAATTGGTAAACCTTGCTGTTTGATGTGAGCAGATGACCCTGAAGAAAAAGCAAGATTAAAAGAGAGGCATCTGATAATTGAGAAATTATTTTCTCCTTCTTTTGTCCAGTCTTAAAATATGAAGTGTTCAGAATGCTTAAACTTACCCCCTAATATTGTATGACTCTCTTTGGCAGACTAACTTTTTATCTCTCTCACAAAAGGATGGAGTCAGACACAAGTCCGTACCTCATATATGTGAAGATGAGTGGACACAGGCTATTGAATATATACAGTTTGAATTTGTTTTGCTTGTGTTTGCTCTATGGTGTCATTGATGGCCGTAGGGAAATAATTTGAGTGATTCTAAGACAAATTTCCAGGATATGTTGATTTCATCATAATATGCCAATATGGGGGCAGATGTAAATGACTAATTAGCTTAACAAATATTTATTACATGCTTACTGGTGTCACTGTGAACTAGGTGTTGGGTACAATGCTGGGTACTAAAGGCATTATATGAAAAAGGGAGAAAATTCAGGAAATGACTTTCCATTGCAAAAATGGAATATATTTAACAATTAACATTATATGTGGAAAGATAGGGATGTTTGACTTTCTTTGATATGGACATTAAGTGGTTTTATGGCCTTTTCATTTGTGCTATTAGGCCTATTCTAAAGAGAGAACACTTCATCAGGATGTACTACGAGCATTCTTTCCAGAGAAAGAACATCAGGCAGTTCCTTTTTGTATTGTTTTTAAAAACAGGGATCCTTTCCTATCCTGGAGGAATGTAGAACTAGTTTTTCCACAACTAACATGTTGTTTTAATTTTTTAATATTATTCTACAGGAAAACTGACATTTTCTGTTTGTGTTCAGTTTTAAGAATTTTAGCCGCCACCACAGACACAGAAATGCTTCATCCCCTCCATACCTGATGACTTTCCTTGGGTTTGTTTGAAACTTCAGCAAGGGACACTGGTGGGTACTCAGTAACTACCTCCCCAAACACAATTTCCATGTGAGAGGACACTTCACTTTGCAGGCACCCAGGGCATGATCTTATGTGGGTGGAACGTTCTTGGATTTGCCAAGTACTACAAGGTCTGAGAGCTAGGACTCAGTAATTATGACTCATGATGGCGAACCATGGCTTACCACCATTCTGTCACCCTCAGTGCCTATCATATTATAAGAAAAACTGACGGGGCAAAGGTGACCTGAAACAGCTGGTGAGATGGTGTGATGTTGTTGATGCTGGAGGTGAGAAACTTGGGGAACTTCCTCTCTTACGTGGAAACATGGGGTTTGAAATGAGGACTTGATGTGGCATATTGGACGATGTAAATCACAGTTAAAATATGTATTTAGTTTACAAAATTAGATAATTCTGACAAAAGATTCCAAAATTTCTGCCAGTACTGTTACCAAGATTTAGCTTTTATTTAGATGTAATTATATATATACACACATATTTATATATAAATATATATATAAAAACATGTGTCTGAGCATCCAAATATTACCAAAGTGAAGGCATTGTCCTTTTTTCAGCCAACTTGATTATTTAAGGGATATATGACTTTTTTTGAGTATAGATAATCAGTGACTAATAACATTTAACTTATAGCTTAATTAAGATTCATATTTAACTCATGTAAAATGACATACTAATTTAGAAATGTTGCCTTTTTAAACACATATTTAAAAAATAGTTTAATTGGACTGTTATGTTAGCTAGGGATGTTGCTATTATAAATTGCTATAAAATAGGTGACTTAGACAAGAAATATTTTTCTCAAAGTTCTGGAGTCTAGGAATTTCAAGATCAAAGTACTGGCCAATTCAGTTTCTGGTAAAGATATTCTTCCTGGCTTGTAGACAGGCTTCTCCTCCATGTATCCTCACGTGAAATAGAGAGAGAGAAAAAGACATGGTCTCTCTCATCTCTTCTTATAAGGACATTAATCCCATCGTAAGAGTTCTACCCTCATGACCTAATTACTTCCCAAAGACCTAATTTCCAAAATACCATCATATTGAGGATTAGAAGTTTAATATAACTCTTTTTATTCTAACTTTCTTGATCTGTAATTGATACATAACACTGTGAATTTAAGATGTATAAGGTGTTGATTTGATATATTTATAAATTATAAAATAACTACCACCATAGGATTAGCTACCACTCCTATCCTGTCAGATTACAACTTTCTCTCTGTCTGTCTGTCTGTCTGTCTGTCTGTCTCTCTCTCTCTCTCTCTCTCTCTCTCTCTCTCTCTCTCTCTCTCTCTCTCTCTCCCCTTCCTTTAAGGAAAGATACAGGCAGGAATGAAGGTGACTAGGCAGACAGGTGAGAAGAGAGAGAAGGTAGAAACACTTTATTCATTTTATTTAGTTATTTATCTCGGTTGCTTCTCCTGGCCTCAGGTTTTAAACCAGGAACCTTGGGATATATGAGGACCATACTTTTGGTAAAATAAACTACTAGGCCACTATGATGCACCAAGGTTACCATTTCTTTTGTCTTTTGTGTGATGAGAACCTTTAAGATTTATTCCTTTAGCAACATCCAAGTAGATGGTATAGTATTATTTGCTATAATCACCATGCTGTGCATTAGATGACCAAACTTACTAGCATGTAACTGGAAGTATGTGGTTGATCATATATGACCTTATGCATTCACAGCGGTATATTATTTAGCCATGAGAAAGAAGGAAATTATGCTATTTGTGACAACATGGGTGAACCTTGACAGTTCATGTGCTAAGTGAAATGAGTCAGACAGTGAATAAATACTTCATTTTATTTTTTGATAAATACTTTATAATATCACTTATATATGGAATCTGAAAAAGACAAACTCAGAGAAACAGAATGTAGAGTGAGGGCCAACATATAAATTTTGAGGTTCATATTTTTTTCACAGGAACTGTTATTGGAATTTATATTTCTGATTTACATTTTTTGTGTTACCGAAGGCAATTTCTGGAACATATCATTTTGCTTTTTAAATAGCTTTAGAAATGAGTCTTTGCAAAGATTTTTCAGATATCATTGATAATTTCATTCTACTTATATCCACTCAAGTTGTATTAAAATAGCCATTCTGTCTCCAGTTCTTGTATAGGTATGTATTTGTGGTGTTAAAAATCTAATCTTCCAATTAATATTTTAAAATAAAATCTCTACTGTTAATTTCTAGTATGGTTGTTCATAAAAATGCCCACATTCTTCCCATTTTTGAAGTTTTCAATGCACTTTTGTAACTTTTCCCTGAAAAGACAGAACTTTTTTCCTCATCTTCTGAATCTGGACTTGGCCATGTGAATTATTTGGGTCAATGTGTCATTAGCAAATAGATACAAGCAGAGGTCTGAAATCAGGATTTGTTTTATTATTGTTTTGGGGAGCCCTATGGCTGCCATCATGTGAACAATCCCAGGTTAGACCCCTAGATGAGGAAAACACAAAATCTTGCCTCCATTGATCCAGCTGACAGACACCCAATTGATAAATATTGTGAATGAAGTCATCTGCCATGAGTTGACCACAAACACATGAATGACTTCAGCTAACAGCATAGGAAGCAGAGATAAATGGTCCTATTTAAATTCAGCAAAAATTGTAAACTCTCAATCTTGAACAAATGAAATTGTTCTTATTTTAAGTTGCCAACATTTGTAGTAGTTTATTATGCTGCAAAAGTTAATTGATTAATACACTTTAGACCTTGTTTATTGATTTCCTTTTGTGGTAGATAAGTCAAATCCTATATCTCCTATATCTTCTACAATTTAACTTTCTAGTCTACTCTTTAAGTATTTATAACCCTTGGTTAATAAGAAATCAGTGATTATAAAGTTGTGACTTTTAAATATTATTTGTATTATAACTAGTCTATCAGAACAGTGTTTCCTTTTGAATTTTTCCTGAGAGATAATTATTGTCTCTCTTAAAAATCTACCTAGATTTCTGTGTACCTTTTTTCTTTGTTCAATAATTAAATATATATTTTATCATTTTAGTTTTGTTATTTTCTTGGAAACTTCTTTATCAAACACGTTGTCTTCTGGCTTTTATATGGTCTGTTTGCTTTCTAGTCTGACAACATAGCACACACTTTATCACTCTTCATTGATGGGTATTCTAATTCTTGAATTCCTGTGTCTACCTTTTGGTTATTTTAATTCAATTCCTTCAAGTACTTTATGATTTATTTTGAGAAAGATACCTTACTTAACTTCTCATTGTTTTTTTAAAATTTAATTTAATTAATTTTTTTCAGACTAAGAAATTAAATACTTATTTCATTAAATACTTATTTCAGAAGAAACTCAAGAGAGTGCAATGTATTGGATATTTCCGAAACAATTAGATATTAAAATGAATGTAGTAGAATATGTAAAAATTCATAATGTAAGCTTGAGTCACAATTCCTTAATGTAGAAAAGTTAAAAATTGGAATTATCAAGATGAATAAGGAAACTAAAAAGAAAAACTCAGCATGATGAAAGTAAAATTAAAAAAAATTTGCATAGTGTTATCTTTCCAAATAAAACAACATCAATAATAATTAAACTAAACAGCATAAAATGTTAAGCACACAGGATTTGGGCGTAAAAGACAAATTTGAACCTTGGCTCTGATATTTGTGTACTATATAATCTTAGACTGATTTCTTACTGGTTTTCCCATCTATAAAATAGAAATAATAGTATCTATATTATAGGCTTATCTTAAACAAGATAATGTATGCCAAATTCTTGAACATATACACACCAATCTTAACATTCAAAGCAAAGAAATTGAAGAGGTAATCAAAAGTTTCCCTAAAAACAAAGCCCAGGACCAGATGGCCTTTCCAGTGAGTTTCACCAAAGCTTCAGAGAAGAATCAACACCTGTTCTTCTCAAACTCTTCCAAAATATTGAAGAATAGGGAACACTTCCAAACACTTTCCATGAGGCTAATCACACTGATGCCAAAAGCTGACAGAGATGTCACCAAGAAATAAAATTACAAACCAGTATCACTAATGAACTTAGTGAATAGGTCAAATAGAATTATTTTTAAGTGGGGTTTCTTTATATTTTATATAGCATCTTTTAGTATTTTTTGTAGAATAGATTTTGTGGTGATAAATTCCTTTAACTTTTGCTTATTGGGAAAGCTTTTTATTGTTCCTTCAGTTCTGAATAATAATCTTTCAGGGTATAGTATCCTAGGTTGAAAATCCTTTTCTTTCAGCCTTTTGAATATATCATTTCATTCTCTCCTGGCTTTCAATTGAGAAATCCGCTGACAATCTGATGGAGACTTGTTTGTATGTGGCTGTTTTTCTCTGGATACTCTATAAGACTTTCTTTGTCTTGTATTTTTGACATTTTTGATGATAATGTGTTTAGGTATAGGTCTGCTTGGGTTTCATTTATTAGGGACTCTTTGAACTTCCCGGGTCTGACAGCTTTGCTTCATTCTTCAGGTTGGGGAAATTTTCAACTATTATTTCTTAAAATACATTTTTTGCCCCCTTTTTTCTCCCTTTTCTTCTGGAACCCTATAATGCAAATGTTTCTTTGATGTTATCCCATAGGTCTCAACTGCTGTCTTCACTTCTTTGCAGTCTTTTATCTCTTTGTTGGTTTACTTCAGCACATTCCTCTGTCTTATTTCTGGCCCGCTGATTCCGTTGTAGGCTTCATCCATCCTATTTTTGAGTCTCTCTATTGAATTCTTTAGGTCAGCTATTGTGTTCTTAATTTCTTTGAAATCTGTATGGAGCTGCATCATTTCTACTCTCTCTTTCTTGTTCTATTGTTTTCTTGATTTCCATGAGTATGTTTATCGCTGTTGTCCTAAGTTCATCCTCAAGTAGTTTTCAGACATCTGTTTTCAATTTTTTTCCCTTGGGTTTTTTATTGCATTCATCATTTCACATATATTTATCTGTGCCTTTGCTTTGCTCAGCATCCCGTTTATGTTTCTGGGGATTAGGTTTCCCTGCAGTGATCGCCAAGTGTAGGGTATTGACTTGCAGCAAGTAAGCTAGGATCTTGGTTTGAACACTGGGATTACTTGAGTTTTGTGGCATCACCACTGGTTAGATTCATTGAATTTCTTATGTGGGCCCTCCGTTGCTACCTGTGACTTCAATCTATGGGGTTGGAGTTTGTGTGGGAGGTGCAGAGCCTTCCTCCAGCATCCCAGCTCCCAACTGTAATGACCACCTTGTTGGCCCACAATCAGCAATCAGGCTAAAATTTCACCTCCACCCACAAGGTGGCGATACTGGATAGCATGGACTCTTTCTCCCTCTGGAAGACTCTCTTTTTCCTTTAAACCTGAGACCAGGATTTCCAGCAGGTGAGTCCTGTGGCTCCAGGCAATATGATGAGTGATTCCCCTAGCAGCTTTCCAGCTATGACAGCCCCCAGTGTAATTTTCTCACCAGGTACCCCGTTTAAAAAACCGGGGGACTAGTCTTCCTTCCACCTTGTACCTTGTACTAGACCCTTTCCACTGGGCTCTGTGTCCTGGTCCTCCTGGGTAAGCTCTCTGCTACTTTTGTCATTCTTGGGAGGGCCAGTTCTTCTCAGTTCCATCCCCTTCCATCATTCCAGAATCCTGAGTACAAGTCTGCTGTGTAGCTCTGAGAGCCCAGACATTTTTGCCTACCCTTTGTTGTTGTGGTTGCTGCTATGTCTCTGCAGTTTCTATGCCTGCTTTTCCTCATTTTTTATTTCTGGAAAATAGGTGAATTTCTAGTTGTTTTGTGAGGAGGATGTGAGTCTCCCTCCTAACAGGTCACCATCTTGACTGAACGTCCACCTTACTTTTTTGTTTGCTGACTTTATTACCAGTGAAGTGAGAAACATGTCTTAATGCTCATAACATTTATTTGTGAAGAGCAATGAGATTGTGGTTGCACTTTGTTACTTGTAAAGTTCAGTATAAAATAATATTATGGAAGAGAATTAAAAGCCTAGAGAAGCTGATCCACTGGATTCAAAGGCAACCTTCTGCTTATAATCTCTTGGAAGTCCAAGTTAGACTTTTGGGTGAGGGGCAATGCATCAGAATGTCACTGGATCTAACACTGTTACATTGTGTGACTTTAGATGAGCTGCTTACTCTCTAGACTTTGATTTGCTCATCTGTAAAATGGGATTTGAAGGCAGAAGGGCTTCTGTATGTCTGCTAGCATTACCGTTCTATGAAGTGAGCCACCTGCAACTCAAAAGAAGGCAGGGTGGATTTCAAACTGGATATGCTGTGTATTTTTTTGCCATGGCAGAGAGACGGTTAAATGAATATCTGACAACCAAGTCAAATAACACTCAATAATGGAACTCTGTGATTTCATTTTCTTCTCCTGAGTCCTTGGAAATGCTCTCTTTCCTGAACATGAAGCTAGACCCTGAGTTGTCACTCCTTGCCTGGATACCTCTTGGATGTGATGTCCAGACACGTTGGCCTTGAGACAGTAAGCGTCCCCAGGTGCCAGAGTTTGGGGGCCCCTGCAGCAGTTTGCCTACCTCATCCCCCCACTGCACTCACCAGAGCAGAGAAGATTAACTTTCCGAAAATGAAAAGGACAGAGAGAAGACGAGCTGCTTATCAAATATGCACATTTCAGATGGAACTTCACACTCAGTAGAAAGATGTTAGATTGCTGTTAGCTCTCTGGAGCGCTCCTGACAATGTGTTATCAGGTCATGTTTGCATGACAGAGGCAGCCCAAGCAGGAAACATTAAGTCATATGACTTCTAAGACGGAATCAATCAAGTGAGCAGTACAGCTCCTGAAAACTAATTTCACCTTCATAAGGTCTGGTTATCTGTGAGTCAGACATGAGGTTTGTCAGCCCCGTTTCAGTCTGACCGAGTTCAGCACTGCATCAAGAATTTTAATGAACCGACACTGTAATATGTATGAAAGATGACACTGAGATGAATTTATGAAAAGCCAAGTCCCCATGAAATATGAACAATTACTTGCAGGCTCCTTCGCCTACTTAACTCATTTGAAATGTCCATTTCAAAGGCTTTTGTCTTTCTGTGGTTCATTTGCAAGTTTGTGAACAGATTTTCATCATATTTAACTAGTTTTAAAACCAAAGAAGCTAGTCACAATCAAATAGTTCAGTGAGCTCTGGTGTGACGCGGGCAGAGCCAAGGCCAGCCAGAGCTTAAATCTCCATTTGGCTGCAGATGCACAGATTTACTTGGATAAGGAGAAAAGGACTTGAAAAGCGTGCATGTTTATGCTGATTTGGTCCTTGGCATTCAATGTTGCCCTATGTAAGTTCCTAATTTTTTGTCCTACTGGCATCATCCTTTCTCTGGTTGTAATAATATTTACTAGATTTTACCTTCAAAACAGCACTACCAGGGCTAGGTTTATTTTGAAAACTTAAAATAAAAGATTGTCAGTAGAGTGCTGTTGAAGTCATAATGAACCTTTTCCAGGAGATTTTGGCTTTTGTGTATGTAGTGTCCCAATCCATTGTCCAGATCCTGTACCCTTTTTATGAATTCCATTGATGGCATGAATATGGATTTTATATGCTGATCTATGTAACTTGGGTGTTTCATATGCGATTAACCACAATTCCTACCTTGCTGTCAGAGACTATGGACTGGTTATTGCGGTACTCAGTCCACGTTCACTTTGAGCTCCTCCTCCCTTAGGAGATATTGCTCCCCCATTTGCAAACAGTGTTCTCTTCTGGTTCAAGGAAAAGGTAAATCCCTTCTTGGTACCCTTTTTTTAAATTTTCTATTTCTTTTTCTTAAATGTAAGTCATGGCTAATGTACAGAAAATATAGGGAATAAGCTAAGTAACATTAATGTACTTACTATTGATTCAGTTTGAACAAAATATCTAGTATTTTGTCATATTGATGCAAAACTTTTATTTAAGCCAACAAAAACAAACCCTCCATGGCATGTACAATCGAGGGGCTCACTGTTCTTTCCATTCTTTTCTTGGGTCCCTGACAAAGAGAATGACTATCCTGAAACTGGCAAATAAAATCTCTATGCAAGTTTTATTATAAATAAAATGTCTGTGTTTTATTAAACAAGCTGTAGTACTATTTTCATGTTATGTACAATATAGCATTCAATATTCTTCAACATGTGGAGTGTGTAACTAGAAGTGGAAGAGCTAGGTTGAATGGCGTGCATACCATTTAACTTCATCAGGCTATTTCCTAATGTAATTGCATCAATTTTTTTTTTGGCTTACTTAAATAAAAGAGAAGATATTATCCCCATGCTTACCAGTATTGAATATTTAATCATTTAAAGAAAATTTATTCCCATGAGCCAGGCATTGTTCTTGCTGAAGACTCAGCAGGAAAAGGAAAATCAAAGATCTCTGCCCTGATAGAGTGGTTTTATCAGATTCAATTTTTTTTTCTATTTGATCAGCAAAAATAGTAGTTTTCAATTGTTATAAGTTCTACTTTTCAGATTACTTGCGAAGTTAACTAAACTTTTCTTTTTGTCAGTTGTTTATTTGTAGGTTTGACCAATTTTTAAATATTTGTAGCAATTTTCTTATTAATATGTAAATTTCCTTAGTCTGTGGTCTAAACCTTTACTAGTTATAAATTTTTTCAGATATTTTCTGTCAGCTAATAACTAAACTTTATGATTCTATTATTACTAGAAAAATTTAGTATTCATTTAGTCAAGTTTATTAGCCTATTCTTTTAAGATTTGTGCTTTTGTGTTTTAAGATATTCTCCAAAAGCATATTTTTGATAAATTAATTATTTTCTATTTTTTGTAAAACTCTGATCTTATGTTCTCTGTATTATTTTCGTTTATTTTTATGTTTTATATTTTAATCTCATTTTTTTTAAATTTAGATTTTTTTTTTTAAAGGAAAGGTGCAAGTAAGAATGAAGGTGAGTAGACAGGCAAGAAGGAAAAGAGAAATATTTTATTTAGTTGTTCATCTTGGCTGATCCCCCCACCCCAACCACACCCCCTCCTACCTCCAGGCCAGGGTCTCCAACCTGAGTCCTTTCCCTGTATGTTTACTACGTCTGGTGACTTTATCTTCTAGGTCACCTGGGTGCGCCACATTTGGTTTTTAAATCAAATGTCTAACGTATTGAGTTCAACAATCAATTCATTACTTTGTTTTTCTAATTTTTCAGATAAATATGTTAATCTGTAATGTCTTTTTATCTTATTTTTGCTTAATTCCAATTTAAAAAATTTCACTGTAGTTTCTTCATTACATTTGCTAGTCATTTAGAAATTCTTATTTTTTTCTAAAATAAAACATTTTCAAATGTGTATTATTATTAATTTAAATGTCTTTATGAATGACAGTCTCTGTTGACATCCAGTCTATGGAATTTATGAAAACTTTTTTTCGTAGCTTCATGAAAGTTCATTCTGCAATATTTTATATATGTATGGGAACAATATATTTGTATTTGGCTTTCTGCTTATTTCTAGTCTTTGTGTATCTTAAAATCTCATCATGCCTTTATACATGAGCAAAATTTTACTTCGTAAAAATTCTAAGCTGTCACTTTTTGTCCCTCTGTCTTTGGAAGCAGTCACTCCATTGATTTCAGATACTATTACTGCTTCATGTTTCTGTCAGTTTATCATTCTTTAAGAGGAAATATGAATTTTTTAGGAGCTTTTGAGATTGTCTTTTTATCCTTTTTGTTTATGATGTAATATATCCAGATATTGAGTTATATTTAGTCATTTGTCTTGATTAATAGACTGCACTATTAATTTAAAGACTTTTTACTCTAGATTGGAAAATTCTTAGTATTTTCATTTTAAATAAGTCATGTTGGTCATTTGCTTTATACTATAGAATTTCTCTTAGTTGTATATTTGAACCTTTCAATTTATCCTCTACTTTTTATATATTTGCAAATTTTCTTTAACTTTCTTTCATTAGCTTCATTATTTTTCATTTTTTCTCTGATTTTGAACATAATCCCCATAGTTACTTTAAGATCCCTATCTGTTAATCTGGATTACATTTAGTCTGAACTAATAGTCATTTTGATTATCTATTGATCCTCTTCTATTGCCTATTTTTCCCATTATTCTTAAACATATTTTCATGTATTTTTATATGTCTAGTAATATTTTTGTTAATGTTAGGCATTTTATATAAGGAAAGAAAGAATTTATGTAAAGTTTTCTTTCACCAGAGAGGACTCACTTTTCCTGCATGAGAGTTCAAACTAATCAATTCACTCAGGAATTAATTTAGGTCTGGGATGAGTTGCAGTTTTGATAAGACTCTGAATACCATTTCTTACCCCATATTTTTAGTGATTAGCACTCCTGGATTTTCAGTTGAAAGTCTGATGGGTTTCTCCTGGGACAGGAAAAATTAAAAATAATAATAATAAAAAAAAGCAAACATAAAACAAACGAATAAAAGAAGCTATAGATGAGCAGCTTTGTTGATCATTTTGCAGTGGAATAATATGGATAGAAGTAATAAACATGAACATGGAAAAAAATAGGAAAATTCAAATCTGCCCTCTAGAGGTTTTTAGGTTAGTGTGTTAGCCTCCTGCCCCTCAACATTTTTGAGGAACAAACTAGCTACATGTGAGGATCCTGAAGTTTCCTATTTTGTCCTTACAGAGCTTCATGAATGAAATCTTTGTGCTGGTTTTCTTTCTTCTAACCACAGCCTTCTGGCAGGCTCTAAACCTGAATTCAGCAAAACTCTCATGATCCCTTTGCAATGCTTTTTTTTCTCCAACTGCAAAGAATTTCCCTCACTATCAAACAATTGCTGATATGTCTTAAGAGCTTAGTAGATATTACATTCTGTGCTAACCTCTATACTGTCTCACTTAGTTCACACAACTGTTGTGAAAATTAAGTACTGTTATTACCACACTATATTTGAGTAAAAATGAGTTAAAATAACTTCCCCAAGTCTTTACGAATAAAACAGAAAACCAGGAGTGTTTAATTCTCAAGCATATGCATTAAACTACTATGTAATATTGTCTTGTTATTTATAGAATTTTTAAGTACAATCCTTGACTCTTATTCCATCTTTTTGCTGTTTTTCAAGTACTTGGAAAATTTACTTCCCCTTGCTACTTAAAATTGACTACTGCCTTGCTCTTTATGATATCACTTCTGTCCATGTCACTCTGTCTCAACAAAGTTCATCCATACTTTTTATTTTGTGTTTGTATTGTTATCAATTAAACACCTTTCAAAATACCATTGCAGTCGAGAAATAGAACATCTTCATCTCCTGAAAGTCTCCTGTCATGCTCCTGCCCAAATTCTTTCTCTTTTCTCCCTAACATTTACCTCTCTTATAACTACCATTGCTATAGATTCGTTTTGCCTGCTCTGAAACTTCATATTAAATGGAATCAGATTATCTATATCTATATCTATATCTATTTATCTATATTTGTCTATCTTCTTTTGCTCACTGTTTTAAGAATCATCTCTTTCTCTACATAGAGCTGTAGTTTTTTCTCCTTCATTTCTGTTTCATGTTCTACTGTATGAATATATAAAATTTTATTGCTTTAACAGTTTTACTATGGCAGGACTGACATACTATGAAATGAATATTTTAAATATGTAATTATATAAGTTTTAACAGATGAGTACATAAATACTGTCACCACAATCAAAAAAAATTTACCACCCCCAATCCTTTTTATTGTACCTCTTAAATTCTTTCCTTATATCCTGCCTTCTCCATCACCAAACAACTAATGACCTGTTTTCTGTTATCATCTTCATTTATTTTTAAAATGTAAGTGAAATCAGAGAACACTATACTTTTGATATCTGGCTTTTGTCACAGCATAATTATTTTAGTATGGTCAATTATGTTAATTGTAGACATTTGAGTAAGTGTACATGCTTTATTTTTATACAGTTGGTGGGCAGTGGGATTACAGATAGATTATTGTGAATATCAAAACAGTAAGACTTCCATAAATAATATGTGATAATTTTTTCATCAACTTCTCATAGGCAGGACTTTTGCTTGGTTTGTGCACTGATGTATTTCAAGCACCCAGAGCTGTGCCAGGCACATAAAAAGTGATCAATAAATGAGTGTTGCCTGAATGAAAACTATAGGAGATTTCTCCTATATTTATAGCTGTTTTTCTCCTGTAGGAAATATCCTTATTAGTTAACTATGAGGAGGTAATTTGCATATGAAATAGAGACATAAAGGCACAAAATTCTTTATAAATGTAACACAACTACCAGTAAGGCGATGAAGAATGACCTTAACATGACTGTAGTTCATATTATAATTCATCATATTGTACTAGAAATTCATTGCTCTCATTAGCAATGATTGATTAGAAAATGAAATTAAGAGAATTCCATTTATAATAACAATAAAATAATACACTATTTAGAAATAAATTTAACAATAAATACAAGACTTTTATCTTAAAAATTACAAGGCATCATTGAAATTGAGGAAGACCTAATAAATGGAAAGGCTTCCCATGTTCATGGAGTGGAAGACATATTGTTAAATTGACAGTATCCCCCCAATTACACTACAAAGTTGGCATAACTCTTATGTAAGTATTATTTGAAGTTTTGTAAAAATTGACAAATTTATCCTGACATTCACATGGAAATGCAAGCGACCCAGAATAGTCAAAACATTGAAAAAGAACAAACTTGGTATATACACATTTCTTTAGTTACTGTTTATTACAAAGATAGTGTGTTCAAGAGAGTGTAGTATTCCCATAAAGACTCCCATATTCGTCAATGGAATAAAGTTGAGAGTCTAGAAATAAGGCCATAGATTTAGGCTCAAATGATTTTTGATAATGGCGCAAGACAGCTTGATGGTAAAGACTATTCTTTTCAATAAATGTTGCTGATACAAGTGGATATACACATGAAAAAGTGATATTGAACCCCTAGTTGATATCATTTATAACATTTAACTAAAAATGGATTACAGACCTAAATGTAAGAGCTAAAACAATGATAGAAGAAAATACGGACAGAACTCTTTATGACCTTGGCTTCTTCCATGTGATACCAAAAGCACAAACAACAAAAGAAAAAAATAAATCGGACATCAACAAAATTTAAAACTTTTTCACATCAAAAAATAAAATGGAAATCCCCAAAATAGGATAAAATATTTGCAAATCATGTCTCTGGTAAAGGATGTTTATCCAAGATATATAATATGCTGTTAGAACTTGATACAAATGGCCCAGTTTAAAAGTGGGCAAAGGATTGAATAGACATTTATTCAAAGAAGATATTGAAACAGCCAATAAGTATTTGAAGAGATGGTCAACATCATTAGTCATTAAGGAAATGTAAAGTAAACCATAATGAAGTAAGTTTCATTCTCTCTAGAATGTCTAGAAAGAAGATAGACAATATCAAGTGTTAGTATATGGAAATATTGAGAACCTTATACATTATTGGTCAGATTTTAAAATGGTACAGTTACTTTGGAAAGCAGTTTTAAGTTCCTCAAAATGTTAAAACAGAATTGTCATGCAATCCAACAGTTATAGTCCTAGAAGAAATAAAAATTGAATCCACACAAAAATTTGTGTACAAATGTTTCTATCATTTTATTTACCATAGCCAACCCAAATTGTGCATTAACCAATGAAAACATAAACAAAGCATATTATATTTATACAATGGACCATTATTTGCTATTAAGATGGAGTTAAGTACTGATTTATGCCGTCTTAAAAATATATTAATAAGTTAGTATGATACGTATTTTATAATTTCATTTATATTGAATGTCCAAAAAAAGCAAATCCAGAAAGAAAGTAGTTAGAGGTTATGCAGGCAGGAAGGAAATGGGGAAGATAGGGAATAGGGGGTTACTGCTAATGAGTACAAGGTTTCTATATGGGGTGATAAAAATGTTCTAAAATTAGACAGTGGTAATGGATGCACAACTTTGTATATGTACAAAAACCAATCTAATTCTACATTTTAAAAGAGTAAATTTTATGATGTCTTAACTATATCTCAACAAAGGTATTATTAGAAAGGTTATTTTACTATAAAACAAAACAACACACACACACTATTTATGAAGGGATAAGATACCTCACTCTTGTAAAAACAGAAAAGAAAAACATTGTTTCCCCTCTCCCAGTTCTTCAATGAAACATGACCTAATGACAAGTGACAGGCAGCCTTCCAGTTTGAACACATATAAACACTTCGGTGACAACTGTGTTTGGATGCTTTATGTTCAGTAATATGGCTTACCTTTAAGGCAATTTAATTGTACTTTTCAATGACAGTCTCTCCATGGTTTCAGCTTCACAAAAATTGCGGTAATGTCTTTATCTCCAGTAACAATCATTAAGTGAAAGTACAGTGTTGTGTGCCTTTGTATGATGTCAATATCAGGCTTCCTCTTGGGGTCTCTGTGTGGGAGTTGGATGGGCATATCCCATTTAACAAAGCAACATCAACTGTGTGAGTTGAAATCTTATCCTTTTTCTGACTTTCACAAATGTGATGTGAGCTGATGCAAAACTGCACTGTTCTCTCCTTCTCATTGTCTGTGAATTGTGTCTTCCCCAAGGGTACAATCATTTACATCCTCAGTCCCATGGATGCTTCAAAAACAAAACTCTGGCAATGGACTTCATGAAGTGCTTATTACTCAGACTATTCAATAAAAGAAACTTGATGTGTTTGAGTGCGAACATTCCTTTCATGGAAGAACTTACATTGACAGAACGTATGGTTACTCTGGCGGGAATTCTTGTTCTAGTTAAAAATCATTGTCACAAAATCTTTAAATATTTTTTATGTCCAGTTAATATTGACTCTTGTATCTAAAACTTTGTTGGAAAAAAACAAACAAAACTAATATGGCACCTATCTCAACAGTTTAACTCCAGACCACTCTGGTATGAAAAGCATGAAAGTGAAAAAATCCTATAGATTCAAGAGTCAAATGATTACTTTCTAATTGTATTATTTACCTATTACTGCATTAAAATGATCACAATCTTTGTGTCTTAAAACAATAGATATTTGTTATCAAAAAAATTTTATAGGTCAAGTCACTGGTGTGGTGTGACCATATTTTCTACTCAGGGTCTCACTGGGGCAGCAGCTTTCATGTGCTTGTAGAGTCTTTTTCCAAACTCAGTGGTTATAGGCAGACTTTATTTCCTTATGGTTGCATGATTTTGGATCCCATTTCCCTTCTTCTTAACCAAGGACCACTTTGAGCAGCTATAGCCATCTAGAGTTCTCCCCATGTGTTCCACAAAGAGTTCTACAATATAGATTTTGGCTTTCTCACATCTGACCTTTCTGTGACCAACTGGAGAAGAGTCTTTTCATTTAAAGGACTCATGTTTGGGTCAGGCTCACCTGTAGAATTTCCTTGTTTTAACATAATCTACTTATAGGGAAAAATCTATCACATATATAAGTCCTATTTATATGCAGGATAGGTACACCCTGCATATCTTGCTGGACACTTTAGAATATTACCTATCATATCAATTATCATTTTGAACAAAGGAGACTGCCTCAACAATGGCAAACAAAAGCTTTGGAGTGATGCTTAACTGAATCATCATATTTTGTGTCTTAAAAAAGTCCTGAAAATTTGGGATCAGGAAAAAGTGGGAGATGGGTTAAGTAAAGATGAGGAAGATATAGTAGACCTGCTTTAAACAACTTCTTTCTGCATCCGCCATTAAATGAATCTGATTGTGACACTTTGGGAATAAAGAATATCATAAGCACTTAATTCTCTTGCCTTTCAAAGGTTGCATATACATTTTCATGACTGATTGTTGTTGAATTAGATCTAAATTAGGAGTTTAGTTCTTCATTGATGAAAGTTTTATTTGCTTTCATTCTTGTAAACAGTCTTTAAAAGTTTATTGTAAAAAGATTAGAAACTAAAGTTGAATTCAACCTACATTCTCCAAAAATAATGTATAAGCTATGAATTATGGAATCTGCTATAAATATATTGTGTATATAAGAAGACAAAGGCAATTTTCCACTTAGATATCTTTTTGTCAATCAAAGAGGGTGACTGGTGTATTTCGAGATTTTCATGAGTTCAGATGATCCCTGGAACACTTTACTTTCATGATTAGAATTTAAATTCAGCACAGCTAGAGAGCAGAGACATTTTCCTGTTAGCAATAATGGAGAGGTAAGTTGAGTGTTGTGTGGTTTTGAAAAAGAAAAAGATTGAGGGAAGTAGCAAGAATAGTGTCTGTTCCCAATTGTGTCTAGAAAAATAACAAGTGTGAAAATAAATTATACTAATCTATCTCTTAATTAATTTGGAGTCCATTAAGACATGCCTTAAAGAAAACTTGGATGACCTGTTCTGCCCAATTAATTCTGAAGTATTGGAAATCAATTATTTATAATAAACCCGTTTGCATTATTTTAAGCAGCGTGCAAGTAGCTTCATAGAAAGATAATTGCATACAGAACTTTAAGTTTAAAGACATACTCACATTGACAATGAATATTGTACATGCCTTTCAAAAAATGAAATCTCTTGTACTATCAGAACCAAAGTTGTATAGTAAATTCAGACTTTTACAAGTGGTCTTTTTTTTTAATAGAGCTGATTTAAATATTGAAACACTGGATTTTCCGTCATAGTTTGTGCCACAGAAACTTAAATTCTGTGAATGTACACATAACATGATACCACTTTTCCTGCATCTTGCTTTTAGCCTGCAAGCAATATAGAGTGAATGTGTTTAGCCCTTTTTTCATTCTTTCTAAACACTGAGGTACTTGGCTTGCCAAGTTACCTCCTCCCATTACCTCCTTCCAACCACAGCTAAAAAGGACTCATTGTTCCTCTTTCATTAAATGCAGTGGGTTTTCTTGATAGAATCTGTTTACTTGCCTGCCTATCTAGTGTGCTATTTTGCATCTGCAGTTTCTAAGGTTTTCATTTATTCACCAGGAAAAAGAAATGAGGAAAAAGCATAATCTGCATATTTCCTGTGCCAGTACATTGATTCATTATGTCATTTCCAAAAGAGGGACAATATTATGACTCATAAGCATGGAGGGAAAAAAATGGAGCATTTTATTTCTTTGTTGATTCAATAAGTGTACATTTGGTAGTGACATGAACTAATTGCATAGTTACCAAGAAATAACATGTTTTATTTTTCTGTAATAATGTAGTAACTACATAGTAACTTCTTAGGAAACAATGGTAATTATATGGTAATGTGATAATAGTACTGTTTTATTTTTCCCAACAACTATGCAATTAACTGTACATAAAGCACAAAATGTACCAATTCTGAATTAATGTGCATACTTGCCTAAAGGGTTTCTTTCTTGGTTTTCTGGCCCCTAACTGCCTGTCTCTGCCATCAAGCCCCTCAAATCATTCAAAGGTCTAAATTAAATGCTTCTTACAATCTCTCTCTTTAAAACCGGACACAGTGTTCATCCTTTAGAGCTTTACCAGAAGGTTTAGCAGTGAAGCATGAACCTAAACTACTTTATAGAGCTCTATGTTAAGTAACCAGAAGTCACTTAGAATGGCAAAAATAGCAAAGCCAGAGGCTGGCTTCAGCAGCCTGTCTCCAGAAAGACTATGGAAAAGATAGGAGACTCCCCGGCCCCCCCACCCCAGGCAGGCTCCACATTGAGTTAAGCTGGGCTGAGTAGTCTGAAAGAGGGGCAGACATGCAGTTTCCAGGGTGAAGATGTATAGAAAACACTAGTTGCATTTCCTCTGCTGGATGATCCCTAAATACATGCACTCTAATGACTTGGGGACAGAAGAGGAAAGGACTTCTCCATGGCTCAGCAGGCAGAAGTGGAGTTGCAAGTCTTCCAAGAGATTGTTTCACTGTAAAAAAAAAAAAAATTATCAAAATGGATTATATCAAGTGGAATATGTCCTTCTAAGCACAATTGACAGAGGGATAGAGTGATGGGAGGAGAGAGAGAGAGAGAGGAGAGAGACTGGAGGGAGAGTTATGGGAACAAAGAATTAGAAATCACATAATAAAGAGACTTAGATATGTGGTTAAGAAAACAGGATTACAGAAATATAAAGAGACAGACACAGAGGCATAAAGAACAAAAGAGAATCAGAAAGTAAGAGGAAGAAAAAGTTAGAATCAGATAAAGTGACAGACACAGAAAAGAAGGAATAGACAGAGTTAGAGAAAGCAAGATAGACTAATGGAGACAAAGTTCAAAGGAGACAGAGAGAAAGGGAGTAGGAAGCAGAACAAATGGTACCAAGAGACAGAGAAACAGGTAAACGCACAGAAATATAGAGGGTGGGAAGGAGGAAGGGAGAGAATATATATGTGTGTATATATATATGTGTGTATATATATATATATATGTGTGTATATATATATATATATATATCACCCTTCTGATTTTGGGTCATCCTGTTCTATTTTTGGAATTATATGAGGGCCAGGGGCAATGCTTCTGTTCATTATAAAACTGCATTGAATTTTCAACTTCTAGTTTGGTACCAAGAAATGAATCATACAGCCTCAGAGGAGTACTGTCATTTTTCTCTGTGGTCTAATTTAAATTCTCTATCAAATACCATTGCAACAGTGACTTTTAACATTTTGCGTGATTTATACTGTTAATGAGCAAAGAACCAGAGCAGGTTGGGTGTTCTCTCTAAAAGGAATGGAGTAAAATAAAATCCTGCATACAAGCCTCACAGAAGTGTTCCAATTCTGATGGGTCTCATCTAAACTTTAAGTGCTTGCTCCTTCTTATTGCAAATGAAATGGCATTTTTCAATGACTGGGGTACTGAGATAAAATTCCTGCCCACAGAAAAGAACTAATTGAATGGGGAAGAAATATCCTCAAAGGTAGAGAAAAGCCACAGCCTCATCTGATTGACTCTAAAAGATAAGCATGTTAGTCCAAATGAACACAGGGAAGATATGAAAAGCTTCAAATATGTGGGTTTATTGGAGCTGAGTGCATTGAACTTCGATGGTCTAGAGGTCTTAATTATAGACTGCAAGTTCTGAAGTTTGTAAAATGTGTCCTGGATGTTTGAAAGGATTTTGCCATGTGTTTACAATGGATTAAGAAAAAGTATCAAGAACCCAAGCCTCTGAAAATTGCCAGGTGATCCTGTGTAAAAGCTATGACATCATTGCTGTAGACTTCTGTTCACCATACTATCCTATTTTTCCCTTTGAGTATGTGAATTCCTAATCTAAATTCATAGTAGTTAAAATTGACAGTTTATTCAAGGAGAATTTGAAAGGGAAAGGGGAAACAGTTCTAAAACATCCATTCAGTCAATATGAACTGACCTCTTTCCTACCCAAGTGCCCCTCCATTTGGATGTATGGAGGATGGCTGTAAGTCACACAGTGGGTTCACAGTGAGTTTTATCAGTAATATGGTCTGAGTTGTGACCTTGCCCTCAAATTCATGTGTTGAAACACTGGCCCCCACTAGCTCAAAAAATGACTGTATTTGGATCAGGGGTCTTTGAGGTGATTAAATTAACATGGGGCCAATAATATGGGCTTTAAATCATTATGCCTGATGTCCATATAAAGAGAGATTAGGACAGAGATATGTACCATGTAAAGTCATAAGGAAAAGATAGCTAAGGAGAGGATTCTTAGAAGAACCAACCATTGCTACATTTGATTCTGTCTCCAGAACTGAGGAAATAAAAATTTCTGTTGTATAAACCATCTAGTCCGTGGTAATTTCTTATGGTAGCCTTAGCAAATAAAAATAATCAGTTATCTGTGCCAAGAATCATTTTTAGAGTGCAGATATTCCTTAACTAATAAAAGCTGTACTTTATCAATAATATATGTTTTGAGCATGATATTTGTGTATAAATTATATTAACTAGTCATCTTAAAAGTTATTATTTAGAATCATGGCTTACTCTAAAATCATATATGGTAACCATCTCAATAGTCCTCCTCGAGTTTTCCCTTACCAACTCATTCTGAAGATTGGGAGTCCTTCTTTTCCAACAATTTAGTTGCTTAGGGCAATTATCTAAAGAATCAGGTAACCCCGCTCTCAGAATGACATCTTCTCTCCCTGTTTCATCCCTGCATAAGCAGATTGATTTGTGTTCTTCCTTTTCCTTCCTCTCTTTCTCCCAGTGACGTTGCTTCCTTTGTAACCTCCTTTTGTAGAAATGGTACCTTCTCTGTATATTTTTAGTCTTACTTGGTACTCTGCTCATCCTCATTGACTCTTGTTGATAATTTCTTCTTTTTGGAAGTTGAAGCCAGTCTTAATCAATGTGTGGTCCACAGAGATGTTTGGTAACTAGTTTTGTGACTTTCAACAGGATGTAAATTAATGATACCACAAATTCACTGTAAGTGTGGCTCTTGGGCTAATATTTTTTAGATAGTTGTAGCGATAATAACAGAACATTCTCAGTGAAGCACACAATGTGCTGATTTCCTTTCTGGCCCAAGATCTGGTCTCCTTTCCTCCTCGGCTCCACTTTGCCTTGTCTTTGGAACTCTACTAACATTATTTCTCTTGTTCTGCTCCCTCAGCCCCCAGTCCCTAAAAATAGATGTTTCCTTTGTTTCTTCACTTACTGTCCCAGTGAGCATCTTCTCCACTACCTTTATTCCTTCTTCAACTTAAGAGTGTTATTCTGTATATTGATGGCTACTCATAAAACACTCTCTGGTTGTCCCGCAGTTTCCATTGGAAGAAATGTCATGTTCAGTCTTTTGCCAGATGCAATACTTACTCTGCTTTTAGAACTTATAGTAGATGGTCAAATTCCTCTCCCCTTTAGCAATTTACTTTCAATTTTTGGTCCTTATGCCTCGACTGAATTTCTTCACTGCCTTCACTAAAATAGTCAGAATACTGCATTGTGCTATAGTATACAATTTCATAATGTTTTAACTCATTAAGAAAAAGAATGGAATGAGTGGTCAGGTACCCATACCTCCAATAGGAAAACAGTTCTCTCTCTCTCTGAATTTTGTATGAAATTTTTTCCCAAGATTCCCTGTCTAACACTGTGCTGTTAGAAAGTAATGTTAATGAGAGAGCACACAGGTATTGGAGAATGAACATTTTTGGGCTCACTCTCTACCTGTACCTGCATCAATAGTCAAGAGGCTACTTATTTCTCTCTGGGAGTGATTTTTGTAGGGAAATGTCTTGTCAAAATGTTGCTCTTCTGTCTCCTTGCCCCCAAACATAACCTGTTGTACAGTGACACCAGAATATAAGGCAACTCTGAACTTATTCTTTCCTTCCTTGCCCCCTTTGCATTTACATTATTATTATTATTATTATTTTGTTGCAAATTCCTTTATCTTGTTTTGGTTCCTCAGATATATCATCTCCCACTGCTTTTGCAAGTCTCCTTTCTCCAAGTTCTCTATCTCTGCCACCACCCAGTGGCATTTAGTCTAATGCTTCTCTTCTGCCTTTTTTTAACATCTTATGATGTTATCTGCACATACCCATTTTACTTCTGTGTAAGTTCTTGGTTTGATCCTAAACACGCTACTTAAGTTTAGATCACTAGGTTTCCATGTGGCTCATATGTCCTGTTTGCTAAGAAGTAGTCATAGTTCATATCCATCTAAAAATGTCATGTGAATAACTATGTGAAAATATAGACTTAAGATAATTTTTTTTGACCCAGATTCTTTTTGGGTCTATCCTTTCTGTTGTCTTTGGCTATGATTA
The DNA here is from genome assembly GCA_004363575.1 of Solenodon paradoxus. NCBI lineage: Eukaryota > Metazoa > Chordata > Mammalia > Eulipotyphla > Solenodontidae > Solenodon > Solenodon paradoxus. Next base: position 658,246 of record RJWH01000296.1, read on the forward strand.
CACAGTCTTCCAATAAATGGGACTAACCGGGTGGAGATTTGTAGAAGGGTACTCTTGGCAGTAGATAGGATTGGATTTGTTTGATTAATGCCTAAACTTATTTTCAGCCTGCAATAACTTGGATGCTTTATGATATACTTCAGGTCAACTTCTTATTGCTTATGCTATTCTAGTTGATGCTGAATACTGTGTCATTGATTTTATCATCTGTCAATATTGTTAAGCAGATGTCCTTACCCTAGAGTATAGGACAATAGAGCACAGCAACTTAGAACTTGGGTTTTAAAGTCTGACCAATATACAGTCTCTTGTTTACCATTCATGAATTGTGTGGACAAGGGCAAATTATTCAGCTTATCTAGGCTTTTGCTTCCTTCTATAATAAAAAGTTTAAATTTCTGTATTTCCTGTTGAAGAAAAAAATGATGAGGAATATATTTACTGTAACTCAAGAGAAAGCTTGCTTATACAGAAGATGCATAAGTCCTTTTTGGGAATCCTTGAGGGAAATATAGACTCAGTATTTCTACAGAGCAGCTGTTACTGAGATCAGTGAGCAGGACTGTTTGACTCCCTATAAAGAGAAATATGTTTTATATATTAAGATGCTGGGAGCAATGAAAACAATCAGTAATTTAAAATAGAAGTTTTAAATTAAACTTACAACAGCATCCACTCCTACTTTGCGGGCACTTACTTGTATCTGAGTAGCTTGTCACAAGAGCAGTTTGATGTGACTTCCTCAAGAGTGAGCGGCTGGGGTTTTTTAATTTAATGATTTTCCCCAGCGGGTCTGAAGAGGCCAGACCAGATGGTATAATGATATCTCTAAGGTGTTTATTCAGCATCCAGAATATAGAAATGATCAAAAAATAGTAGCTATGATTATGGTTAGTTAATGTAAGGACTTCAAAGAGTTTTAGGTGTCTGAAAACGCATGCTAAGTCTTATGCATTGTCTGACTTTCTTTAAGGATTGAATCACATATTTACTTAGATTATACATGGTTCATAATCACTAAAAATATTTTAGCTTTTGTCTCAAATTTGGAATCAACCCATAGTCTCTGTTCATTTCTGAATGTGTCTTGGGGCTGATATTAATCTCATGAACTGCACTTCAGTTACTGAGTAAAGAAAGGTCAGACACATGTATATGATAAATCATAAAATTCTGGAACCTGGATGGAAACTGAAGAAATGTTCAGGGATGGAGCTGTGACATATCCACTTGCTTTGTCTGACTCCTCATGGACTCAGGAATCAAGAAACCCATTTAATTGTTCTGTGGACTGAATAAATCCAGGTTCTTTCCATCATTGATGATCCTTGAATTTGCCTCTTGAGAGCATCTGGTAATTGCTGATGGCTATGTGGTGTGACATAACTTTTTGGTGCCCTACAGTGTCATAAATTCTTGCTTTGCAGCACTGTATAATAACTCCAGGATATGGTACCTTATCTTTGAAAGCTCAAATTATAGTTCCTGTATCAGTGGCCACTTCCACACTGCTAGATGGCCTCATTTCACCAAACAAATACATACCCATTGCTTCCTACTATAATACTTTTTCTGAATAATCATGTTTATTTCTTACAGTGGTTAAGCATGCTTTTTTTTCCTTCTAAAAGTCAGTTAATCTCAGAATTATGTTTTCGACACTACTGAGCACGGTAAATCATTTGGTTAGATTTTTAAACCAAGCTGCAATCTGCAAGTTTTGTTTTTCACTCTTCTTTCTTTTCTTGTTCTTTTTTTCATCTTTCAGTAATAATTTTGTGATGTGATACATTTGCCTGCACCTTGGCTGACTATGTTCATGCATTCCTTTACACCTTCTAAAACTGTAAATGTAATCCCATGCACGGCTGTCAGAAGGAGTCTGGGAAGTGGGATACTGCAAATCAGAGGTGTGGTAGGGGAGACGAGTGTGTGCAGCAGATAACTGTACTTGATTAGCTAGATTTAAATAGTGTCGGATGAATTTGCCAGGTGAAAATAAAAATTGTCAGTTCAGTTTAATTTCATGGTGAATCAAACAAGGAAATTAGATTCTGCTACTCTGTCAGTTTGACATCCACAGCAAGTGACAATTAGAGATGATGAGAGAACTTATATTTACTTTCAAACTCTTGATTTTGTGATAGGCATGTAACTTTTATTTACCCTTGCATTGCAGAGAAATGTGGCAGAACAGTAGCATTAGTAGAGGTTACGAGAACATTCAGGATACAGACTGGAGAAGCAGAGGGGCAGGTAGAAAGGGCTGAGCTCGCTTTCATCGCATCACGTAATCAGATTGAGAGGTACACTGGCGAGGAAAAGCCCCGGTGCTGTGAGGCCGGAGGAGTTTAGAGCTGAAATGCAGATAATAACACAGTGGTCACACCTCTTGCTTCAGCAGACAAGATTACATTAGAGCAAGTCAAGGCTGGAAGGTGTGGAATGAAAGTGAGTCTGACTTGTGCTGTGCCAGCCAAGCCATTCAAGTTGATTTTCATTTTCTTCTTAAGTCGAAGACCAAAGCAAAACTTTGCTCACATTTAAACATAAATGCATTTTCCGATATTCTCTGCCACCACTCCTGATACAAGAAAGTGGAATTGCAATTCCAAATTAGGGTTCAAAGAGCACAGAAAATTTGGTAGAACTGAAGCATGAAATGATCACATGGGAAGTTGCTTCCTTGATTTGTAGGAAAAGTTCTTGGCAAGAGGTAGGTCTCGGACGTATAAGGAAATAATTTCCTGCCTGAATTTGCTCCCAAACAAAGAGTTTCAGGGTTGACTGACTACTTTTAGAAAGCACTGGGAGATATAAACAAAATGAGAGGCAAAATAGGATTTTATTCAAGGACAGTGATAGAGATTAAGATATTCTCATTTTGATTTAATGAATATATAGTCATTTTTAAAGGATCTTACATGTTGGGGGCACAAAGTTCATAAGAGGGCCTGGAAGTTGATTCACTCTGCTCTTGTTCTTCAGACCTTCTCACTGAAGTTTTTTCAGCTCTCACTCTAACAAGGTTTTCTCTGTCTCTCTGTCTCTGTCTCTCTCTCTGAATCTCTGTCTCTTTCACCTCTAATTGACCTAGACACAATTCAGACTCCAACCAGATATTTATTTTTAACCACAAAAATAAATAATATGTCAGCATTCAGTGTAGTTTTCTTTTTGCCTTACCCCCATTAATCAAACCAACTGGTATTTTAATTTTTCTATAACCAGAACATAACAAAATAATGGTAGCGTAGTCAATGGATGAGTATGAATTGAGACATTTGGAGTTTAATATTTTGTAACTGGACAAACTACCTGGAGAGTTTACCAACTGAAAAGTGAAATCTCAAAGTAGGAAAATTTGTTAACTATTTGGGGTATATTTTTATATTTATTGCTGAGTTTAAATTTATTTCTGTAATCTAATGTGATTGTCATTAGGTTGAAAGGAGACAAAAAAGGATCCCACATAATTTTAAGGTGATGATTTCAACTGCTAATCAAATAGAATAATTGAAATTATATTCTAATTATTTGGAGATGTAATAATTCACAGACAGCAAAGAATAAAGAAAGGAAGATGAATTAATTATTTCTTATCTAATTTCCTATATTCCTAGCACAAATTTAATACCAGAAATAGGAGCAACGCACATTACCTCAGCTATATAAAACTCTCAGCCTTTTGAGTAGTGTTTATACCAGAATTCTAGTATTAATGGAGTGCACTCAATCTAGGGTGCTTGTTACATATAAATTCCAAAAGCATCCATTTAAAACCTTCTTCAACATTTAAAAAATGAGGTACAATAATGATAAACAACTTGAACTAGAAATGAATTAGCAGCCTCAGCTCGACAACTTTACATAAATTCTCACATTTCTGCATCTTGTCTTTTATTGGGAGGCTAATTGATGCTTGAGTGTGTCATTTGAATCATAATCAAGATAAATATTTATAAGCGAAAGAGTATGTAGTATTTAAGAAATTCAGAAAGGAACTCCCTTCCTTGATCTTAATACTCAACTGTATTGCTTAGCTACTAAGCAGTTACTACCCGTTTACATAAAGTATCAGGTTATTTATCTCCAATTCTTTTCTTCTCTTTTTCTCTCACTTCATTTCACTTTATTTCTTTTCCTTTTTTACTAAAGTTTCTTTAAGGCAGTTAAATCTTTAGCAGACCATAACCTGCAGTTCTATTTTATTGACGGCAAATTCGTGAAATGAAATTTAATATATATTCTTTAGTTAATATTTTGAGGGGTCCCTGAAGGAAAATATAAGCATAAGACTATGTGAGTTGTGCCTTTAAAGAGTTACTCACTATAAAATGCTAGAGGGTATTTTTCTTTAATGCTATTCTGTCCCACCTTCAAATCCTTTGTGAAGACCTATTGGCAAAATGTGATATAAATAGGATCTCTCTGTGGTTTATTAAAAAGTTTCAAATTATGATTTTAACTTTCCATAAAATAAATACCTTTCATGGCTAGCATATTAATTGCCAATTGGAACATTCTCTAGCTCGACCATAACACAATGCCATGGTTCATTACCTGCAGATACTCCATTCAGCAAGCCACTGGTTACATGTAGATATTCCAAATGACTTCATAAACACAGGAGCACATACTGTTAAGCAGTGATTAATTCCTACAAGACCATGTGATGCCCTGTAATTCTTTAATGGTGCCAAAGTGATCTATAGCCTGAGTGCATATTTGGCTAGCTCAGCAAATGCCCAAGGGAAGCATCAGAAACATCTCTCCTTGCAGGCATTTTTGTGGGGATTTTATTCACCTTGGAAAAGGACCTACAGTTTGCATGGAAAAGATGCTTTAATAAACTTGCATACAATGTTGCTGAGGAGGACTAAAAGGACATTTCTCTCCCCTTAGAGGTATATTGTTCTTGTATGAGATTCATATGATCATGGTACCCCACAAAAGGAAGAGACAACTACCCTTTCTCTGTTTTTCTGGCCTCATCCCTGGGAGAGACGGTAGGTCTTTTTCATATATTTTGAGATTCTTTATTCATCAAACAGAGAGGTCCTTCTAAGGATACACATCACTAGCCAGTTTCACCAACAGCAGAGCATGAGCAGAATGCATTTAGAAACCAGTGCGGTTACAACAGCAGTCAACATTTTCAGCGATGCACTCCAATTTTAAATGAGAATTCTGGTGACTGTGATGTCAGACAGCGTATTTTGATTAAAACATTTCTTTATTGAATTTTTTATGGGCCCATTACAGGAGTCCCTGGGTACATATAAACATTTTTCAGGACAATGCAATCCAGCAGTGAGGTGGGACTAGGTATGAAGACATAAAATAGGAAACATTAAACCCAATGGCTAGGGAGTGCACAGTGCCCTAAACATCAGTAACCTAGACTCTCCCTCGGGCCCAAGTCACTCTTGGAAGTAAATTACGTGCTTAGGGAAGAATATGAATAACTGTGGGCACTGAAGACAGTGCTGGGGCTGCAGGTCTATTTCAAATACCATTTAATAGTTGAAGCCAGCCAACATTTCCTTTTTAATATAGAAAGAGTACCAAGTCGTGGATGGGAGACAGACAGCCCAGTTCCAGTCCTGATTTGAGCACCTTCTCTGTGGGGAATTTTCATAAATCAACTAAGATGTCTGAGCTTCAGATTTCTCACTGTAGTTGAAGAGATAATAACACCTGCTGGGCTTGGACATACCCCTCCAAAGCCACTCAAATGAGGAGGAAAATACATCTGCAAAACTCTGTAAGCCTGAAAGTATATAACAAAGAAAAATTGCCATTATTTATTTGATTCAAAAGAAGCCTTTGAAATCTTCTTTAAAAATAACTCAAAATTGGAGACTTTAAAACTCTGTCTAAGCCGAGCTGTTTGCTTATAAGGCCTGGTTGCCCTTTTACCTTACTAGGAACCAATTCTGGAAGTGATGAAATGGTACTTATTAGAAATACCCCCACAAGGGACATTTTGTTGCTAGTAGGGCACTTGTGTGGCCTGGTTGTCATTGCTCAGTGGTGAGGGTCGAGAGAGTTCTTTGTGCTATTTCTCTAGGCTCAAACCAGAGATTTGCTCACAGTAAGCATAGTTGTAAATGAAGAGTTCCCTGCAGTTCACATTTTATAGGAGAAACAATCATAACTTTTGTCTTTACTTGGATGATTTGCATGGTTTTAAGGGTGTGAGGTGGCACTAAAAACAAATAATGTGCATGAATTTTGAAGGTCCTATTTGGGTGTGATGTGGGGTGTGTGTGTGTGTGTGTGTGTGTGTGTGTGTGTGCATGCATGTATATTTTATGGAAATGAGTAATTCTGGAACAAGACTAAATAAATGTGCCAAAGTAATGAGAAATTCTAAAGATAAAATAGATGACTTGCATGAGTCATTAACTTTCAGGAAAATATACTTAGCTGTTAATTCTTTAGTATTCAAGGGCAAGATTCTTATAAATAGTGAAAGGTTAAATGCCCTTTCCACTCACAGGATATCTCAGTTTCCAAAGTGGTTGCTAACCATGACTGGAACTGATATCAATGTATTTTGTAGTCCTTGGTGAGGTATGGTGGCTAAAGATGTGGAACTTTTATGTAAAAGAAGCACATGCAACAGGTATATCATGTTAGGTTTTTCCTGATATGACTTCTAATTGGAAGTCTACCTGATGAACACTCTCATCAACCCTCAGTCTTTTCACATTGTAAAAGATTAAAAGGCTGTCTCAGGTTGATTTGGAGAAAGAAAGCTCATATATGCGCATATAACATATCCTTATTATTGAATCAGTAGGTATTAAGATGTTTATTTCAATTTACAACTTAAATCGTAAACACATAGGAAAGCTTGATTTCATTGTATAAATTAAATTGGAATGATTTATTTATTCTCAAGAAGTTTTTTTTTCTTTGAGTTTAATTTAAAGAGCCAATAAACTTTTAGTGAAAAGTTACTGTAATCTTGGCTAGATATTAGGTGCTAGAAATGGAAGTTGAAGAAAATCTGTTTCTTGCTTCTAAATTGCCTGCAGTAGAAGGAAACCTTTTGACTGTGCAATTGGCAAGTAAGAGACCAGAATTTAGAGACATGGGCTGAGCATTAGCATGGAGATCATCACGTGCTTTGCAGGGACCAGGTGCTGCTTGATGAGATGCATGGCAGCTAGTAGCTCTGAAATCTTTCGTTGAGACAGAAAAAAGAAAAGGACAAAAGGGGTGACGATGAAGAAAAGTTATAGATGGCTAAGCAGAAAGACTTTGACTTGAAAATATTTAGGGTACTGCATGTATGACAAATCTTGTGTGTTCGAACACAGGCAGTTATAGGATGTTAAGATACTTTTCAGTTTTTCAAATGTTTTCATTTCTGATTCTATTCTGGATACCTCTGAAATCAGAAAGACAAAAGTTCCTTTATTTTTCTTTTTGGTATCAATTAAGTTTTGTGTCAATATACGGAACTATCACAAACTTTTCTCAAACGGGAGACATTTGGTGATCTAATATATTTGGGACATGGGACCACGTTAAGTGTTTAGTTGACTAAGCGCTTTGAAATAAACTGTATAGGTGTCCTTTGTTAGTTATGTTAATATAGAGCTTAGATGTGTATCTTGAAATCTTTGAAAACTGACCACTCACTGCTACATTAGGTATTACAAAGTATCAGAATATTTCAAGCAAAGCACCATCTGTATTACTTGCTTTGCGCCAAATAATTACAGGATCTCTGACTCAAACGAGTTTAAAAGACTCTTCAGACTTTCTTTAGTTCAAGGCCTAGAGGTATAATTGACCTAGTTCTTGCCTCTTTTTTTTTTTTTCCGAGCCCCACCTTGCTGACTGGCCTTCCATGAGTTTTCATCTCTCATACTGGAAGGTTTCTCTGGCCTATTTTACTTTATTTAGTTGAATAAGATGGTAGACAGGTAGATAGATAGAAACAAAGAAACCTACTAAAGAAAGCACATCATATGGTAGAAAGATGGTTCACTAAGGTCAATTCCACAAACCCCTTTGTCCTCAAAACCTCCATCCAAATTAAATTTGCATAATTGTGTTTTAAATACCCCAAAAGAAAGTTAAACTTTATTGACCTCAAGATAGGTTTCCTCACAGAGCATGTTTCAGGGGGTTTGGAGTTTCAGTGTCATTGGCAGTCCTAGTGCGTCACAATCCAAATGTCCACTAATCAATTCAAACCTACTTATAGGACCCTTCTGTTCTTCTGCCATACACTCCTTGGGGTCAGTCTAATGACAAATAGACAAATGGCTAAGGTTTGGGGAAATTTTTAAACTCCGTTTAAAAATAAAACTATCATTGTACCATTAACCTATAAGATTGAGATAGAAGAGAGCAGGAGCTATGCTTTTGCCAAGTTCATTGTGTAATGGTCTTGCACTGTATCTTCTTTACAATGTAGCAACACAGAGAGATTTTCATATATAAGGTTTAATCAGTAATAAACGGAGTCATTGAGACTAGCTGTAAAGCATCAAATTGCTTTCAAAGTGTTAGGTTATTTCATTTAGAAAATATTTTTTGATATATATTGTGTACTTTGTTTTTCTTACATGGCTGTGTTCCTCATACTGAATGCTTTGCAATAGCACAAAGACTGAGAAAATTTTGCTCTATTTTTCACAGGAAATAATAGAACAGAAATCCTTTTTTTAAAAAAAAAAAAAAAAAACCAGCAATTGTATCTATCACAACTTTAGGATTTAAGCAGAGCTGTTTTCTTTAGAATGTCAGTGCATGAATAGCTATGATTTGTCGTGTTCTTGGAATCTGGAATGATGCACTCACAAACAAAACGAAAGAATACACTGAGTCAGCTCGCTCTGACTCATATAATCAAGGTAAGTACAATTAATATGATGGCAAATGGGGAGCAGTCACTTTGTTTCTTCTACAAAGATATAATCCCATTTCATTTGAAGAGATGAAAAATTTCCCCAAATATTAAAAAAAGAAATAGCATAGAAAACGTTAATCCTTCTTTTGACATAGCTTTTGTAAGGACTCTGGTATAACTCTCTCTAGTTGAGTAAAATTTTCAGGTTAATGCCTTCAATGCCTTTGAGGTAATTCCCTTTCTACACATCAGTGTTAGAGAAGGATTTTGTTTGACTGTAAGGGTTTATAGAATTTAATCGTAGCTGTTTAAGATTCTAATCTGTATTTTATAACCAACTTCATGAGGATCAGGAAACTACAGGACAGCCTGAGCTTTAAAATCTTACTTTTTTTTCTTGTGAGAATATTTAAGTTCGAAATGGATTTATGAATTCTGGATTTCTTCTTAAGAAGGGAGTGCCCATACTGATAACCATTTTTGTTGCTTCCCAGCATTGTGTCTTTGAAACTAAACCATACCACTCAATTTATGTGGATCATGATTTTTCCATTTGACCATACTAACCAAATAATTTAAATGCAAAGTTTGTCTTCTATTAATATTTTAGAATATGTCTCAGACTATATCTAGCCTTCTCTCTTTCCCTCTCCCTCCCCATCACTATCTCTGTGTTACAGTAGAAAAAAAATCTTAAAGATGAAAGCATTACTATTTCAAAAAAGAAAAAAAATTTATTTTATTTAAAAATCATCACAGTTCAATCCTGCTTGTGAATTTCATTATAAATTCTGATATGGAGGAAGATTATTTTACTAAATATAATTGTACCTTTAGTAGTGGTGTAACATCCATTCTGTTCTATTCACTTTTTCTATGAAAAGTGTATCAAAGATCATTTTTACTATTAGAAGAACATAAGAAATTTGCCAAGTTGTACACATTAATTAGTACTTTTTTTGTGTGTACCAATTATATACATCAATAAATTTTGGAAGAAAAGGAAAAGCATCATAAAGACAAAATGGGCTTTTTTTCAGAATGTGTAATTCCCAATTTCTAAATTAAAATAATGAATTAAAATTTTTTTTTACTGTATTTAAGAAAAATATGTTGCACTTTACCTAGATTTACATACTCACTTTGGATTTTATAAAGTAAGTTAATTAAATGGTAGCATAATCCTTGAGGATTGTTACAGTAAAGGTACAGTAAAGTTGGCCTATAAGTGGGCTTTGCGCAGCATTCAGGTTTGATTCTTACCTTATAGAAATAGCTTCCTCCTAAACTTTTCTTTTAGAAATATTAATTACACCAAGCTTGGACTATAGATGGAAATGGTCTATAATCTCACTATTAAAGCTGCACAGTTTCGTAAGTTTGTAAAATTGATATACTCCTTTCTAATACTTTTTGTGTGATACATTATTATATATAATGAGTCAAAAATAGGCCTGCCATGTTGATTTACCATTTAATTTTATATTAAATTGCAACCATGTTTTCAGGTTGTTATATAAGCTTCATAACAATGGCTACATAATATTCAGCTTAATGATTGTGGCATCAATTAATTTGTTCTTTTTCTACTGATGTATATTTAGAATGCTTAAAATTTATCACAGGTACAAATAGTCTCATGTAGTCAAGTATAATACATTCCCAGACAGGTCTATAAAAGTGAAATGCATGAAATGTATAGAATATACTTACAAGTTATAAGGGAAATACCATTCCCAAGAGATAAAAAATTTATGAAATCCATAACTATACTTCTTTTAAGACAGTGTTTCCGACAGTTATTCACACAAAACTTTTGTTCTTCTATTTGTGGTATGCTGTTGACGTGTTTAATTCTAGTGAGTAGCTAAAGCTAAATGTTTGCTGATTTCCTCTTTTTTATAGTTTTATTTGTGTAACCACTGTATTTACATTAGAAATTTTTATATTTTCTATAATTTCATATTTTTATAAAATGAAGAAGACATTCAATAATACATTAAAATGTTTGCACAAACATTGCTAAAAGAAGAGAAATGATACAAAATCTGAATAGTTCTAAGGAGAAACTATAGCTCAAAACTATAGTTCTTCAGCTGATACATAGATGTGAAAAAAAATGAGATAAGGGCATTTGGGTCATTGTGAATGAGTATAAACATTTATGAAAGAAGTGTAAAAAGTTGGGTGTTTTTCTGGAATATGCCAATGAATTTCTTACTTACCAACTTTACCATATTTGGGAACTTTTCAGATAAATGAGTGAAATGGTATAAATATTTAGACATACAGTGGGAGGGAGATAAATGAGATGTGATTAGATGGACAGAGAAAAATATATTCTGAAAAATGCGATGCGTGAACTGAGTTCTGAAAAGAAAAAAGGAATTGACTATGTAAAGATAATGGAAGTAAGGAATAAACAATGTTCTAGGCAGTTTGAAGAACCGAACCACAGGATAAGGTTGGGGAAATGTTAGTAATTCCACATGGCTGGAGTGAAAATATGACCTAAGCGTAGGCAGGTAAAAGTATGAGTCAGCAGAGTGGCTAGAGGCAAAATTCATGAAAGGTCATATGAACTGAACTAATGGTTCACTTGAATGTGAAAGCACTGCACATGTTTCATAGAACAGGGTAAACATGACCAGATGTGTTTCACAATGATGTTTTTGGAAGTTATGAGAGGGAGAAATTGGAAAAGCTAAAGAAAGTCCAATTAGGAAAATAATATTTTAATCCAGAAAGATAATATAAAGGGATGAAAGAAGACAGTGACAGTAGGGTTGAGAAGAGGGAATGATGATACACAATATTATAGCAGTTTAATTCACCAGAACTATGACTTAAATATTTGGATGTAGAATGTGGGCAATGAGAAGGGAGAGTCTAAGCTGACTTCCATGCTTTTTCCTTGGGCAACTAAGTTAATGGTGATAACATTCTCTATGACAAGGAGACTAGAGGTGAATAAGCAGTATTATTTTTATGTCTGGTGAGTTCATTTTCACCTGGAGTAGACACACCTACATAATATTTAAGGAAAATAAGTATTCAATAGATAGTTGGAATTCCGTGATATAATTGGAGTTGGACAAATAAATTTGGATTATGTTCTAATAAGGAAATTAGTCATGAAAAGAATATTTGGAGGAGATGACTCAGGGACAAAAAGTAGAGAAAGAGAAAGAAGAGCAGAGGGTCCTAGCTCAATTCTTGGGAGAGTATAGACTTTGTGTAGTCATTGTAGAAATAGAAAATATTAAAGAAGATAAAGGAAAACTATGGGAAGCTGTGAAACCCTGTAAGTATTTTATACATATTATGTGGAAAATGTTTCTAGCTTATGAGTCAGATACTCTTCTATTGTAATGTTTCTAGGCCTGTGGCCTTGGCTATATCATTTAATATCACTGAACTTTGATTTTCTCCAGTGCTAATGAGGCTGTGACTCCTGCTGCCTGCTCATAGGTTTTTATCAGATAATATGGTAGATTTTAAAGCACCCTGGGAACACTCCAAGGCACCATGTCAATGTAACGTTTATTAACATTTTATAGACAATTACTTCTCTAAGTATTTTTTCACTTTCTTTATTTATTGACTGAAATATTAAGTGCGCTTATACTTTCAGTCTGATGTTACTATTTTACCCTCTCTTACATTGAAAAAAGTTACTAAAAATCTTCCATGATTGCCAAATAGTTTAGACTGACAACTTCTAAGATATAGAACAGAGTACACACTACATTTTAAAAAGATTTTTCAGGTTAAATACCTAAAATCAGACTGACATTGGGTCAATACTAAGAAAAATCAGTCTTTGAAAGTTTAGTTATGTGCTTGACATACTATAAAGGCACTTAGAGAAAAATAGGGCATCTAATTCAAAATAGATGGTGATGTATAAATTAAAATTTAAACATATAAATATATAAATAGTAAAATAAATAGAAGAGTACACATATTAAAAGTATGTCCCGGTAGAAGAGGTATTTGTAGGCAAATTTAAAGTCAGTGAAATTTGTCTTACTACCATCTTGTACATTTTTTTTTATGTATTTTCCTTCCATTTCAGTCATGTCCACTACAGTTTCCCTACTTACATCCATCCTAAAGAATTTTTCTGTACCTGAGGAATGTATCATAACTCATTCATTTTGAGCATTAAAATATGAATATATTATTTACTGAAGACACTGTTTCTGAAAGACTTGGTCTTGAGCTACCCCTACTGACTCTTGTGATTTTTACCCTCAATCCTATTGAAGTGCATCTGTGTTTCTTTAAACAGGAATGCAAGAATAATTTTATATTATCACAAAAGAATGGAGTGAAATATTGTTATAGTGTAATAGAAATAGTCCTTGGGAAAAACACATAAATTTTTTCATACTAACTAGATATGGAGTTTTATTGGTCAAGTCACTCTCTTTGAAATTCTGTTGCCCATCTTTGCAATGGATATCACAATAATAATAAAACCAATAATAAAAATGTAATCTCACAAAATGGTTTTCAACATCAAGGGAGAGGGAGAAATATTGTTTGATTAAAATATTTTTAAAGCTCTGAAATAACGTAGCTGTATAGCTTCTTTAGCTTACAATGAGATATCTTGATCTGAATACCTTTTAACATTTTTAATTAAACTCTATTTTACTAATGTTCAGTAAGCAAGTAGCCTAAACTATAGATCAATAGACTTATGTATATATAGAGTATATATATGCAATGCAAATACAATATTTTAATTACATGTAGCTGAAAATACTTACAGATTTCTTTTTTTTTATTATGGATATTTTTCAAGAAAAAAAACATAATATTGTATCAGAATTCCTGGGTTGGTGTTCAATAAATATTTATTGAATGGGAGATTGCATTTGGAATTGATTTATTTTATACTGTTAGCACAGAGCTATCCTTTTTATTATATTTTCTAAAAATTCCTCATAAGAACAAAAAGCATGAAAACTTTGTTAATACCTTATTGATGTAGCATCATGCAGGAGTATTAATATCGGTGTGACAGCATATCAATAGTAATATGATGAGTGCAGAGAAATTCTACCTTGAGGTTCATGCAAGAATCCACTTGAGCTTTATTTTTATAATGTAAAGGGTCATTATCTATCAATTCAATCACAATTTTATCTCAATGAAATGAGCATGTATTTGCCAATAACTTTGTTTATTAATTCTTTTCAACAAACCCATAATATACTTAAGGAAATCAGATCTATAACCATTGTGCTCTCTAGGGAGCAGTGATTTTTCACTTATGCAATTGATGTTTTATTTAAATGATTTCTAAAAATGACGTGCAAGAGTTTCTAAATATGGCTCTGCATTAAAGAGTGAGTTTCCATATATTTAGATTATAGGTAAGAACAGAATAGTCTCTCAGTTTAGCGTAGAAATTATCTGCCAAGGTATATTAGTAAATACTACAGTATCCTGTTGTTCCCAATTCACTCTATCTTTCCCTCCTTGCTTTTCTTCCTTCCATTCACTCATTTATCCATCCCTCATTCCTGTCATCAATTGTCATATATTGACAAGAGGAGACTAGCAATCAGTGCTTCTCAATTGGGGATGATTTTTTTCATCCCAGGGGACATTTAACAATATTTGGAGACATTTTTGCTTGTCACAACTTGGGAGAGTATTGATGACATCTACTCAAAGAAATAGAGTGCTCTTAAACATCCAACAATAAAAAGAAGAGTTCCTCTCAAAAACAGTTATCAGTCCTAAAATATCAGTTGCTGACTTAGAGAAACCCAACCTTCAATAATTCTGGTTTGACCATAAACTTAGTGATGACATTTTCTCTGCAATGTATCTGCCATGTACTTTCTGCCTGATCCCTCCTGACTTCTAGCATATAATTTGTTGTAAGTAAACACAGATAGAGTGTTTCAGAGTTTTAAGTGATCTTAGATGAGTAAGAGTTCTGCTTTGTACTCTTCAATGTTGTTGGACAAATATTATGGAATGACTGAGAGCACAGACTTGGAGTCTATCTTGAAAATAGACTTTGATACTTATTTGCTTTATGAACCTAGTCAAGTGTATTCACTTTTCTGTAAAATAACCTTATATTGGATTGATGTGAGCATTGAATGAGCTATTACACCTTAGCCATACAAAGATGTTCTTGATTTAAAGTCTCAGCATTATATTATTTATCAATAAGAAAGAAAACGCTGCCAATTTAATTATTATACACCATTATGGGTAAAGCATATTCTAATTTCAGAAGTTGTTAACATGTGAAAAATGTGTACATATCAGAACCAAGGAAATTTAGGGTTTGTAAAGCATTTAAAACCATGCCTGACATGGAGTGTACGCTAAATATTCATTAGTATTTAAATATATACATATACTTATATATATATATATAATAAACTTCCAGTATTAAAACAGGCAATATGGTTGGAAAGCACTACTTTATTGTAGCACTGTCAGTATTCTTCAGGTGGAGAATTTTTTTTTATTTACTGAAAATACTTGTGTTAACACATATCTTAAAAATGGGCCATTAATGATATGAGCAAGATTATTGATGGCATGCCCTGGTGAAGTTGCCATTTGGTCTACTGCCTCTGGCTGAGCACAGCCCACATACATTCCAAAGACCCAGATTGCCTCCCAGGGCTAGGGGAACAACTAAGATGCACAAATAAATAAAAATAAAATACTTCTTCCTTTTCTCTCTTCCTGTCTACTTACCTTCATTCCTGTCTGCACCTTTCCTTTAAAAAAATTTTAAAAATATTGATTATGCTATTAGGCAAAAAAAAAAAAAAAACAATTGAAAAAATAGGTGTGGTCAGCTAACTGGACCTATTTAATGGGCTGAAGAATTTTGGTTTGGAATGTCCTTTATGTCCTTCCCTTTCTGATTTTCTTTGTTCTGTGATTTGTGAGATAGCCTGGTATATTTTCTTGATCGCCCTATATGAATATGGTAAAGAACACTGGTACTCTGGTGGGTGTGGTGTGAAGTGTAGACTGAGATGCAATTTCAGTACCCTAAAATGAATGTAACATTGTGAAGAAAAGAAATGATAAATATTACTAGTAAAAAAAGAATAAGTCATTATCCTAGGCTTTCACACCGTTTTTTGAGTGACTGCTTGTACTTCACTCTTTATACTGTATCTTATTTTTTCTGTATATGCTTTATCCATTTTAATACAAGCACTTAGAGGAAAGGGACCAGGTGGCTTTTATTTTTTTATTGAGGTGTAATTGACATATTACATTAGTTTCAGATGTACAACATAATAATTTGATATTTGTATATATTGAAAAATTATCACCACAGTGGATCTAGTTAACATCCATCACCGTAGATAGGGACCAGGTGTTAATAGTCTCTGTATACGTAGTGTCTGGTATACTTTGAGTAACACACAAAGTGTAAATTCATACTCTACAACTCATTAATTTATTTTGTGCCATAAGACGTAGAAGGCATAAGTATACTAGAATGAGAACCCAAACTAAAATCAGTGGGTGAAATAGTCTCTAATAGATATGTGTGAGGTCAGAGTTCATTATGTCACATGGGAGCATAGAAAGCATCTCTGTTCAGAAAGAGGAAGAATTTTTGGCAATATGGCCAGTAGTGCCATATTCTTCCAAATTATTGAATCTGAGAAAGCCTTAGCATTGTGACCTCTTCTTTTGCTTTGGAGTTTCCTTCCTTTGGAGCTGGCTTCTGGTCTGTCCTTTTTCTTTCCTCCTTATGCCTCATTTTCACATAACCAATGAAACGGAAGGAACAATGCAATATTCCACACCCCACCTCCACTCAATTTCCTCTTTCTAAAAGATTTGACAGAGAGGTTACACACATGTGTAAGACAACCTGGGGAGTACTTGGACTCAGGTCTGTGAAATATAAAGTTATATTCTGAGGTCTGAGATAGACAAAGATCACATCATATGTGCAAGAAAATGGCTAGAAATTTGTTTCCTGATAGAGATGAGATTGATGACCACAGCTGAAAAGTCTTAACAGTTATGCTGCTTTATAGGAGGAAGTCCTTTGCCATGTTAAGTCACATACTGCTATTAGCCATGTGTCTCACTGAAGCAAATATAATCTAGGAATATGGCCCACGGGTTCAGTAATCTATATTTATGCCAATAGCTTTCAGAAACTCAGTTCTTATCTATGAGTAGTAAGAAAGTCAAAATAAACCCATAGTAGAAGAAAAGCTTTTACTATGCTAGCTTTTGAATTTTGGGAAAGGGCTCAGGAATGTTTACATCCTTATTTATCTCTCTCTTTGAAAGGACACTTACTTTAATACCTCTTGATCCTGGTTTTTATTTAGGCAGATGGTTAGAACATTAAGATAATGTATTAACAACAGATGCCCACCTTTCCCAGGATTTTAAATTGGGAAAGCTGCGGTTTCAAGAAATCATTAATGAAATTTAAAGTCTCTCACTTCCAGATCATAGGTTTAAAAAATGCTGCCTTTGTTGTATCCAGAAGTCTCTACTATATAATATGTGTCATCATTATGTACTTAGTCCAGATAGCACATTGAATATTATTAAGTAGATGTTTTAAGCACATAGGAAGTGATTTCTTTTTAAGAGATCCCACATTCTGGCAAAATTTTAAGTTGCCCTTAGAAACAGTGCAGTTTTGACTGAGGTTCATCAAATACCATGAGGGTCTATTTCATCTTTCACATGCATAAGAAAAATAGACATGTTGGATAGTAATTAGTTTTCCAACAGGTTAGTTTACTTTAAGTATGTCTTTCAAATATTATTTAATGCTTAATAATAACACTTGGATTGGAAAAAAATAACTTGAAATACAGAAGAACTTTATGCATGGATTATAAAATGTCACCTGCCTAGAGAATATTATTAATAGAAGATTTCGGGGAGTAGGGAGAAATGCATTGTTAAGCTATTTCTTTAAGTTTTTTTTGAAGATTATCTAAAGTTGCTTGAGAGAGGACAAATAAAGGTGACTGGAGAGCATCTTTCTCTGCAGCATGAACTTAATTTACTCCCACAACATCCTGCATATGTATTTAAACAATTTTCATTTTTAATGAAAATTAACTTGATAGACAGTTCAAGGATTTTTAATATAGACATTTGTATTACTACTCTCACAATCAAAATGCAGACAGTTACATCACTGCCCCAAACATCCCTGTGCTACCACTTTATAGTCAGATCCTTCCCCTCACCCCTAACTCCTGGCAGCTACAGATATGTTTTTGTCACTACAATTTTGTCTTTCTGCAAATGGCTCATAAATGGAATCATACAGCATGCAATCTACTGAAAGTGGTTTCTTTCATTTAGCAAAATGACTATCAAATCTACCCAAGCTGTGTGTGTCAATACTTGCTGAGCTGTTTCCATTGTATAAATGTACAGTTTGTCAATCCATTCATTCATTTGAAGAGCATTTGAATTATTTCTATCCTTTCAGCAGTTATGAATAGTATGTTATAAGCATTTATGTACAGATTTTCCTGTGAGCATACATTTTAAATTCTCTAGGTTAAATGCCTTGGGGTAGTATTGCCGGGTCATATGGGAGGCACATGTTTGACTTTACAAGACAGGCTTTGCTCTTTTGCATTCCCATCATTACTTTATAGAGGATTTCTAGTCACTCTGCTTCCGTGTCAGCCCTTGATATTGGTAGTTTTTATTTTAGCCCTTCTAACCAGGGCAGGACAATATCACATCATTGCTTTAATTTGCATTTTTATTTTTGCAGTGGCTAATGATATTGAACATTTTTATGTGTGGTTATCTGCTATTTTCTTTGGTAGAGTTCCTGTTCATTTTTTACCTTGATCAAGACACATAATAATATTATTAGTTAATTAAGAGGCTCATGTGAATTATAATAAAATATGAGATAAGCATTTCCAGTTGTATTTGGATGTTAAATAATTATATTTAGCTTACTGCAATGAAATCTGTTTGCTCTACTTTTCAAATTTAATCTTTATTTCCTCTTTTCACCACTGTGCACTCAAAGGAACTCTGGTCTTCTGCCTTTGAACAGATGTATTCTGGGGAATCTGTGCTCAACAAATAGTTGTTAATTACTTTTGAGTAAATAGAAACGTAAGCAGTATATTATATGGAGGTAAAATTGATTTTTGTATTTCCTTAAATTACACAATACACTACAAACAAATTTGAGAATATTCTTTGATCTGTAAAGGAGTTATGTGAATGGTCCCCTGTAGTTAAGGCAGCTAAGGCTCAGGTTGTGAAAATCAAGAACCTGGATTCGAGACCTGGGCCTGGAATAAAATGAAAAATAATTTTTTTTAAAGAAACGGAATGATAAAATAGTCATGTAAGCTAAGCAGGGCAGCAGGTTATTTATTTTGCACAGGTTTATAGCTGGGGTTTGGGGAGATAAAGAGACTTACTTTAGGTCACAGAGGAAATAATTATCAGAATCAGATGCAGGTCCACCAAAATTTTGCTCTTTCTGCCTTGTCTCTTCTACATCAGGAGGTTGCAGTCATTGAGTCTTATAAATGTATAGTGTGAATGCATCTAATGGCAACATTTTCATGGAATCTGATTTTTCATTTGATATGAATGGTTAAAAGTATTTTAGTTTATATGATAGAAAATATACAATAAATATCTTATAAATATATAACATGGGTTTATATTATTTTTGTCAAGCAAAGTTACCTCAATAAATACTGCAAAAGAAAATATATAATATGTGACAATGTGAACTTAAAATGAATGAATCAATTCCATAAAAGATCCAAGTGGCCTTTCACCTAGATATTCATCTTTGTACATCCTGTGTCCTTTTATAAATAGGTATTAATCTAAGTATGGTATGTTTCATTTGTTTGTTTAAAAAACACAGTTTTTTTCAAAACCTTTTGCTTTTTTCCATCAGTTTTACACATTTTCATTAAAGTGCTCAATTGGCATAAACCCTGAGATTGGCTATTTCTCCAAATAAAAGGAGATGTTTCTGTTCTGTTACTGTTTTGTTATGTTTATAGTAGTACAGTCTTGTAAGTTGTAGAAGAATTTATGCTCATAGTGCATATATATAAACAGATATATATTTGTATATGTATATATATAGAGATGTATAGACCTAAATGATTATAAAAATCAGATACACATATCTAAAATATGTAATATACATAATGTATTTCAAATAACTATGTAGCTATTTATTTTTAATATATCTGGGCTAATTTTTGTACTGTAAAACTTAAATAATATTTTAGAATATGTAATATTTTAAGAGATTTTGTTAATCAAGCTAAGTTAAATGAAGATGAAGCATTTCTTTAGTATGCCTCATATTTTTTTCTCTTTTTGATAGCTGATGTCAGATTTTTGCCATGAGATTTCTCAAATGATGGTTGAGGCATAAAATGTGTAATAATTAGTTATTGCTTAGGTATCAACAAATCCTACTTCAATACCTTCTGCAATGTACAATAAAGGGAAACCGAAATTTTTTTTCTGTGTGTCAACATTCTCAGTCCTCGTACTTCATTAAATCAAGATGATATAAATCCCTGAAGACTGAAGTACAAATTTTAGAGCTGTATTGATTTAACCTTCCCTTTGTAAATATTTCATAGTTCTATAATGTGCAAATGCAGTCACACTCAGAACAAAGGATTTCACTTTTCTGTTGGTATGCAGAGGGGGTAACTGACAGCTTGTATTATACCATTTAGAAAATAATGCATATGAAAATATGTAAGGCTATTTTGTCATTATTATGGATGTCGAGAAGAATTGATAAAACATTGTTTTTAAAACAAAAATTTTATAGAGAATACTTTAAATGTGTCATTTTCAAATATAGACCCAAAGGGGTTTTATAATTTCAATTTTTCTCTTCATTTTTCAAGTTGTTTCTTTTCATGTAAGGAGATTTTTGTTGTTGTTGTTGTTGCCCTTTTATCACTCACTCATTGACACCGAAGAAACTCAGCATTTGAATATGTGGTATTCTGGTGGCATTCATAACAGTACACTGAGAAGTCATGAGAGTATAAAAATAAATATTTCATTGAAGGATCCATCAAGTAAGAAGTAACCTTTCTCATCTAAGGGTTGGGGATTAGAGCTGTAAAAATGATAAATATGTTATATCACTCTTTAATGTTTTCTCCTTTTAAGCTTTATATACCAAAAAACCATGATCTACCTAAAAGATTTTTGTGAGTTTTGATATATCAAATCATAACAAAATTCCTTTTCTGCTGTCATAGAAATTACATCCAAAAGAAGGTGATTATTTTTTAGATCCTAACTTGCTAAGAAAGAGGTAGAGAAAGGGGATCTATTTGGGTGAATGATAGAAGACTAATATGAGATATCAGTGTCAGCCACTTTCATTAAATAAAAGTTTGGTAATTATATACACATACACACTTTAGGAAAATAATATCACAGACATAAAAATATGCAACTTGGTGTACTGAAACAAAAATTCAATCTACACCAAGGCGTGTTGTATTCTGCATTCTAGGACTACAGTGGTGAGAATCGGCAATCAGGGTCAGGGCCTAGAGGGCAGTCTTCAATTTATAAATAGACTTTTCAGTACTTAATCTGGGCTAAATTTTCTCAAAAAATGTTTCCATGAAAACATAATACAGATAGGTAAAGGGAAAGCTTATTATATTCAGTTTGTTGTACTAATTATTTAACACTGGATGACTAATTTGCATTACTGTACCAGTGGGTATGTTATGCGTTGTGTGCATTGTGTTCACATCTATGTTTACTATGAGTATGCTATTACACCATGTGACCTCATTTACATTTAATTTTATTTTCTTAGAGACAGTTGAAGCTTTATTCATTTTATGATTTCTAATTATTCCCTCATAATGTTTTCTATTGATGTCTAGATAGCACACATTCAAACTGAACTAGAGAGAGAGTGTGGCTAGTCACCAATGTCTCTCCAGACCTGCCCTTTTTATCATATGTACATAAGAAATCGTGCTATATGGGAACCATAGCCATTTTGCACTCTCAAAGGCTATATTTTCTTAGTTATTTTCAAGGCTTTTGCCTCCTATATATTTCCAGGTTAAGCCCTAGCTATTTAATAACTGAAATATACTTACTTAGGTCATTTAGAGCTGTTTATTGATCACTTAGAATGAACTAGGCATACATCACTTCAAAGAAGTTTGGGTGTAGAAGATCTCTATTTACTTATCTGCCCCCTTCCTAAGGTTAAAAGTGTCCAGTAATGATGTAGTCACTTCTTAGAAGATGTAAATGACCTTAGTTGTGGGTATAAAGTATGTATGTTATTAAAGAATCCACCAAGAAAGAAATCATCTTTCTCATCTAAGGATTGGGTTTTGTTTGTTTGTTTTGTTTTTATATTTTAGGAAATCAGTGATCCACCATCAGCCTCCACCCACAACCCTTGCTGGCCTGGAGTTTATGAAAGCCCTGCTCTCAGGTCTGTTTTGCCCCTGACCACACCCAATATCCACAGGCCGCCATAAGTTTAAGACCCTGCTAGTCTCTTGCCTGCCCCATGGATTATGAGGTAAGAACTGCGCTTGCTTTTCTAGCCAAGATGGCCAAAGGAGAGCAAAAGCCAAGAAGCTTATGGGAGGTAAGGTGGGGAGATGCCTGCCAGAGGGGTAGGTCCTGGGGGTGGGGTTAGTGAATGGGCGGGGCCTCCTCTGAGTGTTGGGAGCCAATGGGGAGCCATTGTAGGGAGGGACACAGTGAGGGTGAGCAAGGATGGGTCAGAATGCTTGTAACCCCATTTAATGGCTAAGAATCAAACTCAAAGAAATGACAAATATAACTTGGGGTAGAGTCCCTGAAACCCCAGGGAGAACCCCACCCCAGGATCTCTACTAAAAATGCTAACTTCCTGTGGTACTGTTGACAATTTTCTCGGTGTCCCAGGCCAAGTTCTCCATAGGACTCCTTCATACCAGCAACCCAGGCTTCCCCTGCAGGAAGCCTTCTGACCCTCAGTTTCCTTCAGGTTTTCTCCTTGCCCTCTCTGTGGATGAAAATTATTCCACAGCCACTCAAAGTCACTGCTTATCATACTCAGGATGTTCTTTGTGCTTTCTCTCTTCCACTGTTAGTTTTGCTCAGGCTAGAATGTCTCCAGTCCCATCTCTGCCTGTCAGAATGCTGCCTATTCTTCCAACTCCAGCTTAGATCCCATTCTCTTTTGGGAAGTTGCCTTTATCACCCTAACTGGATGCAGCTTTAATTTCCTTGGAGCTCATCTAACACTAATAACTGCACTATCAATGTGTCTCCAGTACATATCACAGCAAGAAGATGAACTTGTTTACATGCTTTATCTCTCTGAACCACCATGTGCATTGAAGAAGTTAGAGATTTCTGTACCTCCTCAAAGGCATGGATGATGGTCATCTGTACAGTCCCCAAAGGATGGTTGACGAGTGATACTGCTGCTTCTCTGGAGTTGGTCTCATACCTGACCTCCTCTCAGCTTGGTGGGGCAGGGCGGGGGGTGTCTAGATCTTAGATCCTTTTACCAGAGTTAGATAAAGAAACCTTGAGAATATCGAAATCTTTTAAACATGTTCAGATAGTAAAAAAAAAATTCCATGAAATCTTAGGAACAACTTCTTAAGAAATAAATGGGAGACCTTTCCAACTAAATGAGAAAGTTTATGTAAAAGATTTTAAAAATACTCCACACTGAGAGGCACTAAAAGTGGTTATTTTCTATTATTACTTTAAAGCACATTTTGTATACAGCTTTGTGTTTCTGCACAATATGTATTTCAGACACTCTTAAATAAAATTTATTAGGGCCCTTGTAATGTGTTATATACTGTGCTAGGTGTTTGCTTAGATGTTACCATATTTAATTCCTAAAACAATCTTATAACTCTGGAAAAAAATTTTCCTTTTTAATAAATAAGCAATTTGAGTTTCAGAGTGCTTAAGTAACTTTCATAATGTCATGCATTTAACATCTCCAGATTCTAGACTTCGTTATTTTATATACATTAATAATAATTATAATATTAATATTCATTAAGCACTGAATCTGAATAGGTTCTTATACTCACTTAATCATATATTACATCATTTAATCTCCACAATACACCTATGAGGAAGCTGCCAAGGACTCAGCTGAGATTCATGGACATCTGATCATTTGCCCAAGATCATACAGGTGGGGGTTTTAAAGCAAGAATTTAAATCCAAATTGGTCTGATTCTAAAATCAGTGGTTGCCTTAATCCTTTATAAATAACCTACATTATTTTGGGGGTTTGTTCCTAATGAGAATCTATTTGAGTAGGAGGAATGCACACATTTTGTCTTACTGTGACTTCTATTAAAATGCTACACACTAAGAACCACTGGCCTGCTTTGGTTTCTAATTGAACTGTTCATGGAACTCTTGAAATACTTCCAACATCTCTGACTCCATGTCCTTCCTCTTCTTTGCTTGAGTAATTGCTACATGTTCTGTAAGTCATAATACAGCTGAAACCTAGGAAGCCGAACCTTCTACTTCCAGGTAGAATAGGTACTGTATTTCAGATGTGTTTCATGGAGCCCTGGGCTAATATCTATCACCCACCAACCACAAAGATTTCCGTTTTCCTCCCTCCAGGAAGCTAGGTATTTAAGCTTTGCAACTTTCACAGAGCCTGGAATGTGGAAGGTACACAGATGAGCTTGTTAAATGAGCAAATAAATTATTATTATTTTCACTAATAGCTCGTACTTCGCTAGAGTCAGTGATTCATTCTTCAGCAGAAACAACTTCTCTTCTCTACCAGAGTGACCATGCTTCTCTTCTGTTTCTAGCATTAAAGTGGCTCCCTTTTTCTATATGTGGGGAGTGAGAGCTTTATGTTGTTTAAGGAGCTTTGTACCAGATCATTTTGATTTCACCTATGAATTTCTATTCTTAGGCTCCTATAACCAGTGCTTTTTCCGGTTTTGGTGAGTAACACTTTATCTAATACTGAATTTTGCTCCTTTTCATTCTTATCTGAGTTCCTGGTTGCTTCTGACATTGGGTAGTCTACATATTAAAAAAAAAAAATTTCTTGCATACCAGAAAATCATGTTTAAAATGCTCATGTTTGAAATATTACTTAAACAGAAAATCACGACATTTGTTCTGTGACAGTCCAAATCTCTGACCCAGATGATGAGGCAAGGAATTGTGATCAGAATGACTGCTGGTTTTCATTTTAGTTACTCTAGGCGGGACTGTTTTGAACTACCCAAATCTAGGTTCTGCTCTGAGTGAATGGGTAGTAACTCTTGCTGGTATTCTTTCATATGTCTTACTCTTTCCACCCTTAGATCTTCAGAAACCAGGGCTGGAGTCAACTATGGGACCTAGACTGCATAATAAAAGGCTTTAGCAGGAGAAGGCTTAGCTTGAGAAGGCATGTATCTCTTTAGAGAAGACCACTATTTTATTACTAGGAGACCACAAGGGACATGATAACACCTTAGCAACTGGCTAGTCTGTGCTCTTTGACATATCCATAGTTTTAAACCCTCTTTATATAATATCTTAGATCCTGGACAAGTTATTTAACTTCCCCAATGTCTAGTTTACTCATCTTTGAGTACATAGTCATCTTTCATTAAAATTTGACTGTGTATGTATAGTGTGGCAGTATCAGCATACACAAGCACTGTGTAATAGTTGCTCATACAAATTCATGTTATTAGCAGGCTTTCCATTATATATGTGTGTGTGTATGACAATATAGAAATTGTCATAAACAATTTCATGTCTACATGAAACACATTTCTGAGGAAGTTGGTCTCTATACTACATGCCTAGGAAACCTAGTTGCTTTTACTGCCAGTAACTCAATATAGATCACATAAGTCAGTAAATTCAATGAATTTTCCACTCTATTGTCGTAATCTAGTTGTAATTTTATGTCCATATCTTGAAATAGTTGATTGTTTGCTAGGTATGACTTTGTTTTAATTGAAACTTTCCGTCTTTTCACTTTATAAGTCTATTTAAATATGAGCTCTTAATATGGGGAGTAGTAAACACAAAGGGATTAAAGAAATAGAATCTGCAATTGTCTTTCTAGATGTTTTAGGTAGGAATTTGAGTGGAGGCACAGAGGAAGGGAAAGGAAAGACAGGGAGCACTAAAATGGCACCGATTCAGTTTAAAATACAACCAAAAAGTGCAGTTCTGTTTAAAAGACAGCTAACCAAAGCTAGAAATCTGCACAATTCAGCTTAAAATGCAGTTAACCATTCACTAAGAAGCTCCAAGAAGATGTGCTGTTGCTTGGAGTTAGTGACCGTTAGGAAGAACGGAGGCCGTAATTCATAAAACGGTGCTAATATGAAGTTCTCCAGTCAATTTAAAAGAAGCCTCTAAAAGGCCAATTAGAAAACTTACCCCACCTCACATATCCTGGACAGAGATCAAAGCTGAGAGCCAGCTGCCAAAATCTTTCAAAACTCAGGTCTCCACCCCTCCAGACTGCTTCCTGTTCAGAAGGGCTTATCCCCATGTCTCTTTGGGGATGAACTTTTTTTCCTCCTTCTTCCTGAATAAATACACTTTGTTTCACCTCTCTAGTGCTACATGCTCTGGAGCAAATTTTCTTCCCAGAAAGCACAGGAATCCATAGCTAAGGAAACTGAGCCACATGTTGCCGGTGCTATCAGAGGTAGTTTCTTCACAGTGAAGACCACACCTGGAGTGGCATTTAAGCATAAAGTTTCGATAGTTCCTTTTTCTGGCTCATGGTTAAACCTTTCTAAGGTATGATTGCGAAGTTGGATACTCTGTACATTGACTACTGCAGGGATAATGTTTGTCTGCCTTTAATTTATATGGTTTGAGGTCAGAATAAAGTTCTATAGATTTTATTTTGATGTTTCTTATCTCTGCGGAGAGCTTTTCCATTAATTGATGTATAATTTCCTTCGGTAAATATCAGTTGATATATAGAGATGTTAAATGACTCACTTTCATCTCATAAAACTTTTCTTATGTTTTAGAATGAAATGTCGTGAATAATGATCAACAGTTTTTTTGTTTTTTTCCAATGGATAACCAAAACCAGAGTTTTATAATTTGACATTCTTGAATTTCACTGCATTCCTTGATAAGTCTATTTCACAACCTCCCCAATTACCTGAAAGGCATTAAATGATCTAGAGAGTGTATTGTGGGTCATAATGAGAGAACCAGAAATAAAATGGTGCAAATTTAAAAATTATATTTGAATTCTCTTACCTGTTTAAAAGATACAATATATGAAAACTTTTGTCAGTTGTTAAAAAAATGAAGTTCCACATTGGGTGTGTGTATAGCTCAGGAAAGACCGATGAAGAATTCTGAAATTATGGTTTAGTCATATGATGGCAAGTAAGTTTTCATTTGTGAATTGACTCATAATGAAAAGTACTCGGGAATATATATTTTAGAAGACTTCAATGCAACTTCTCTCGGTTAGGAAGAGCACTTTGGGTGAGCAGCAATGTTTATTTATATAAGGAGTGCAAGACGGAGGAGAGACAGCATACGCACTCTCAGTTTGCCGTTGTGAACCTGCCCAGGCCTGGGATTAGTTCTGGAGACAATGTGAATTCATTTTCTTAAAACCAGAGCTTATCTGAGTATGTGCTGGATGCCTCCTGAGCAACTCTCAGTGAATTAATTTTAATTCTCTTGTATTTCAGACTTAATCTGGGGCAGATTATCTGTAATATGTCAACTCAGTGGAAGTAAATTACAGCTAATTCCATTTCTTGAGTTGTTGCTGTTTCTTAAACTTGTAGGTAACAGAAGCTACAGGTCTCTTTGGCTCTCTTCTCAAGGGACCTCCTTTGGCATCAGGTGATTATCTCTTCGTGCTGTTTGGGTTTCCCTAAATGAAATACCAAATAGAAATATTACAAGACTATTTATCAGAGTCCCAGTTTTAGAGGATCTTTGCCCTGAAACTACCATAAAAAATAATTATTTTCTTTAGCATAATGTCCCTCTGGTCATGTTTACTAAAATGTAAATCAGAAAGGCCCAAAATGAGTCTTTTTGTAGTTTTGTTTTAGGTATTCTTTCTAGAATCTTCTTTCATACTTTACAGCTGAAACTCCAACACTGAGCAAAGCTCTAAAACTCATACTTAGGTAGTTGACTCACCAAAGGTTGGTGTTTTGTAAACCAAAGTATTGCACTGTCGTGTTCATATCATAAAATGTATGCGTGTGTAATCAGGGACTCAATCAATATTTGCATTCCAAATTTCCCTCTGTGACCTATAGGAAATCCCCAGATGTGTCCCATGTCTGACCTTCTTTCCTTTCTCCTTCCCTCCTTCTCTCACTCCTTCCTCCCTTCTTTTCCTTATTCTTCCCTTTCTTCCTCCTTTCCTCTTTTTTCTCCTCTTTCTGGGTCAGTTGATTCATCAAGAAATGTGTAATAAATATTGATGATTTGGTTTAAAATGGTGAATGAAAAATAGGCATTACTTGCCCTCTACGAATATACTCCCTAGTTGAGGAAATGTTGACAAAATAACATAATGAATTTTTAAATCAGTGGAAATGGATGTTATTATCTCAAAATGATGTGCATGAAGCTTTATGAAATGATCTTGAGCGTGTTTTGGGGAAGGCATCTGTGATCCATTCCTGCTTCTTGGCTGTATTCTGCATTTACAGCTAATAACATTAAAAAAAAAAAAAAAATCCCTAATGCCAGGAAGCAAACACTCCTCCCACATTTTTCTAGCAGTTTTCTTCCAGTTTGGCTCTTTTGAATCATCAAGTTAAATGTCAAAATCATCCAGTTATAAATCAAGATCTGTTGACGTGGGAGAGACACAATGGACACGCAGATGAACTAAAACCTGACTCAGAGGAGAAATGATTTTAAATGCATCTTCCGTCCCTGCTGTATGTACTTCAGTCTCCTGGTAATTTTGAAGATGAACTCGGCTGAATGTACAAGGAAAAGATAATTCCACCCCCTCCCTCTTTTCTAGGATTAAAGTGTTGGTTTTAACAAGAACTTCAGAATTAATCTTTGTATACTTCCTTATCTTTTCTTGCCCCACTGAGCTTTTCAAACATAAATGCCCTGAAGCAGCACACCACTCATCTTAAAACACTGGAGGCTCAGAACATGACAATCACAGAGTTCTCTTTACCACCAACTATTAGAAACAAATCACAGGACTCAGTCTCTTTGTTGCTCTCAGCAGGGAAAACCCATCGCCTCGGTTAACTTTGCTGAATCTTGCTTCTCCATTAGCAGGACCACGGGCATTGTGTTCAAGTTATTAAACTTAGTGGTAAACCTGGAAAAGCATCACTTATTCAAATTGCTTGGGACCTAATTAAACAAAAAAAAAAATTCCAGAATAACACACACACACGTCAGTGACTCTGTGGGCTTCTAGTAGCAGGAACGAAAAAATTCCAAAGTAGGTATACAGAGCAAAGAGTTCATTTCCTTCTAAATCCTAGAACAGGAAGTCATGCTATTATTTGGATTGCTATTATGTTTTACAAAGTTTTATGAAATTACAAGTGATTTCTCCTCTACTGTCACCCAACACACACAAATGCATAAGCATGCACACACATGCAAGTGCATAAAAACAAATATACAAATATCCAGTTGTTTGCTAATATACAGCTATTTTCTTATCATGCAGTATAAACTAATAGAGCTATTTTGGAAGGGGGACAGTTTTGAAGAGTAATTGTCAAATGATAAAATCTCATCTACATGATGTCAAGGTACAAGGAGCAACCTTTTCATGTCTCTCTGCGTCCTTCTCCTCTGGCAATGTCAGCGGATGAGTAAGGGGGAAAAGAAACAAAGAAATTTGATAATAGCATGTATACCTCCCGCATACATGGGAGAAAACCAGTTAGACTGAGTAACTTACCACTTGGTGTCTAGTTACCTTAGTTTCTAGTTCTCTCATACAGGGTTAAAGGATATCTTAGAGGTGGGTTATGTTCAGAAAGTTCAGTCATATGGGATAGGAAGAGCACAGAAATTAAAAATATGACCTTAATGCAGATTAAGTTTCTGCTTTTTCGCTAATAAAGTGATTAGATCTTCTTCTTTGTAAGGGAGCCTCCCTTTCAAAAATATTTTTTTCATTAATATAAATGTCTTTTAAAATGACAACCATAACACAGTCTTGAGTCCCTTCTGTGAAATAATTTTTTTTGCCAAAAAGACATATTCATGGGGTGACAGATTTTTGCTGTCCTATAATGAGAATTTCTCAGCAACTTTCAGGCCCCCTGAGACTCTGCACCACAAGATCCCTAAGGAGAGAAAAAGTAGGAATGAAAATGATGGAAATAACTCCTACAATACTCCACTATTCTCCTTCCTTCTCCTTATCTCTAATATATGCTTGGAGTTCTCATAGACCTGCTGACCTGCTCATTTTGCCCTGTTTTCACAATTATCTCCCAATAATTAGAAAAAGGTAAGTTCTTTCAGCATCTGTTAAAACTGGCACGTGGCACTTTGTAATGTGAAGAAGGAAGCGGAAGGGACAGGATTTGACTTTATCTTGACTGCTCTGTGCCATCTGGTCCAGCTACCCCCAGCTCTACAGATCAGGACACTTATGTGCAGCCCCAGTCCCAGAATCCAAAACCTATCCAGTCCTTGAGAAACGTGTGTATGATGAGCAAGGGTCAGTAAGTTGGTGACTCAGTCTTGAGGTCAGGTTTGATGTCAGTTCTACCCTGACCTTAGACATCTGGTTTCCTGACACTTGGACAGTTGACTTGCTCATTTCTGATTCACTCCTTCAGTACCATATTGACTTGAAAGCTACTAGGAAATATGTCCAGGATCTCTCCTAGCTTTTAGGACTGAATTTTGTCGTTAGGAGCTCCAATTCCTAACTTGAATCTTTGAGAGCCCCACCCAGGCTTTTCCAAAGGGGCCATTTATCTGCCCGGACTTTAACCAGTTGTACAGTGTTGCTTTTTCCATTGGTGTCTGCCTCCTATCCCCATATATACTTGAGGAGAATTCTGAGGT
Source organism: Solenodon paradoxus (assembly GCA_004363575.1). Classification (NCBI taxonomy): domain Eukaryota; kingdom Metazoa; phylum Chordata; class Mammalia; order Eulipotyphla; family Solenodontidae; genus Solenodon; species Solenodon paradoxus. The sequence goes on from RJWH01000296.1 coordinate 689,210, forward strand.
CATACAATTAGGTAAAACAGTTGTTAAGGTCTGATAAGCCCATCTAATGCCAATATGATATCAACATTAGACTGCCCCTTGACCTTTCCCCAAGTAGAACTATTTGGTCTAACTCTAAATTAATGGAAAATAGCATTTGTAGTCCGCTTACACTTTTAATCTCAATTTTCCCAACTTTCTGTGCAGTAGACAAAATTCTAAAAGTGCTCCCCCGAATTATGCATTCTTATTTCCAGAACCTGAAAATATTAGAGATCACGTCTGTGATTGTTACATTATTACAAGGCACATTTAACCTTGAGATAGGAGATAATCCAGTTAGCATTCATCTAATCCATTTCAAATCTTTAAGACCCCTTTAAAAAGCAGAATTTTCTCCATTTGATAGACGTCAAAGATATTTGATGCTCTCCAAATGGTTTGAAGATGTAGGGACCACATGCCAATGAATAAAAGCAGCCTGTGGGAGCCAAGAATACTACCACTCTGTTCCTGGACTGACAGTCAACTAGGGAAAAGACATTCAATCTAAATCAATCTGACACATACAAGAAACTGAATTCTGAAATTACTTTGATGAACGTGTTAATGTGAGCACTCCCAGAGACTGGAGCCTCACCCCAGGGTCCATCCATAGGTAAAGTTAGCACACAAGAAAGACACAGTAGGCAAAAGATTAAGTAGAAATTTATTGAAACAAGCAAGAGGAGGGATAGCACACTCCTCAAGGTGAGAAATGGGCTAAGTTTGAGAGGACACCCTCAGTTGCCCCCCTCTCAGTACACATTTTTGTGAAAGTGAAAGAGGCAGCAATTTCTGGGGATAGGCTTTCCCTTTATTGTGCATGCTTACCCACAATTTACTCTTTTATAATGAGCTTAATGTATGGGTCCATATGCAATTTTATGTTAAACATTAAAATGAGGCAAGGGTTACTCCAAGTTCCCTACAGCAGTCAGCACACCTGCATAGCCAATCAGTTTGAGCGTGCTCAGCTGAACTGCCTTTTGGCTCCATTTCTTGACTGCAAGAATGTATGTGCTGCTCTCCTATTGGTCAGAATTTTTCTGTCTGTTTCAGGATCTGGTCTTCATCCTGTATCTCCATTCCAGCCTCTCCGTAGGCTAGCCTAACTAGCAGGCTTATAGGCAAATATTGTTCTAGGGTACCTAGATAAGAATCCGTCTGGGTGATTTTGGTCTTGTGAAAGCCTGAGGTTAAAACTCAGTTTCATCCACCTGAATGTTTGACCTACAGAACTAAGCTAATAAATGGGTGTTATTTTAAGCTGCTTGATTTGTGGTGATTTGTTATAGCAGCACAATACAATACCTTCAATACTGCTACCCAAGCCCTGGTGGAAATAAATTGGAACTGAAATACAAGAATTTTAAGTCTGAATGAATGTTTTATGCATATGGAAACTTTTTTTCTCCTCTAGCTACTTGAAGTTTGATTGGAGAAAGTTTTAGTATTAACATGTGAAAGCTATGACAATTTCTTGTTAATCACTATCACTGTCTTATCAAACTTTCAAAGATAAATACAGTAACTTTTAAGATAGGATAGTAGAAACTGACATGTTGAGAAGAAAAGGAACCCCATCTCATAAAACTCAGTGACTTCCTTGTAGCTAGTAGAAACTGGCAGAAATGAGAGAATGAGCTGGTTGGTCAGCCACAGTGGGACTGACATAGTAAAAAGAAAACATCACAGTCACTTAGTTCTCAGCATTATAGATTATGAACACATTGGGAGGAATTCAGTTTTACAATAATACACTTCGCTACATCATTTAAGATTTGATTTGCTTGGACTTATTTTTAAAGAACAAATTCTGGCTTTACTATACGACAAAATTGCATGTTTTATGGAAGCACGCTCAGGAAATAGCCTTTTTGGAAGGTTTCATTTAAGTTTTGCAATAGAAGAAAGAGACTTGTAATAATCATATAAAATCTTGGTAAGAGTGAAAATTTAGATTGTTTTAATTAGACATTAATTTATAAATGTGAGTAATTAGCTTTGTTTATGAGTTTAAATACATATTAATATGAATATTCATATATATATTAGAGCTTCTGTACAAGGCTCAAAAATAAAAAATACCTAATTAATGGATATTTGAGACTATATTAGGAGTAATTAAATTTTCTATTTAGCTGATATTTTTGCCCATGGTAGTTGAAAATCTTAAGTTTACTATTCTACTTCCTTGCCTTAATGAAATTATAATGCTGCAAATGAACATATTTTGAGTGTTCACAGGATCAAAATCATTAACTCAAGAGTTAATATTAACAACTTGCAACCATTCATATGCTAAGATGTTTACACATTTATATGTATTTATCTAAACTTCTAAACATTTTTTTTTTAAGGAAAGGTGCAGGCAGGAATAAAGGCAAGTATGTAGGCTGGCAGGAAGAGAGAGGAAGAAGAAACATTTTATTCATTTTTATTTAGCAGTTAATCCTGGTTGTCCCTCCTCCCTCACCAGACCTGGGGCACAAACCCAGATTCTTGGGATATAAGTGCATTTTGCTCTTGTCAGAGGCGGTCGCTCAAACCACTACTTCATCAGGGCATGTCCCCAATTTTTTTTTATACGTCACCAGAAACTTTCTTTTAAAGTAAAATGTAAAATCATAGAATTGTGTGAAAAGTTCTTTGATTTTATTCTAGATACTTGTGGGCATGTAAGAGCTTTTTCATATATAATTATTATGTCTGCAGTTTATACAACTGTAGAAAAACAGAAACAAAGGAGGAAATATATAAAAATAATCCATAATCTTATCTCATTGTTTCTCTCTTGGAATATATTCTTTGAGTTTTTTCTATTCATGCAATAGTAATAATTAAATTTAATATACTATGTTCACTATCTTAAACAGTAAATAATTTTTTCAAGTTAGAATGATTTAAAATGTATTATTTGGTATCATATTTAATGAAAAGTCTAAAAAGCTTTTACCAATACTTACACTTAAATAAATATTTGAAATGAGGGCCATATATAGGCAAGATTAAGAAATCACAATAAGAAAGAAAGGGCTAATGGAATGTGTAGAGTGTTAGAACCTCAAATGTAAATATAGACTACCTCTTTCTAATGGTGGAAAGAAGTGACACAGAGTAATGGGTAATTTAGAAGGTGTTTATATTAGCCTTGGAATGTCGTCAGAGAGGCAAATATATACACATACTCAGACACATGTATAGCTCCTCTGAACCAGAGTGGGTGGTAGTTAAGGAAACACTGTTACTGAGAGTAAACCGCAAAGAATTCCATCGCTGATGAGTAATTGAGGGTGACTCTCTTCTCAACAATGCACAATCTGTTCATGTCCTTAACTTTCAAAGAATCTAGTGTTACTTACTGCACATGGAGGAAAAATGTCTAGTCTACTGAAGGTATCTTTTTTCCATGTAGGCTAAATCATACAATTTTAGAATTGGAAGGAATCTTAGAAACATTTCAATACTTCATCATTTAATGAAAGTGAATATTAAAATCCAGGGAGGTTTGTGACAGACTGAGAGTCATTAAACCTTTCTAATAATGACCAAAATTTTTCTCCCTTCGTTTCCAGTCTACCGCCTTTCTCAAATAGACAATAAAATCAATTAATAAACATTTGCTGGGTATGTTTATGTTCAGGAAGATATTTAAATGTAGTAAATACATTTATTGCAGTGTCTCTGTCCTCAAGGCATTTATATACATGACTCAATTAGAAAACAGAAATGTATATTATAAAGGTAATAATTATGTGTTAGACTGAGAACAACAATAGATACCAAGAGAAAGAGGGTATTGAGTTAGTCTTTAAAATAATTTTTTATGTAAAGGTAAACATTTTGGAAATAAATGAAAATAATTATAAGAGTCTGGAACAGAATCGCCTTTGGGAATAATTATTAAAATAGTTTAAATTTTTATTTTTTTATTTTTGTTCACTCATTTGCTTTTATTCATCTATCACATGTGTGTGAAATCAGTGTTTGTCTTTCTTTGATTTATTTCATTTAACATAATACCCTATATGGTCATCTTGTTTGCAAATGGCAAGATTTAGTCTTTTTTATAAGTAATAATATTTATTATTTCTTTAGTTCACAAAGCTAAATTCAATTTAGAATGAAACTTGTTTAAGACTGAAATTGCATCTCACTCTGTATTTTATACCACACCCATCATCAGAGTTAGTGGATAATTTTCAAGATGCTGTGTTTGTTAATGTTTAAAATGTTGTTGCCCAGTTTGAGTTTTATTTCACTGTTATAGAGAATAGAGTCTGTACAACTTTTACTGTCAGATTTTTATTATACCTTCTTGGATGCATTTTACAGCTAATCAAAAAGTGTACTCTGTACTATATTATTCAAATTTTTATTTCTTGATCATATAATTTACTATACGTTTCATTTTTCTATAAGAACTGTTGTTCTATTGAGATTTTCCTGTATTTCTGTTACTTTTTGTTTCATTATTTTGATATTTAAGAATATAAAGTTTACTGACATATCCTCATGGTGATTTTTTACCTACTTTATTACTACCAAATGGTCTTATTTCGCTTAATGAATTTTTCCTTTATGTTTATTTTTATTTGAAACTAATATATTTACTTTCCTTTGTCTACTGATCTTTGCTCAATCTTTTCCTGTCTTTCAGTTTAGATGTATTTTTTCAAACTGATTGATAGCTTTTAATATTTTTGGTAATCTAGGGCAAATTTATTACCTCAACACAAAATCCTATATCCTTTAGTTATCATTACCCAATCATCCTATCTCCTGCCTCCAGTCCTAGGCAATCACTCATTTACTTTCTGTCTCTATAGATTTGCCTATTCTGGACATTTCCAATAAATGAAATCACACAATATATGAACTTTTATGTCTTGCTTCTTTTCATTAAGCACAATGTGTTCAAGGGTCATCTGTTGGTACTTCATTCTTTTTTAAAATTGGCTAATAGTCACTTGTATCTATATGCTTCATTTCGTTTATCCATTCATCAATTGATGGACATTTGGGTTATTCCTACTTTTTAACTATTAGGAATAATGCTGCTATAAACATTAATGTATATGTTTTGTGCCGGAACGTGTTTTCATTTTTCTTGGGTATAGCCAGAAGTGGGATTGCTGGATCAAATGGTAAATCTATGCTAATATTTTGAGAAATTGTCATACTGTTTCCAAGTGGTTGTACCATTTTGAATTCCCACCAGAAGTTTATGAAGGCACCAATTTTTCCACACCCTTGTCAGCACTTGTTATTATCTGTCTTTTGTGTTTTAGCCATCCTTGTGGGTGAAGTATTATCTCACTGTGTTTTTATTTGCATTGGCCTGATTACTAATAGTAATAGAACAGCTTTTCATCTGGTCATTGGCTTGTTAACTTTGGGGATGTGTCATAAGGGGTTTGTTTTTGTTGTAGTATGAGGTTTATTTTAAAGACAGATTCAGCTGCCTCTATACATTGATTAAATCAATATTTTTTATTTAAAAATCTGTTATTTTGTTTTATTTTGTTCTTTCATGTTACTATATACTCCTTAACATAACCTTTTCCAAATGACTTAATAGTAATGAATGCTGTTTTCAGTTATCCTGATGATTTTATGTAAACTTTGTAAAAACATTTTGCTCTCTAGTTACAAAAACAAGATGAAAATTTAAAAAAATCCCCTGAGCTCTACTCTAGTAAAATTAGACATTTTTACTGAATTTTTATTTCCATTTTTCACTTTGGATATAGACTTTTGGCTATCAGGGCCAGGTTATTCTTTTTAGGTTATCATATAATCCTGTTGTAAGCATCTTATTTTTAGGGTTATCTTGCCTTAATTTCTCATTTAATAAGACTCAATTCTACATTTAAGTGGTTTCAACATGCATTTAAAGTTTTTAAAAATTTTGTTTCTCCTCTTTTTAGTATCAATTTTGGTTCATCTCTTATTAAGTTATATATTGTGTAAGATATAAAGTTTTTCAAGAAAGGCATAAATTGGCATACATGAATACTAAGATATCTGGGAAAATTAGGACTTTCACACATGTATGAAAATTAGATGGCAATAAAACTTCAATATAATCTTCGCTTCAGAAATGTATATTTATTAATATTACATACTGATACTGAGGCTATAAACTAAGTTAGATAAAACATTGTTTATATTTCTTTGTTATTCTTATATATTTGAGGATATTTTATTATGCTTATATTCAAAATTTGCTCTAAAATAAAATATTTATATATATTTATATATTAAATATTTATAATGTAAAATATTTTCTTCTTTTCTTTTTCATCATTTTGACCCTTCTTTTTATAAAACTTTTCTTTATTTTCGTAGTTTCTTCAGTATATTTAACAATTTCATTGATTTGTTTTTAATGTCAAAATTACTCTTTTTAGAACAAGTATTAAGTTTTAGATTGACTGTTTTGTTCACTTTCAAATCAATTCAATTTTTTAAATTATGCCAAACAATATATATGAGCATCATCATACATTGAACTGGCTGAGGATAGGTGCTAGGCACATGCATGGCTATCATGGAAACAAAGTGTATTCAACAAAAACATTAGAGTTTATGATCATTTAATGAAAGAAAAAATGCATGCTGCTGAACAGACATGAAATTAGGAATTCTGTTTTAATTGTGAGTTAATAGAAGATCTTCCAGAGAAATTAAAAAATAAAGTAAAACTTAAGGATAAATACTATTAAATGAGTTAATGTCATAGAAATATTGGCAGTGGTGAACTCTTACAAAAGGATAAAAATCCATTTTTTTTCTATCCGTCTATATATCTGATCTACCTGTCTAGCAATAGTGGTTGGAACAGCATACATTTCTGAGTCAATAAGCATATTTTATGGGAAGGCCAATTCATAGTCTTTCTATCTTTGAGCCATGTGTAGAAATCATACCTCCCTCCTTTATATTATTCTTGGATTTGTAGTTCATGGAAATCTTGTCAATCTTGTCTGTATATGGGTATTATAAAGAAAAATTATAAGAGTAAATTTGCAGGGAATTCTATACAGATATAATCGCAAAACTGAATTCTATCTCCCTGGAGATTTTAGTAATGTAATCTATCTTTGTTGCGTTAGGAATTGATGAACTTGCCTAATTTTCACTCTCTAGGTTACTTTAATCTTACTAACATTACTCCACCAACATTAAAACTCTCCAGTTAACCTTCACATTCTCCTCGCTTTCTATCCACGCTTTCTTTTCCCTTTGTTTGGAACAAACTAGTGCAAGCTCTTATGCCTAGACATTGGTGTGTTTCTTGTTCTTCCTTTGTCCACTTGTCATCCTGCAAACATATTTGTGTACTTTTCCAAGTTAAGATACACAACATTAACTACCATCAATCCCTACTCTCCTGGGTGCACCAACACAACACTCTGTTCAGAAAATGCTCATGACATCCTACATACAGCAGCGTTTGGCAAACTCTGGCTTCTTGGTAAAATCTGACCCACTGATACTTTTTTGTATGGCCTATGAGCCAACAATGGTTCTTACTTTTTAATAGTTGCAAAAAGTCAAAAAAGTAATGCTATTTCATGATGTATAAAAATTACATGCAATTTAATTTCAGCATTCGTAAAATAGAACTCTACTGAGACACAGGCAAACTGTGATGATATGTTGTCGATAGTTGTTTTCACCTGCAATGGTAGAATTGAAGAGTTGAATAATTGCACAGAAATTACAAAATATAGAACATTTATTATCTGGCACTTTAGAGCAAAGGTTTGCTGATCTCTTATCTGTAGGATTAGCTACAACTCCTTGGTTTTTCAGCTAATCTGACCTCTAGTAATTTTCCTTTCTTTTGTGCAGACAGGAATGAAGGCAAGTAGGCAAGACAGGCAGGAAAAGAGGGGAGGAATAATCTCTTTATTTCATTTTATTTAGTTTTTCATACTAGATGCTTTCCCCAAGTCTCGGACTCAAACCCTGGGGTATGTGACTTGCTCCTTTTGGAGGTGATTGACCTAATAACCACTGTGCCACCAGGGCATGCCTCTAGTAGTTTTCTAACCCCAGCTCTCCCCATGCAAATCTTCAAATAAGTTGATTTTTTTATTCTTTGGAAAGTGTGGGCATTTCTATTTTAACTTTGTTCAAATTGTGGCTCCTGCCTATAATTCCTAATTGCTTATTTCAACTTAAGTATTGCTTTTCCTTCAAAATAAATGAAAATTTAACTTCACATATAAAGTCTCCCCTGATTTGATCCCCCTTCAGTGCTTGACATAAATAGTTTATTTGGTAGAAATAATTACTTTCCAAGCATTAATTATTTAGTTCAATGACAGTATAGTTACCAACTTTTCCATAGTTTGACTGGGTGTTGGTAGGCACCTTCTACGTGGTGATGTTTCCTTCCACCTTGTGGTGCTGCATGTTTCTCTATACCTTCAGTGGAGTACTCTGTTGGAACAAATAGAGACAATAAAAAACATTGAAAAAGCAATTTTATGGCCAGCCTGGAAAGTGATATTTATATTTACATTTACATTACTTTGAGTAGTATCCAGTTACATGATAGTAGACAAATTGCAAGGAAAGCTGGAAAAGGTGGTCTTTTTCACACCCTGATAGAGGAAATGAGATTGGTAGACATTTCACTGGGTTCTACTGTGCTAGAAAAGAGCTCTTAACTATTCTGTGACTCTTTGAAGCAAGAAATCCTACTCTAATTTCTGTATCCAGTGATGTAGGAGAGTGCCTTGTGCATTGCAGCAGTTAAGCAAATATATCATGATGCTTATGCTGATTCCATGTCCATTTTTGGTATATGAAATTGTTTTCTTTTTAGGTTATTGCATCACTTGAGATTTTGGGCCAAATAAATCACTGTTATGTGCACTGAAATACTATCTTATGTGAGCAACTTGGAAAAAACTATCATGCTAGGCGATATTGATAAACAAATATCTTAGGAGGGCTCTTGCCCCAGAACTTAAATATTTATTGTAGGAACACATTATTATTTAAGTGATGAGATTTGTGCTCTTTTATTCAAGTGTCTCATGGATTCTAAATTATAATTTATTTTTCAGTTGTAAATAACCATAATCTTTAACCTAGCAACTCCCCCAACCTACTTTCTGTGTTCCTCTTTACTGGATATTTGTCCGACATCTGAAACTGTATTTCACTTTGTTTTTCTGTATTCTTCCAACACCACTGGTTCAAGTAGACTAAAGAAATATCTTTAATATTAGATAGTGTTTATGGCCCAGTGATTGCACACTGCTTAGATTTCATATATGTTGTCATCAGTATGACCATTTGGTTGATTTTGTACAGCAGGGTTTAGTTGCTTAGGTTTGGGCTTAGAGAAGGAGAAGAGTTTCTTGAACAGTGTGTTTGGTATGCTTTATTTTCCCAATCAGAAACTACAGAAGGAGATGCAGGCAAATGTTATTCCTAATGTCAAAAATGTAATGAAAAAGCAGGCCATAGCATGTTAACTAGAAATAGAGGAAACTATGGGGCAAATAGTTTACAAATAGGTCTGTGGGCTAAAAGACTTAGCCAAAGAAGACTTTTAACTCTAATAGGAGATTAAGATAGTATTTTATTGAGAATTCTGGGGAGATGATGGAATAAGAAGCAACCTAGATAACCATTACATTGATATAACCTATGACATAACTATTTAGCTTACTGAGTGTCTCTTTATCAAGTACTTTAAGTAAAATAAATTAAACTCTCCAATCAAAAGTCAGAGATGATTCAACTATATGCTGTCAGCAAGAGACTCATTTTAGATGTAGAGACACAAACGGATTGCATTAAAGGATGGAATATTAGATCCCATGTAAATGGCAAACAAAATAGAATAGATGGCTGTATTAATATCCAATAAAATAGAATTTAGATGAAAAAGGTTTACAAGAGACAAAGAAAAACCATATAAATTAGTAAAATGTTCAGTAAGCAAGAAGCTATACCATTGTAAAAATTTAAACATTTAATGATACACCATCAAGATAGATAAAGCAAAATTGACAGAATTGAAGGGAAAGACATACATTTCCACAAAAATAATTGGAGACTTCAATGATAATCTCAATAATAAATAAACCAACCAACAAAAAGCAGATGTAGAAATAGAACTTAAACAACACAGTAAAACAACTAGCTTTATCAGACACATACAGACCACTCAACCCAGCAAAAGCAACAACAGAATACATATTCTCAGTTGCACATGGACACTTCACAGGATCAACAATATTTAGTTTACAAATTAGTCTCATTAGATTTAAAGTGTAAGTCTCATATAAGATATCATTTCTAACACACTAGGATAAAAATAAAAATCTGCAGTAAAAAAATGGAAAATTCACAAAGCTGTGGAAATTGAACAAAACACTTTAAAAATCAATAGATTAAAAAACTACAAGAAAAATTGTAAAATACTTAGAGACTAATTAAAATGAAATACAACCTACCAAGAATTATGGGACACAGCAAAAGAAGTGTCAAAAGTGAAAATTTATAGCTATTAATATTTACATTCAAAAACCAGAAAGCTCTCAAAACAGCAACCTAACTTTACAATTAAGGAACTGTAGAAAGAACACTCTAAACCCAAAGATACCACAAGTTGGCATATAATAAAAGTTACAGCAGAGATAAACAAAATGGAGAATAAAAAACAGAGAAACTCAGTGAAAACAAAAGTTGATTTGAAAATATAAACAAAAAATTGACAAATCTTTAGATAAACTGAAAAATCTGAGAAGACTCAAATCACTAAAATCAGTTATTAAAGATTATTAATGACATTTCAATAGAGATGAAAAGTGCTACGAACAATTTCAACAATTGGATAGTATCGTTAAAATGGACAAATTCTTAGAAATACAATATGCTGGATTAAATTATGAAAAAAAAAACCCAAAAACCAGAAAATATACTTGCTATAACTAGTAAGGAGACTAGATCAGTAATCAAGAACATTTCAAAGAAAAGCCCAGGATTAGATTACTTCACTGATGTTTTATACCAAACATTTAAATAAAAATTAATGCCAACCTTTCGCAAACTCTTCCAAAAATTAAAGGTGAAGCAATATTCCCAAACTCATTTTACAAGACTAGCATTACCTTGACACCAAAGCCAACATTATAAGAAAACTACAGACCAATATCCCCTTATGTACATTTAATGCCAAAAATCCTCAAAAATACTATAAAAATTCAGCAGCATATTATGAAAATTAGTCACCATGACCACATGACATTTATTCCTAGATTGTAAGGATGATTCAACATGTGAAAGTAATAATGTAATATATCACATTAACAGAATGGAGGAGAAATCCATATTGTCATCTCAATTGACATAGAAAAAGCATGGAAATAGTTCAATATCCTTTTATGATTAAAAAAAAAACTCAACAAACTAGGAATAGCAAAAAACTACCTTAACATGAGAAAAGCCGTATATGAAAAACACATAGCAAACATAATACAATGGTGAAAAACTAAAAGCTTTTCCTCTAAGATCAGGAACAAGATAAGGATGCCCACTTGTGCCATTATCATTCAGCATAGTCCTGGAAATTCTAGCCAGAGCAATTAGGCAAGAAAACTAAATAAAAGGAATCCAAGTTGAAAAGGAAGAAGTAAAATGGTCTTTGTTCATAGATGATATGATCTTATATGTAGAAAACCCCAGGGACTGCACAGCAACTATTAGAATAAATAAATTTAGCAATGTAGTAAGATATTGTCAGCATAAAAATTTCTTGTATTACTATTCATTAGTAATGAATAATATAAAAAGGTATGAAATCAATGCTATATTTGCAATTGAATAAAAAATAAAATTACTTAGAAATTAAGAATGTGAAAATGTGTGTAGTGCAAAACTAAAAGCATTGCTAAAATAAAGTAAGGAAAGCATAATTAGAAAACAACTTGTGAATATGAGTATTGGAAGACAATATTGTTAAAGTATCAGTAATTCTCTACCTAAGAGTTGAGTGTAAATCCTATCAAAATCCCAATTTTCTGCTTAAATAGAAAATGCATAAAATTTATATAGAATCTCAAGTGACCTAGAATATCTAAAACAATCTTAAAGAACAAGGTGGAACACTAGAACTTACTGATTTCAAAACATGTTATAAAGCTGCATCAGTCAACACAGTGTACTACTGTTATAAAGACAGACAAGCCAATGGAATAGAAATGAAAGCTTTTTTGTTTAATGGAAAAGTACAGCTAGGAATGAAAGTGAGTAGAGACAGGTAGACAGGAAGAGAGAGGAAGAAGAGGCACTTTAAAATTTTTATTTAGTTTGTTTGGTTTTCACCCTGGCCCTGGGTCTTGAACTTGAGTGTTTAGGGTATGTGGTTTGTGCTCTCTGCCAAAGGCCGCTGACCAAATTGCTACTCCACTAAAGCGTACCAGAATAGGAGGCTTAAATGTAAACCTTTGCATATACAGACAATTGATTTCACAAGGACTCCAAGAACTTTCGATGGGGAAAAACAGTCTTTTCAACAAATAGCACAGGAAAACTGGATACCCATATGCAAAAGAATGAAGTTAGAAGTAGATACAGGTAAGTTGGACCCTTACCTAACACCACCTTTAAAAATTAAAATAGATCAAAGACCTAAAGCTATATAACTCTTGGAAGAAAATGCAGAACGAAAAATTCACAACATTGGATTTTGTGGTGGTTTTCTGAATATAACACCCAAGTCACAGGCAACAAAAAAAATAGACAAATTAGACTTTGTGAAAATGCAAAAAACAAAAAAAACAAAAAAAACTTCAAAAGGTGGTATCAGTAGAATAAAAAGGCACCCACAGAGTGGGAAAATATTTGCAAATCACATGTGTGATAAGGGATTCATATTTAGATTATAGAACTTCTAATATGTAACAGCAAAAGATAATCTGATTTTTAAATGGGCTAAAGATTTATTAGATATCTTCTAAAAATATATATATACATGACCAATAAGTACATGAAATGCTAAATATTACTAATATTAGAGAAATGCAAATCAATACTACAGTTGGATACAACCTCACATCCATTAGATAACTACTATAAAAAAGTAGAAAATAATAAGTATTAGAAGAAGTAGAAAAAATAGTAAACTTTGGCACTGTTGGTGTAAAGGTAAAATGGTATAGCTGTTATGGAACATATTATGATTGTTTTGTAAAATATTAAAAATGAAACTTCCATATGATACAACAATTTCACTTATAGGTACTTGGGCAAAAGACTTGATAGCAGTCTCGAAGAAATATTTCTTTACCTATGTTCATAGCTGTGAAGTTCCCAATAACTAAAGTATAGAAACAATCCAAGTTTCCACCAACAGGGTGAAAGAATAGGCAAAGCGTGTTATATACATATAATGGAATATTTTGAAACATTTTTTTAAAAGAAAATTTTGGTACTTGCTACAACATGGATGCAATTTGAGGATATTATATACTAAGTGAAATATGCTAGTCACAAGACAACAAATATTTTATGGCTTCACTTATATGAGGTACTTAAAGAATCAGCAGAATCACAGAGACAAAAATTTAGAATAGTGGTTGCCATGGACTGGGTGGGGAGGGGGATTGTGAGTTGTTTTTTAATGGGTATAAAATTTCAGTTTAACAAGATGAAAAGAATTGTGGAAATGGATGGTAGTGATGGTTGCACAACATTATGAATATGTTTAATATAATAAATTGTACATTTAAAATGATTATATTGGTGAAGTTTGTTATGTGCATTTTACCACAATAAAATTTTCAGGGAGAGAAGAGTCTTCCATTTTCTTTGCAATGTTTCTGAACAGCACTGGAAGAAGGAGACACCTGCCAATTGTTTTCTTTTTTATTCCATGAATGTTTAAAAAGTACTGGATTTTAAAACATTTAAAACATGTATTTATCTAAAGGTTATAAAGATATGGAAATGAACTAACCCTAGTAAAATGACATAAAAATTATATGATATATAGCTTTATGGAATATTGTTTTTAACAGAAAAGTATTTATTTATGATGTCTGGAGGAAATAAAATTATCATAGGCATGTATTGTAACAATGTAAAAATATACAATTTATAAAATGTTTAGGCAGATTAAATATGGGTCATTGGTACCAGTTTTTCCTTTAGTCTTATCATACTATATTTTCTCTTACATTTGCATAAGAAAAAAAATTTCTCCTAAGAAGCTAAATTGTCTAGTCTCCAGAAGGCTCTATTAGCAAATTCATAACTCGATCTTTTGAGCGTTTATTCTCACAATTCATCACGTCCTTAATTCTCTACATGCACAACCTCACTTGATCTGACTAATTGCTTTTTCTATCAGACTTCAACTTCTGAACAAAATCAATGGCTGTGCTCTTCATCTCCATTTCTATCTCACCTCATCTTAGAGATACCCCGTGTCAAATTGTCCACCCCTCTCTGTCCGTCAACCACCCACTGTGTATTGCACCCACCGCTGTTTGCAATGGATGTGGTAGAAACCATGTTTAAAAAAGACTCTATAAAAGTCTTCAAGTTACAGAAAGAAATCAATGATAAGAACAAAATCTAAATTTGCTTTGGGTGTAAGTTTTTCACAGCAATAACAAAATTGGCTAAGTCTGAACAATAATAACAAATGTTTCCCTTTCTCAGATGAACCCTGTGTGACATTTTCCTTGCACATAGGAGCAATTGCTTTCTCCTTACTCTCAAGATTGACTCATCATTATTGTTTAGTTCCTAATGAACACTGATAAAATATTCAGTGGTGGCTGAAATTTTTATCTTTTTCTTAAAGGAGCTCTGAAATGGTGCTCTTGAGTGTATGACTAAAGGTATCTTATAATAAAAGTACATTAAAATGGATCAACAAAATGAAAGTGTCAATAAAAATTGTCTCTATGATGACTTCTAAAGGATGCTTGTGCTGACCTGGCTTTTATTTCTTCTTTAAATATTAATTGTTGATGTGCTGGTTTGAAAGCCCAGCTTTGAGTACCCATAGGTCTAGTGCTACAAGTTTTGGATTTTTTTTTTAATTTGCAAGAGAAAAGTGGATTTTATTACTCCCATGAGAAATGTTGGGGTTTGTATGTTAGCTCTACTTCTCTGTAATAGGCTGATACTACTGAGTCTCCATGTCTCATTTAATACATCATTGTGTTAGAGATGTTAGAGAGGAAATTTGCCCATGAAAAATAGCGGAGTGATAAAAAGGAAAAAAATAAAGAGCAAAGGCAACACTTTCTGTTCTGAGTGTATTTTTTCCTAATCCTGTCTCTCCTCATACATCCCAAGGAGGTTGTTCAGTATAATGGAAAGTATAAACTTTGGTGTGTAACTGTTTTGGGTCCCACAATTTAAAAACAACACAATTTTTTGAAAGAGTCTTCATTTACAAAATTGAGGATAGTAACTGTCTTGCAAGGATTTTGTGGGAATTAAGTTCAATAATGCATGCAAAACAGACACCAGCTATTAAAGAATCTATTTTGTATAAAACTTCTGACATCACTTTAATTTTCCTACCCTGTGATATTTCTAACTATGCACTTGTGAAATTGTTTTTACATTGCAAAAGGACACAGTCTTCTGAAAGCTCCTTAAATACTTCAGGAAAAAATCAGGGTATGTGCCAATTACTAATTTATTGCTTCTTAGCATCATACCTGTACTTTTCTGTCCTACTTTGTGCTTCTGAAGGTGCCCTCAACACTTATGCTTTGTCAGTGATTCATTGTCAGTTTCTGCCAGCATCAAACACAGAGCTTGATTGTAAAACTGGAGGAAGAAGAAGGGATTTTCTCTCTTCCTGGTTTTTGCTTTTCACAAGATTGAGTAGTCCTTATGACACAGCCCTGACATCTTCTTAGAGGTCTGAAACTTACCTCATGATCTCTTTGTCTCTCCTTATTCACTTTTTTCCCAGCTTTTGGGAGGGTAGCTTCTCCCTGAAATTGAAACTTCTTTTCACCTTTGAATTCTCCTCTATAAGATAGAAAAACATTTGATAATACCACAAGACAGCATTTAAGAAAGCAAACTTAGATATTTGGCTTCACGAACTCAATTCCATAAAAATGAAATGTAAGACTACAACTGTGGTTTCACTATATTCCAAAACAACTAAGCAATAGCTCAGCAAAAGTCAAGATACAGTAAGATTTGCTGATAAAATTAAAAAATAATCAGTATCTATTTAAACAGGCTCTCTACTGACATTCACTGGATCACATTTAGAATACAAAATAAAATGTGTAACCCTGGCCTCTATTAACTGTGTCTAGGTAAATATGAATTTCATAAGTCACCAAAATGAAGAATGAGATGTGAATCAATTTTAGAAATTAATGCTAGAATTCTGGTATTTTCAAAATGACCCATGTAATTTCAGTTTCCAGTAATTCCTCAGCATTTTTGCATGCTTTTTCATATTAGATATTCTAGAAAGAGGAAGAATGAAGGGTAGGAAGGAAGTGAGGGAGGGAAGGGAGAAGGGAGGAAAGAAAAGAATTCCTTTGATATTGTGGTGAAATAACTAACCTATCCTTTTATGAACTTAGATTTATGGCAACATACATGCAGAACCTAGAGACGTCTGTGAGAAACAACTTTCATTTACACTAAAAGACAGCTAAAACTGTGATAAATGAGTATAAATGAAAAACATCTCTCAAAAATTCTAATATACATGACTCAACTTCTTAAGATAATATTAAAGCTTACTCTTTCTAGCAAAAAAGTGAAAAAGACACATTAATGGTAGCTATAAGAAACAGATTTTCTACAAATTTTAGGGGTGCACTGATATTACCAAAGACCGTGTATGTTTATTCCTGATTATAGCATGTAGAGTACTGTTTTGAATCTTATTAGAACTTATTTTCTATTACCTAATCATAGAAAACTTTTGACTACTTTGAAAAAAGTATGTTTCCTGTCTAAAAGCACAGCTATTTTTTTTTTACCAAAGGACCCAGGCAAGACAGCAACTATTCCTAAAGTGTCACCATCTTGAAAGGTGAAGATGATATGAATATATTCCAAAGGTGAAAGTGACAATAAAGGGTCTGGGGGATTTAAGGTGGAAAGAGTGTTGAAAACCTAGTTAAGTGTCCACATTATAAACATTTTCCTATTAATTCTTCACTACCAATACTGCAGGTTTGCTCAAGACAACAATGTGCTCGGATTAGGAAAAAAACTAAAAAAACTATCTTCCAGGTGCTTTCCAGCCATGATCATCATGTGACCCATGTTAAGTCAGTTAGATGTAAATATAAATCAGTTTGATTGGGATTGTGAAAATGCTGTTGCTTTTCTGTTTAAAAATATTTTAATGACAGACTGTTCCGGCTTCTATTCTTTTGATGGCTTTGCTTTTTCTTTCCTAGAATGTGAACGTAAGATTGAAACACTTTCTCGCCTCCATGGGTCAACAAGTAGGAAGAGAAGAGCCACAAAACAGGACTGGTGGAGAAGACAGAGAGGGATACAAGCATTATTGAGATAACAGACTGACAGAATAGCCTGGGGTCACGATCTCTCACTCACAGAGTAAGTTCCGTGAGCAAAATTAAACCAGACAATAGGATTTCCTTTTATATATATGTGAATATGATCCTGAAAGAAATCTGACCACAAAATATATTTGACTTGATATTTTATTAAGGAAATCTCATTTATTAAGTCAATAATGTTGGATTAAAATGAACCAAGTAAATGTGTAAGTGATGGCTTACTTGACCATTAGGACAAAATTTTCCAATAAATATCCCCAAGAAAAATGTACTGTTTCTATTTCTGTGAATTCCTCACAGGAGGTCAGAAATATTGATTGAATTTAACTTTTTAAATTGAGTATCGCATTTCATATCTAGTGAAAAATAGGGGCACAAAGATCTTTAGCATTGCATGCAAGCATAACTTATATATACACACACACAAAATGCAGTAAGACGTATCTGTAAGCCACTACCCTAAAACAAAGTGGGTCTCTTCTATCTGTCTTCTAAGTCCTTCAAATATAAATGGGATTATGGGCTTCTGGCTGTTTGCCTATCTTTTAGTGCAAATTACCTTTAAGATGGGGGTCCTTAATCATAATAGATTTGGCCTGCCCTGCTGTACAAGGCTGACATCCCATGCCTTATTAATGAGTATTTCAAGTATCCATTTCCGTATATCTTGTCTGTTTGACAGGAAAACATGCCAATAAATCTTTTCTCCCCGGTTCATCATAGATTTTGACAACTGGAGTGTGAGCAAAGACAAATTGCTTAAGGAGATCCTGCCAACACCCCAGAACTTTATATCATGGAAGACCCTACCTTGGAATCCTGGGTAACTCTTTGTCTTACCATTACTAAATAGCAATATTGATTTTTTTAAATGACCAATGTCATCAATGTATATTAATTCTACCATTTGCAGCGTGAGTAGAACTGATCCAAATCCATGTTTGATAGTTCTGAATATAAAGGCAAATGGTTTAGACATTGGTCTGTATTAAGACTTTTCCATCATCATGACAGAATATTATCTCTATAAACCTTTGAAATTATTAAAAATTTTGAAGTAGTTCCAATTATTATTTTTAGTGAGATTACTAGCAATGTTTATTGATTCTTAGCAAGCCGAATATCATGATTTTTCTTTTTAATGCAATAGTGGTATGTTGATGACAGCTGAAAATATTGTTTTCCTCCAGGTCAGAAAACTGAGGGATTAATTTATCTCCTCTTACCTGTCACCTCTTCCCACCTATTCTCACCTCTCTGTCCTATCCTCATAATATTTTGAACTTTTCAATTTCAGTCCATTCTTATCACTCTTATTTCAAAATACCCACTTCATTCTCTAACTTCACCAAAATAGTTTTCTGATTGGTCTCTTACCTTTCTTCTTCTTCTTCTTTTTTTTTTTTTTTTTTAAGGAAAGGTACAGGCAGAAATGAAAGTAAGTAGGAAGGTAGGCAGGAAGAGAGAGGAGGAAGAAACATCTTTATTTTTTTGTATTTATTTGTTTACACTTGTTTCCTGCCACTGCCCCCACTACCCCCCCCCCCCCCCCCCGCCCCAGCTTCCCAGGCTTGAACTCAGGGTTATGTGGCTTTCTTCTTTGGAAGCAATTGACCTAATCACTGCTTTACCAGGATTTGCCACCTTGCCTTTATTCTTAATGGATTTTCAATTATTTCACACTCAACACACACTGATCTTGTTTTTTTAATTAATAAACTTTTTTTAGAAGTCTTAAATTTATAGAACAAATGAGCACATTGTAGAGAAAATTCCCATTACCATCCCCCTCCCACACACACTTAGTTTCCATAATTATTAACATCTGGCATTAGTGTGGTACCATTGTTACAGTTAACGAAACCTGTAGTGAGTGAGAACCTTATTGCTTCATATCCTTGTAAACATTTGATATTGTCAGTGTTTCAAATTTCTGCCCTCAAAAGGTGAATAGTAGTATCTCACTGTTTAAATTAGAAATTCATTAGAAGCCTATGCCAAGCATCTTTTCATATGCTTTTTTGCTGTGTGTGTATCTTGTTTGATTAGACTTCAGTTCAGGTCTGCTGCCCATTTTAAATTGAGTTGCCTATTTCTTTATTGCTAAGCTGTAAAAATTCTTTGTGTATTTTGATTACTAGTCCTTTTTAGATATGTATTTTGCAAATATTTTCTTTCAAATAACAGAAGTTTGTGTTTTAATCAAGTTCAGCTAATCAATTTTTAAAAAATTGATTGTGCTTTTTGATGCTGCATCTAAAATCTCATCACTAAAACCAAGGTGACCTAATCTGCATTTTAAATTTAGGTCTGTGATCCTTTTTGAAGTCATTATTGTGAAAAGTATAAACTCTAGCTGTATCTGATTTCTTTGTTTTCATATTTAGATGCACAACTCTTCTAGCATCGTTTGTACAAAAGAGTAGACTTTTATTCTTTCTCTGTTGAATTGCATTTGTTCCGTTGACAAAGATCAATTGACTCAATTTCCGGCCTGTCCACTTTGTTGCATTGATCTGTCTATCCTTCCACCAAAATAACTTTGCCTTGAATACTTCGGTATCATAAAATTGAGGTGTGTCAGGCCTACTTTCTTCATCATTTTCCACATTGTGTGGCTCTTCTAGGTCTCTTGTTTTTCCAGTATAAGTTGAAACATTTAGTTGTTACCAAATTGTTGCTAGTTTTTCTTTTATTAGAATTGTATTTAAATCTACAGACCAAGTTGGGAAGAATTGACGTCTTAATTATATTGACTCTTCCAATCCATGAACATGGAATAATTATTTATTTAGATATTTTTAAATTTCATCAGAAGTTTTCAGTTTTTCTCATATAGATCTTGTACACATTTTGCTTAATTTCTACTTATTTATTTTCTACTCATGTAAATGACATTGTTTTTAATTTAAAGCCCCAATTATTCTTTGCTACCATATAGAAAAGCAATTAATTTTGTATATTTGCCATGTATTTTGTAAATTTGCAATAATTGATTATGAGTTTCAGGTTTTTTTTTTTTTTTTTTTTTTTTTTTTTTTTTTTTTTTTTTTTTTTTTTTTTTTTTTTTTTTTTTTTTTTTTTTTTTTTTTTTTTTTTTTTTTTTTTTTTTTTTTTTTTAACCTCTTTGGTATTTTGTACACAGATAATCATATACTATAAACAAAAAGTTATTTAATCCTTCCTAATTTGCATGGCTTTATTTATTCTCCTGGGCTTACTGAATTAGCTAGGGCTTTCAGTATGATATTGAAAACAAATGATGAGAAAAGTCACTCTTACCTTTTTCCTTGTGTCAGAGGAAAAGCAGCTAGTGCCACACCATTAAGTACGATGTTAGCTTAGGCTTTTTATGTTTTTCTTATCAAGTTGAAGAATTTTTCCTGATATCTGCAAGTTTTTCTTTTTTTTAATCATGAATAGGTATTGAATTTTGTCCAATACTTTTTTCTGAATCTTGTGATATGATTGCATCCTTTTTTCCCTTTAAGGATGTTGATGTGATGTATTTTATTAACTGATTTTCAAATATTGAACCAACCTTGCATATGTGGAATAAATCTCTCTTGGTTATGGTATATAATTATTTCTACATACTATTGTATTAGATTTGCTAATATTTTGTTGAGAACTATTCCATCTTGTTTGTGAGAAGTACTGAGTTATAGTTTTCTTGGTATTACATTAATGTCGACCTCATATAATTGGTAAGAAAATGCAAAATGTGTTCTTTTCAGGGTTAGTATGATTACCTTGTAAGGGAGTATTCCCAGTTCCTCCCTACTGATCCTTATAACATGTTACCATTTATTTAGATAAACTAACAGGAAAAAAATTATTCAACTTTCATTTACTTCTTGCATTTTTCCTTTCTTTATGTGGATCCAATTAGCAGATATATATCATTTTCCTTCTCTGGGGATTTTAACATTTTCTTGCAGAGTAGATTTATTGGTGATAAATTATCTCAACCTCTGTTTGTCTGGGAAAGTATTTCTTCTTCACTTTGGAAGAATCATTTTACTATATGTAGATTTCTATGGTGGACTTTTTTTTAATCACTGTAAATATTTCACTCTGTTTTTTTTTTCCACTCTTGTGCTCAAAATTTATGATAAGAAGTGTAATGTAATTCTTTTTCTTGCTTCTCCACAGGTGAATGTTTGTTCAAGATTTTTTAGCTCCTCTTGCATTTTCCAAGATACTCTGTTTTTGGTTTCCTGCAGCTTGAATATATCTAGGTGTAGAAATGTTGTTATTTATCCTCACTGGTCTTTTATGAGCTTCCTGGATTTGTGGTTTTGTGTATATCTTTTATCTTAGAAAATTCTCCATCATCATTCTTCAAATATTTCTTCTGCTTCTTTCTTCTTCTTCTACTACTCCATTCCCATTATATATGTTGCGCAATTGTAGATGTCCCACAGTTCTTGAATATTTCATTATTAAAAAATTTTTACCTTTGAATTTAAGATAGGGAATTAATATTATTATGTCTTCATTATCACAGACTTGTTCAGTTTGTATCCAATATAATGAAACAGGTATCTTCTTCATTTCTGTTACGGTGGGTGTCATATGATATTATATTTTTGTTTGCATTTTCCTTATTACTAATGACATTGAGCACTTTTCTCTTGTATTTATTGGACATGTTGTATATTTTCTTCATGAACTGTCTATTTGAAAAATTTGCCTATTTCATTCAGTTATTTGTCTTTTCATTAAGTTATTTTTCTTAAGGCAAGGTACAGACAGGAATGAAGGATCTTGGCCACTCCCCAGGGCCCCCATGCAGAACCTGGGTCCTTGGGATATATGTGTGATGTTCACAATACCTAGTCAATCAGGGCACACCTATTATTAAATTCTAATGTACTTCTATATATTTTATATACTTTTTGATTTGACTTCATTGTATTCAATTTTATTAAAAAAATTCTAATGCAGTAACTTTGATTTTACACATTAAAATAAACTCATATGTATAGGTTCACCATATGTGCAGTTCCCTGATTCCTCAGATACATATTACCACACTCTGCCCTCCACTAAATCGACAAATGGTCTTTATCTGTTATCAGTGGGCTCCACATGACTTCCTAGTGCAATCCCCCTACTGCCTGCATGGTCCAATCCTGTCCACTGCCCTGTTGGTCACCTCAGTTCTTTTGCAGATGTCCAAGAGTTGGTTTTGTTTCAACTCTTCTTTTATTTTGTTTATTCGCATTCCACCTATGAATGAGATCATCTGGTATCTTTCTTCTTTTGGTTGATTTCACTTAGCATAATCCCCTCTAGATACATCCATGTTGATTCAAATGACAGGAATTAATATCTTCTAAGGACTGTGCAGTATTCCATCATGTATATATACCTCATCTTCTTTATCCATTCATCTGAGTTGGGCCCTTAGGTAGTTTCTAGTTCTCAACTATTGTGATTCAGGATGCAATAGCTATGGGTATGCGTACATCTCTGTGAATTAGTGTCCTCCTCTAATTCTTTTAAGAAGGACTTGTGGTTTTCATTACACAGCTCTTTCACATCCTTAGTTAAGTATATTCCAAGATATTTCATTTACTTCTATTTTAAATGCTGTGGTTTTCTTGATTTCATTTTCTTCTAGTGTGTTGTTTGCATATAAGAATGCAACAGATTTTTTGTGCATTGATTTTGAGGACTGACACTTTACTGTATTTGTTGATGAGTTCTAGAAGTTTTCTGACAGTTTTTCAGGTTTTCAATATATGTAATCGTATCATCTGCAAATAATGACAATTTTACTTCCTGGTTTGTAATTATGTTCTTTTATATCCTTTGCTTGCCTAATTTCTCTAAGACCTCCAGTACAATATTGAATAGCAGTGGTGAGAGTAGACAGTCTTGTCTTGTTCCTGACCTAAAAGGAAATGTTTTCATTATTGACTATAATGTTGGTTGTAGGTTTGTCATAGACGACCTTTATTTTGTTGAGGTATTTATGTTCTATCCCCATTTTGTGCAAGTTATTTTTTTTTAATTATAAATGAGTGTTGGATCTTGTCAAAAGCATTCTCTGTGTCTATTAATACAATCATGTGTTTTTTCCCCTTGCTCTTGTTGATATGGAGTGTTACATTAATAGATTAAATATGTTAAATCTTTGTCCCTGTGATAAATCCCACTTCGTCATGATGAATGATTTTTTTTTTGATGCACTCTTGAATTCTGTTTGCCAATATTCTGTTGAGAATTTTTGCATCTCTGTGTATTAGAGATATTGGTCTGTAGTTTTCTTTCATGGTGTCATCTCTGTCAGCTTTTGGAATTAGTTTGATGTTAGTCTCATTGAAAGTATTTGGGAGTATTTGCTATTCTTCAATATTTTGGGAGAGCTGCAAAATATATATTAAATCTTCCCTGAAGGTTTGGTAAAACTCATTAGAATACATCTGGACCAGGGCTTTATTTTTAGGAAGAACTTTGATTACATCCTCAGTTTCTTTGCTTGTGATTGTTCTCTTCAGGTTTTCTAGTTCTTCCTGGTTCGGTCTTGGTGAACTACTTTTTCTAAAAATCCATCCATGTCCTCAAGTTTGTTCACTTTGTTGGCATAGAACTGTTCATAGTACTCACATACAATGTTTTGTATTTTTACGTATCTGTTGTAACTTTCCCCCTTTCATATCTGATTCTAGTTATAAGTATTTTTTCTCTTTTTTTCTTGGTGAGTCTAGCTAATGGTTTGTCAATTTTGTTGGTTTTTTCAAAGAACCAACTTTTGGTTTCAGTGATCTTCTGTTTTCTATCTCATTTATTTCTGCTCCAATTTTATTTCCTTTCTTTGCTGGTTTTTGGCTTTAATTGTTCTTCTTTCTCTAGTTGTTTTAAATGTCGGGTTACATTGTTTGTGCTTTTTCTTATTTCTTTAGGTGGGCCTGAATTGCAATGAACTTCCCTCTTAGTACTGCTTTTACTGCAGCCCATAGATTCTGGTAGCTCATATCTTCATTCTCATTGATATCTATGTATTTCTAAAGTTTCTCTTTGATTTCCTCTTTTACCCAAGGGTCATTCAGAAGCATATTATTTAGTTTCCAATTAATTTGGGTTCTTCCAGCTCTCTTTTTTTGGTTAATTTCCAATTTTAAATCATTGTGGTCAGAGAAGATGCTTGGTGTGATTTCAGTCTTTGTAATTTGTTGAAACATGTTTTGTGTCCCAGCATATGTTCTGACCTTAAGAATGATCCATTTGCACTTGAGAAGAAAGTGAAATCTATAGTTATTGGATGAAGTGTTTGGTAGGTCTTTTAGACCTAACTGTTCCAAATGGTCATTTAAAGCTGTTGTTTCCCTGTTAATTTTCTGCTTGTTGTAAAGGGGTGCTGAAGTCTCCCACTATTATTAAGTTGCTGTCAATGTTTCTCCTGTGTTCTAATAGTTACTTAATGTATCTTGATGCTCCTTCATTTGGTGTATGTATTTTAATAAACTTTTTATATCTTGTTGAATTGACCCTTTAATCATTATATAATTTCCATCTCTGTCTTTTGTTATGTGCTTTAGTTGGAAGTTTGTTGTACCTGATATAAGTATAGCTTTTCCTATTTTGTTTGTTTGTTTTGTTTTGGTTGCCATTTGACTATAGGATTGTCTTCCAACCATTGACATTCAGTCTATGTTTATCTTTTGAAAGAAGGTGAGTTTCCTGAATGCAGGAGAAGGTTGAATTATGCTTTTTAATCCATTCGACATTCTGGTCATTTGATTGTTGAGTTCAATATATTAATGTTTATGGTGATTATGATAGGTAACTCTTTATTGACATTTTGTATTTTATCATTTATCTATAGTGTTACAAATAGTGCTTTTGTTCTTCTGTTTCTCTTCTTAGGTGAATTTTGTATAGCTATGTTTCGATTTAGTTTTTTTTGTTGTTTTTTTCTTTGCTTTTTCCCTGGAGATGTATTTTGAGATTTCTCTGAAGGTAGTACTTAGAATTTTATGTTTATTTACATTTGAAATCAGATTAGTCTTACACTTACTCTAACCATCCACATTTTTATTCTCTTCTCCTCCTCCCCACTTTTTATATTTGCTGCCTCATTCTTTGTAAGTGGGGCTTCTTTACACTTTATAGAGCACCATTAGTATTTTTTGTAGAGTTGGTTTTGTGGTGATGAATTTCTTTAACTTTTGCTTATGGGAAAAGCTTTTTATCATTCCTTCATTTCTGAATGATAAGATAGCAGATAAAGTATTCAAGGTCGAAAAACCTTTTCTTTCAGTATTTTGAATATATCATGCCATTCCCTTCTGGCCTGTAGAGTTTCAGTTGAGGAATCCACTGACAATCTTATGCAGATTCCTTTGTAAGTGACTCATTTTTCTCTGGCTGCTTTAAAGATTCTTTATCTTCTATTTTTGACATTTTGATAGGTGTAGGTCTTTGGAGGTTTTTTGTTTGGACCTTTTTGAGCTTCCTGAGCCTGGAGGCTTGATTCATTCCTCAGGTTAGAGATGTCCTCAGCTATTATTTCTTCAAATACAGTTTATGCCCTGTTTTCTCTATCTTCTTCTTGTGGGACTCCTATGATACAAATGTTGTTCCTTTTGATGTTATCCCATAGGCTGTGAAAGCTTTTTTAATTTATTTCATTCTTTTTTCTCTGCTGGTTTGCTTGAGTGCATCCCTGTTCTTTATCTTCTAGTTCACTTACTCTATTGGAGGCTTCATCCATCCTACTCTTGAGTCCCCCTATTAAATTCTTTAGTTCAGCTTTTGTATTCTTTCTTTCTTTTCTATCATGGTTCTTTTCTTCTCTCATTTTTGTTATTCTCTTTATCTTCCTCTATTGTTTTCTTGATATCCTTGCATGTATATTTATCAGTGTTTCCCTAAGTTCATCATCATTAGTTTCTACATGTCTGTTATGTTCATATTTCCCTCTGTAGTTTTCATTGGATCCATCATTTCACATTTCTTCCTTCTGCTTGCCATTCCGTATGTTTCTGTGGGTTGGATTTCCCTTCAGTGATGACATTGCGTAGGGTATTAAGTTACACTGAAAAAGCCTGGATATTGTTTTGAATGCTGGGAAATCTTGAGTTGTGTGTCATCACCACTAGTTGGATTCGTTGACATACTTAGTGGACCCTGCAGTGGGACCTGAGAGTTCAACCTGTGGGGTTGTTGTTTCTTTGGGAGATGAAGAGCCTCCCCCAAGTGCCCCAGCTTGAATGATAACGACTACCTTATTGCTGGCCCACTATCAACAATTGGGCTACAATCCGCCTCCATCCACAGTGTGGCACTCTGGGTAGTAGTGCAAGTTTCTTCTTCCTGGGACTTTCTTCTTCCTTTAAGCCTGGGTGTGGGATTTCTGGTGGGCGGGTCCTTTGGTTCTGGAACTGTATTGTGGGGAAGGGGTGGGGAGGTGGATGATTCCCCTAGTTGCCTTATGCTTATGGATACGCCTGTATAATTTTCCTTCCAGGCACTCTTACTCAGATGCCCCAGGCACTGGCCCTCCTTCTGCCTTTACCAAGACCCTACCACCCCGCTCTGTGTCCTGGTTCCACTGGGTGGGCACATTGTTGCCTTCAGAGCGACTCCTGAGAGGCTCAGTTTTTCCCCTAGTTTTACCACAACTTTTTTCTCCCTGAGACTGAGAATCTGAATTCCATGATGTAGCTCTGAATCCATATGCCTTCACCTACCTTGTGATGGTGATATCTACAGCCTCTGGGTCAGTCCTTCTACACTGTGCATGTCTGAAGAATAGGTGATTTCTAGATGTTCTGTGGAGAGGACATTTGATATGTCCTATCAGGTCACCATCTTGACTGCCTTCCTCCAACTTCTATATATTTTAGATAAAAGTTATTTATAAGGTTTGTGATTTACAAATATTTTAATCTTTTTGTAGATTGTCCTCCTTTTTTTTTTTTTTTTGATAGTTTCAGAACTTCATCTATAATGGCATCAAGAGCAAGAAAATATTTAGGAATAAAGTTAGTGAAAGAAGTGTAAATACCATATTACTGGCAGTGTTGAAAAACTAAATGGGAAGGCATCCCATGTTCATAGATGTTAAACTTCTTAGTATTTTTATAAAATGACATCAGTCCCCAAACTGGTTTGCAGATTTTATACAATCCCAGTTAGAATCTGAACTGTGTTTTGATCAATTGGCAAATTGATTCTAAAAGTCACCTAGAATTCCAAAGAACATAGAATATCCAAATAATCTTGAAGAGAGAAGAATAAAATTAGAGGTCTCATTTTTCATGATTTCAAAGTTTAGAACAATAAAACAATAAAGAAGATATTGTGATGCAGGCATAAGTATACATACACAGATCAGTGAAATAGAATTATGAGTCCAAAATAAACCTATGTATATGTGGTCAACTGATTATTTGGAAGGGTGATAGCACCATTTAAGAGGGGAAAAATAGTCTTTTAACAATGGTGCTGGTATAAATAGAAAACTTGTTGTAAAAAACAAAAACAATTTGACCTCACCTCACACCATATACAAAAGTAACTTAAAGTAAGTCAAATGTTTAAATGTAAGAGAGAAAACTGCAGAACTCTTGGAAGTAAAGAGGGCTAAATCTTTGACTTTGGATTTGTGAGTGGGTCCTTAAATATGACACCAGAAGCACCTGTAACGAAAGAAAAAGTGATAAATTTGACTTCATGTGACATTCTTACAGTTTTAGCTGTTACTCTCTGGCTTAATATATTTATATAGATATAGATATAGATATATAGATAGATGCCTTTAGAACAGAACACAAATTCCTAAACGTGTGTGTGTGTTTGTGTGTGTGTGTGTGTGTGTATATATATATATATATATATGTATATATATATATATATATATATATGTAGTTATTGTTTTTCTAAGTAACATCTAGACATGCTCTTGTGGATTATCAGTTTAAGTCTATGATTTCTTGTGGATGCAGTTCATATACATTCCAAGGACCTGGGTTCATTATCTGTGGCCAGCGGGTACAGCCAAGATGAACAACTAAATAAATTAAATAAGTGCTTCTTCCTCCTCTCTTCTTGCCTGCCTGCCTGTTCGCCTTCATTCCTGCCTGCACCTTTCCTTTAAAAAGTTTAATAAAAAGACATCTAAAGAAATAAATTTGTTTTAATGTGCACACTGTCTAGCTACATCTCTGTTTATGTAGTGATATTTATATGCACATAGGTAATTGCTGAATTTTTTGTGTATAAATAGTTGTGTGAGCATGTTTTGAATTATCATTTCCTTATCTATTAACAAAGTATATTACTTACAAATTTTACTGATAATTATTCACAAAAGTTCATGGGGTTTCCAACTTATGTAAATAAATATAATAATACCTGTATGACCTTTTTTCTTCCTCATAACTGCATTCCATTTGTTGCATTGACATTTATCAGTTTTGTCACTTGGATTCTTCCAAGAGCGGTATTTCATACTTTACACTGCACTTTTATAATCTCTCTGATTCAGAAATTATTTAATATTTGCCATACAGAGCTCGATACAGAAGAAAAGCTGTGATTGTACTCCTGGAATTATCACTGAAGTGTAGGCACTATGAATCTGTAAATCCACCTCTCTGTAAGCTAAAGTGAGCCTCTACTAGATCAAAGCAATAATGAGAGAGGTGGGGGGAGGGGGAGGAAAGGAAAAAAAGGGTTTATCTGTGATTTGACATTGGTTTAGTCATACTATTAGACACTTATAAAATGCTTCATTATTTTCTGTATTCATGTTTTTAAGAACCACTGTATGATCAGCATTGAAATCATGGTGTGTAAAATATATATACTTTCATTTCATTCTTAGAACTTACTATCTAGTGGTAAGAAAGACAAGAAAATAAGTAACTGTAAAATGAACAGTAAGCATTATAGTAAAGCAAGAAGCATGCACTTTGGGAACATGTGGTGGGGAACATCTACTTGGATTATAAGGAGAGTGAGGAAATGTGTGCTGTAGGAACATGCGTCCAAGACATCTGAACTGGTAAGATCTTTCCAGCAAAGAATAGGGAAGGCAGATGTTGGGAATACCATGAGAAACTGCCTAGATATTTCTTTGAGGACTTGTTCCCAACCTGTTGGAACATTTCTGACTGATGCTCTTCATCTGTCATGCCTCTGGACATTTTTCCTTGCAATTTGTTCTTGCCAAAGGTCATACCCTAACTCAGAGGTAATCTATCTCTCTTGACTGGTTTCTTTAAGAACAAGAAGACCTAGTCCACTTCCCACAGCAGGTGATAACTCTGAAGAGCCTTCCTAGCTTCGGAATTCCCTTTGGGGTCAGCTGCCACCTTTGTCAAGACTATGTAGACCAACTTTCAATCTGCTCAGTTGTGTTTCCTTTCTTCCTTTTCTATTCTACAACTTTTTATCCTAAGATAATTTCTTGTACTATAATCTATATTTCAAGATACTTCCTAATAGCAAGTTTACCAGGAGACCCTGATAGAAGGTAAAAAGCTTAACATGGCCTATGTTCTGAAGCTATATAGCATCACTCCCACTGTATTTTATTAGTTAAGAGCAGGACAGAAGGTCAGTCCAGATTCAAGGGAAGAGAATTACACGAAGGTATAAATACTGAGATATGTGTTTCATTGAGGGAGGGGGCACATTTGGTGTTAAGCTACCATACCAGGGGCAAACAATCAAGTATTAGAGAAATATGTGTGTATATGTGTGTAGTGTGTAGAAGGAGGGAAAAGTGTAAC
Organism: Solenodon paradoxus; assembly: GCA_004363575.1. Taxonomy (NCBI): domain Eukaryota; kingdom Metazoa; phylum Chordata; class Mammalia; order Eulipotyphla; family Solenodontidae; genus Solenodon; species Solenodon paradoxus. Next base: position 719,547 of record RJWH01000296.1, read on the forward strand.
TATAAGCTTAGTTTAATTGGTCAGCTATTGCTAAGTGTGATGGATGTTTTGGATACAGATATAAAAAGTAGGGAGCATTTATTTGACAACTAAACACTGAATATAAATGTCATAGGGCCTGCTCAGTAGCATATTAAAAGATTCTCATGTTAGTCACAGGAAAGAAAATGTTTAGTTTGTTATTTTATCCCAAAGACATGAAGCTATAAAGTCTAAACAATGTAGAAGGTAGTAGGCCACTTTATATCCCATTTATTTTTCTGTTATGGCCTATTTAAAATCTGGATGAACTCTGGAAGATAATAGTGAATTTGATATATTTGTTGGCCATCTAAGTGGAGATGTACAAATATGCAAATCTATTTATCGATAAGGTGAATGGATATGCAAATCTATAATATAGGAGAAAACTCTACATTTAATATAGATTTAAAGATTATCGACCTAAAATGGTTGAAGCTGTGGGAATGGATGAGAGAATGTGTAGAGGATAAGAATAGAGTTATGGGACAAATATTGAGGAATAGAAGATATAAGTAATTATCAGAAGAAAAGGGGCTTCAGTGAGGGAGGATGAATGAAGGGTAAAATATAGTACCATGAATCCGTGGGAAGAAAGTGTGTCAGAAAACAGAAGAAAAAGTGAGAAGAAAAGAGTTGAGAAGGACTGCAATAACTAGTCTTAATGAGTTTTTAAACAAGTGAAGTATTGAAAAGTATCTGCTGACTTTAGCAACAAGTAGAAACACCTATTCTAATGTGTCAGTATTCTGAGGAAATTTGACATCATCTTGACAATGGTTGCACTCAGTGACCTTTATGTTCCCTACTGATGCTTAGAATCTATGAAAGTGAGTTATATGCTGCCATCTCAACAAAGAGCTCAATCTAAGAAATCAATAGATTGGACTCAGACAAATTTGCTCTGGCTATAATTAGATTATACCCAGGATTGTTAATAGCCAGAGCAACATGAAACTCTAAGAAGTTGGTCATTTGAAGCTAAGTATTTTCCCATAGCACACCCCATCTTTTCTTGTTTCACTTAATAAAATTTAAGCCTTAAATCTGTAACGTAACTAATCTATTCACTCTGAGGACAATGAAATACTGTATTTATTGTATTTATGAACAATTAATGTTTGCTAACCTGTGAGAAAAGTCAAAAAAAAGTTGAAAAAAACATCCTATTATAGCAAATTATAAATAAACTTGCTTAAGCAAGACTGTATTGAAATCGAAACACCGTGGGCAAAGGAGAAAGATACTAGAAAATATCCATAAATAAAATTTTAGCACTGAAGTTTAATTTGAAAGAAGCATATATTGTGTCATGACTCGAGCTAATTTGTTACCTAATTTATTAGAATTTCTACTTAATTACATTATATGTCTTTTCTAAATTTAAATTAAAATAATCACTGCAAAATGTTCTCAAAGTAAATATCCAAGCCTTGAACTGTGGTGTAGTATTAAGAAAATATTAAGAATTCTCTTCTACTTTACAAATTTTTTAAGATTGTATCTATTTCTCAATTCCATATCATAAATTGAGTTGAATTAGTTGTGCTATTTGGCCCAGATATTATCATTACTGTGATACTGTGTAAGTTTCAGGTGTGCAATTTTATACCTCGACCTCTTTACATGCCACACTAGACCTGTCATACCCCAAGTTCTAGTTTTTATCTAACACCACCCAATGAACCTCCTTTACCTGTGCCATCAGAACGCAGTCACCTTCACCTCCGATAGTCACCATTCTGTTGTTAAGAGCTAAAGATTTGTTTTTGTTATGTGTTGTTTGTTCCTTTGCTTTGTTTCTTTATCTTCCACTTTTTAGTGAAATCAGAAAGTATCTGTTTTTCTTGGTCTACCTTATTTCACTTACTGTAATCCCTTCAAACTCTACTCATATTGTCCCAAATGGCAAAATTTCATTTTATTTTTTATAAATGAGCATTATTCTATTGTGTACATACGCCACATCTTCTTTATCCATTGGTTTGTCAATGGGCAATTAGTTTTTTTCCATATTTTGGCTATTGTGAATAGTTCTGCAATAAACATTGCATATATCTTTTCAAATTAGTGTTTTGTTAGTCTTTAGATGAGTGCCCAGAAATAGACTTGCTGGATCTTAGGATAGTTCTACTTTCAATGTTTTGAGAACCCTCCATATTGTTTTCTATAGTGACTGTGCTGGTTTACATTCCCGCCAACAGTTTATGAGGGTTTCTTTTCTCCACATCAGCATCAGCACTTATTGATTCTTGTCTTTCTGAAAATAGCCATTTTTGCAGGTATGGGGTGATTCTCAAGGTGATTTTGATTTGTATTTCCCTAATGATAAGTGATGAAGAACATCTTTTCATGTACCTGTTAGCCACCTGTATGTCTTTGCTAAAATGTCTGTTTAGGTCTTCTGCTGACTTTAAAATTGGGCTGTTGGGAGTTTTTGTTGTTGTTGTTGTTGCTGTTGAATAGTATGAGTTGTTTGTATATTTTCTGTATTAACCACTTGTCTGATATATTATTGGCAAATATCTTCTCCTATTCAGTAGGCTTCCTTTTTGTTTTAACAATTGTTTATGTCACTGTGCAGAAGCAGAAGCTTTTGGTTTGGTATAGTAAGATTTTTAAATTTTTGTTTGTTTTTTTTCTTCCTTTGTCATGGAGACAACTCCAGAATCTATCACTAAGCCTGATATGAAAAACTTATCACCTAAATTTTTTTTCTGTGTATTTTATGAAGCCATGTTATATTTACCTTTTAATCCATTTTCAGTTAATTTTTGTATATGATAGCAAACCAGTTGCATTCTTTTGCATATTACTGTCCATCTTCCCAACACTATTTATTGAAGCAACTTTCTGCATTTGTATACTCTTGTCATATGTAAATAGTGACAGTTTTACTTGTTCCTTTCTAAATTGGTTACCTTTTATTATTCTTCTTACCTAATTGCTCTGGCTAGGACTTCCAATACTCTGTTAATAATAGTGATCAGCATGGGTATCTTTGTCTGATACTAATTTTTGTGGAAAAATCTTTAGTTTTCCCTATTGAATAGGAGATTAATTCTGAATTTGTCATAAATGACTTATCATGTTTAGGTATGGCATTTCTACACCCATTTTAATGAAATTTTTATCAGAAATGAATATTGAATCTTATCAAATCCCTTTCTTGTGTGCATTAAGATTATATGATTTTTGTCCTTCACTATGTGAATGTGATATATCACATTGATTAATTTCCTTATATTGAGCCATCCTTGCATTCCCACAATGAATCCTACTTGGTCATGGTGTATAATCATTTTTAATGTATCATTGAATTCAGATTGCTTATATTTTGTTGAGAATTTTTGCATCTGTGTCCATCAAAGATAGCAGCCTATAAATTTCTTTTTTGAGATGACTTTTTTTTTTTTAGTATCAGGGTAGTTCTGTCTTCATAAAAAGATATGGAAAGTATTCCTTCCTCTTCAAGTTTTGGAGTTTGAGAATGATGAATATTAAATCGTTGACTATTTGGTGGTGTTCACCAGTGAAGCCATCTGGTTCTGGACTTTTCATTCTTTGGGAGGTTTTTGATTACTGTTTCAGCTTCCTTACATGTGATCAGTCTGTTCAGATTTTCTATTTCATGATTCAGCCTTTGAAGATTTCGTGATTCCAATTTTAGTCCACTTTTTTTTAGATCATCTGATATGCTGGCATACAGATGTGCATAATAGTCCCTTATGATATCCATCAAATCATCTCTTATAGTCACTGATCTTTTGAGGTATCTTTTTAGTTAAATATTTCATGTTTATATTCTAATTTTTATTATTTCTTTCCTTCTACTGGTTTTGGGATTTATATAATTTGGCTTTTGTAGTTCTTTTCAATGGAGGATTATACAATTGTTTATTTGAGCTGTTTATGATATAATTACCATTTACAGTGAGATTTTTTTGTTAAATATTTTCTTGTTGTTTGTACCATTTATTCTCAGTTTAAAGAAGTAACTTTGACATTTATTACAACACTGGTTTAATGGTGATAAATTCTATACCTTTTTCTTAACAGGCAAACTCTTAAGCTGTCCTTCAGTTTTGCATATTAGCATCGCCAGGTGGAATTCTTGTTTGGAAGGTTGTTTTTTTCTCTTTCAGTATTTTGAGTTTGTCATGCCACTCTCCTCTGACCTTTAAAGTTTCCGTTGAAAATTTTGTCAATGGTATGCTTATGTCATTTTGCTTCTTTGTGGCAAGCTGCTTTTCTCTTGCAGCTTTAAGATCTTCTGTCTTTAATAGTAATGTGTCTCATTGTGAATCTCTGTGGTTTCCTTTTATTTGAAACTCTCAGAGCTTTCTGTGCCTTGATTGTTTCTTTCTCCAGATTAGAGACATTTTTCACTATTATTTTCTGAAATAATTTGTCAGACCCTCACTTCTCTTTCTGGAAACCTATGGAACCTATAATGCAAATATTATTCCTCTTTATGTGTCCTAGAGGTCCTTTATTGTAGCTTCACTTTTTAAAAAATTCTTTCTTTGTTGTGCTATTTGTCTTGGTGAGTTCTACTACTTTATCTTCCAGTTCTCTTATCCACTCTTCTGTTTCTGTTTCTAACAACTTTATTGAACAGTTTAAAATATTAAGTTTGATAAATTTTGGCATATGTATATACCTGTGAATCAGTCTCCACAATCAAGATAATAAATATCTTAATTATGTTTTTTGTAAACCCTCCATCCCACCATTTCCTTCCCAACATTACCCAAATCTTTGCCTCTTCCCAGGACAAATACTGATTTTATTTCTGTTATTATAATTAGTTTTCCTTTAAAATTTATTTCAGAAATGGAATCATATAGTTGAATCCTTGTTTTTATAGTTCATTTTACTCAGAAAATTATTTTTATATTTATGAATATTATAGCAAAATAGATAGTTTCTTTTCTGTTGTCATCAAAACTTCCTATTATTTGGTCTGTTTTAAAAATGAATCTATCTATTAGGTTTTTAGTGGTATCTCATTGTGGTTTTAATTTGAATTTCCCTAATTACTAATGATATTTAGAGTTTTTTTTTTAAGGAAAATTGCAGGTAGGAATCAGGGTGAGTAGGCAGGTAGGCAGGAAGAGAAAGGAGGAAGAAATACTTATTTCTTTTTATTTACTGGTTCATCTTGGTTGTTCCCCTGATCCCGGGGTCTCAAACCTGGGTCCTTAGGATTACGTGGACTAGTTCTGGTAGCCTTATCAGTAAGTCATGCAGACATTTAGCATTTTTAGAAGTATTAATTTGGCATCTATATGTCTTACTGTTAAAATGTACGTTCAAACAGCTTGTTCATTTGATTGAGTTTTATGTTTTCTTATTATTAGGTTTTCATGTTTCTTTACATATTCTGTATACACACCAGTTATAAGATATATTCTTTAAAATATTTTCTCCCAGGCTATGGCTGATCTTTTCATTATTTTCATAATGTCTTTAAAAGAGTAGACATTTATCATTTTGAGAAGATTCAATTAATAATTTCTCTTATGTGGATCATGTTTTATTGCTGAAATTGGAAAAAACTTTGCTCAGTGATGCAAGATTTTATTCTATGTTTTGTTTTGGACATTTTTTAGTTTTAGATTTATATTCACATTTATACTCTAATCTATTTTATGCTGTTTGTTTATGGTATGAAGTATAAGTTAAAGTTCACTTCTTTTAAATATAAATATCTAAATGTTCTCATACTATTTGTAAAAAGACTGTCCTTTATCCACTAAAGTATCTCTACATCTTTGTCAAATATCACTTGTCCAAACAAAGGTAATTCTATTTCTACATTTAAAAAAATAAGCTGTAACAGAAGCTTATTCTCTCTAATCATAGAACCAAGAAAATGACAACTAAGTAAAACATTAAACTAAGCAATAATTATGAAAGTTGAACACCACCAAAAGTAATTTGATCCTCTCTCTCATCTATGCCAGGAAAATGCCAAGTAGGGAGCCTAGACTTCTTTGTTAAGCTGTAATAAAGTACCTCAGTTATGCTGCCAGTGAGATATCTGAGAAGGTTAAGCAGAAATCTAGGACTTTCATCTCCACTGAGCTGTAATAAGGTTCACCTTCCGTGCAGCAGCTGGAGCGTATGGAGAGCTTGTACTTCTACCTAACCAGGTAGTAAAGAGAAAAATATTCCTCTTACTTCCTGGGTGATCACTGAGGAAGACTAGTGGAGATTTGACTTTTACCAACACAACCCCCCATAGTTAATAACCAGTCTATCCCCTTTCAAAATTATATCAGTGGGAGTCACATGGGGAGTGGTAATGAGGAGCTCACATCCCTCCCAACTTGGTAAATGTCAGTAGAAGCCTAGAGAGTTGGTGGAGATTCCATCCTCACCCAGCAATAATAAGGAACCATCTCCATCTAATTGTCAGTGGTGCCTGGGAGGGAGTTAGCATCTATATTTACCTGTCAGTAACATGGGGCACCCACCTTTTCCTTGTCAGAGCAAAATCAGATACATGTAACTAAACTAGGAGTTTAAATGAGATAAGGAGTCTCCTTGAATAACATTCAGAATGTTGAGATTTCAATTGAAATTAGTTGTCATATCACAAAACAGGAAGAATTTACTTTGAATGACTATACGACAATTGATAGAAACCAATCATGAGATCATAGATATATAGAATTATCAGAATTTAAAGTAGTCATCATATGAATGTTTCAATGAGCAAACAGGAAACAAATAAAAAAGAGTATGTTAGGAAAGAAAAGCCTTCAGCAACAAAAAAAAATGAATCAAATGGAAATTTTAGAACTGAAAAGTACAATAACCAAAATTTTTAATTTAAATTAGTGGTAGAAATATAATAGGAAAGAGAATTAATAGTGAGCTCTTTAAATGACTACTAGTAGATGGAGACACTATGTATATTCATAATGAAAAATCTTGCATCACAGGGGAAATATACAAAGACGAGCACTGGACTGTTAGTGGTGAACTTAATGTAGTATATACAGGTATTGATTTATAATGTGCACAGTTTAAACCTGTATGTTAATGCACTATTCAATAAATTTCCTTTAAAACTCTATAGACAAATTAAAATGTAATTCTAAAAGTTGCTCAGGTAACCCAGGAGAAGACAATAGAAAGAAATGAAAAAACAGTGATAACTAACATAAAGTAAAATGGTAGACTTAAACATTACAGTATATCAGTAAGTTCATCAAGAGAATATAACTATTGTTATACATATATATAGTAATACAGATTATATAGCTATTGTAGGATTCTGAAAAATGAATGACTAGAAACAGAGAGTAGGTGGGTTGTTAGCAGGAGCAAGGGGTGGAGTGGATGACATATGCGGGGTCAAAGGATCCACGTCGCCTGTTATAAGAGGAATAGCATGTATAGATATAATGGTGACTGTATATTATAATACTGTATTGTGTTAATACTACATAGTCCTACAAAAGATGAAATCCTGTCATTTGCAACAACATGGATAGAACTAGAGGGAATTATGTTAAGTAAATAAGTCAGAAGGAGAAAGACAAATACCGATTGATCTCATTCATATATGGAATATAAAGAAACAAAGCAAACAGACAAAACAAAACCAACCCCTGGACATTGATAATAGAAATAAAATTACGAGTGAGGAAGTGGGTGGGGGTAGCAAGTGGGCAGGGGTCCAGTGGACACTGGTGGAGTTCTGGTAATTTGTTCATCTATGTGGTATGTTGTAATATATTTGTAGACTGACTATATTTTCTTGAGACATGGAAAAGGGTATTGGGATGACAAAAGCAGTATGGGTTATGCACTGGTGACTAAGGTGGGGGAAGGAGGCAGAGCAATCCGAGCAGGAGAAGAGCAGCCTTGCCAGTTAAGTAAGTACTATGTGATTCCAATTGGCAATCACATAGTAATGCTGTGTAGGATTTCATACAGACAGCCAGGGCAGATAAATGAATTTTGTTGTATTAGGCAAAAACCAAATTTGGCACCCCTATATGACCCACTCTAAATGTCCTGCCTAAAACCCATGCTACTTTAGACAATCTAGTGCCCCAATAACAATGCCCAATAACTTCTGTGGTGCTGGAGGTAACCCTACAGTGCCAGAGATAGCTAGGCTGATCATACATACTATTTTAAATGGGACAGTTCCATTCTTTTTCATATTTTCCAACCATCCCATTGTTTTAATGTAAATGTCAATTTTGTTCCATTTTTAATAAACCAGAGCTGTCTTTAAAGTAGGGCGGCTGCTTTTGGGACCCCCTCAACTGGGCCCAGGGCAACTCAGTTGCACCTTTTGCTCCTCATTAAAGACAGCCCTGGTTTGTTAAGAATGGAATGGAATTAACATTTATATTAAAATGATGGGATGGTTGGAAAATACGAAAAACTGATACTATCTTATTTAAAATGGCACCTATGGCCAGTCTATGTATTTGACAAATGGTGAACCTGCACATATGTATTTATAGTATTCTACAAATCAAAGTTGCTGCTAGGTAGTGAGTCAGTGGAAGCAGAGGGAAGGGAACAGAGGCAGTTCTCCAATCAGAAAGGCAACAGACCATGAGTGATGCCAGTCTGACATCCTCCTATAAAGGGGAACCACTAAGACACCCTGGGCAGGGATAAAGGCTACTGGATGCCTTAAAAACCTCAGCCAGAAGCTCCTCGTGGGCTGTTCTCCTGGAATATGGCCTGACCTTATTCTGTCTCTTGAAGGGTGTGATAAATCTCACTTGCTTTTGCTTACTGACTGTGCTAACTTTTTTGTTCCCCAAGTGGGTGGGGCCTGCAAAATCTTCTCTCAGAACCCTAAGAACCCTGGAGTGAGACCCCAAGATCCTATCAGTAACACTACCTCAATAAATTTTTAGCAAATACTATATTGTGCATGTGTGCTTGGGTATAACTATTGTATGAAGACCAGTTAGACTAATTTTAAGATGCTAGAATTGACTTGAGGACAGAGATGAGGCTGAATGTTAAAGGGAAATATAAGGTTGCTACTTCTAAGTGGAAAGTAGTCTGAATGACTAGACAAAGTATCCTGTGTCTAGAAATATGATATGCTTGAGTATTATTTTGGGACAGTGAAGTCTATTTCCAGTAAATGATCTTTTGCATGTATTTCTACATAGTGCAAGGCACATTCTCTGATTTCAGTATTATGGGGGTACTAATAGCAAAAGCAGAAGGTAATTAAGGGGTCTAGTAGATGTCAAATGGTATATACCAGCAAGGCAACTTTACCAGTCACCAAGAAACTTATGTGATCTACTTAGCATTATTCAGGAAGGAAGAAAGAATCTTTGATTTTCAGTGACTTACTAAAACGGACCACATTCCTAGATTTTTAAGCTCAGCTCTCTGTTCTAAACTTCTTGTTAAAAAAAAATAGAAAGGGAGCAATGGTTGCATGACATATTGCTTAAAAGTTCATTCCACTGCAAGTCAGAGAAAACCTCAAATTGTTTTAGCGTATTCGACAGTTTCAGATCCCAGCTAGTAATTTTGTGAATATCAGCAAACTGATTTTAAAAGTTTATATGGAGAAGTAAAAGGCAAGGAATAGTCAATAGAAAGCTAAAGGAGAATAATACTGGAGGACTGACATTACTGAATTTTATACTCTATAAAATATTTACTATAATCAAGATATGGTATTATTGAAAGAACAGTGAAACAGATCAATGAATCAGAATAGAACACCCAGAAATAGACTGCTATAAATATAGTTAACTGATCTTTGACAAAGGGGTATAGGCAATACAATGTCTTTTTATCAGATGGTGCTGAAACAATGGGACCGCCACATGTAAAAAATTAATCTAATCATATACACTGCATCCTTGCAGAAATTGCAAAATGGTCACAGAGCTAAGTATAAAATGAAAAACTAAAAATGTACTAGAAGATAACAACGGAGAAAATGTAAATGACATTAGGCATGCAAAATCTTTTTAGATATTTTAGCATATGTATATATGATCTGTAGAAGAAATAATTGATAAACTGAACTTCCTCAAAATTAAAAGCATTTGCACTTCAAAAGATACTGTCATGAGAATGTGAAGACAGTCCACAGATTGGGAGACAGTATTTATAAAACATATGTAATAAAGGCCTCTTATCCAAAATATAGAAAGAACTTTTAAGAGTTATTACTCAGCAATAAGAAAATAAATAACCCAATTAAAAAGATGAGCAAAAGATTTGAACAAAAACCTCAACAGTGAAGATACATGGTTGGCAAATAGTTATATGAAAAGTTGCCAGGGATTCCAGGGAAATAAAAATTCAAATACTGGGCATGCCCTGGTGACCTAGTGGTTTAGTACAACTAGTGAGCAGTCCCACATACATCACAAGATCCTAGGATCAAGACCCAGGGTTCGGGTGAACAACCAGTGTGAACAACTAAATAAAATAAAGTGTTTCTTCCTCCTCTCTTTTCCTGTTTTCCTGCCTGCTTGCCTTCCTTCCTGCCTATACTTTTCCTTTAAAAAAAAATTCAGACACTAATGAGATACCACCACATAACTTGTCAGAATAGCCTGGAGCAACAAGAGTTCTCATTTATAGCTGGTGAGAGTGGAAATTTGTGCAGATGCTTTGGAGACTAGTTTGATGATATTTTTAAAACAAATTCAGCAAGCAATCCACAAAAAATGTTCACATGAATGTTTATTGCATTTCTATTCATATTTGTCAAAATGTGGAAGCAACTAAGACGAAATGGTGGCTTGAAAAGGATTGCATCTAGATCATGCGAAATTTTTAGAAAATATTAAGGATTTCCTTTTTTTATCCCCAGATAACAGGAAGCCTGAGAAGGAATTTAAACAAAGGAGTAAGAGAAATTTAAATAGATTACTTTGAATTGACTCAGAGAAAAGGGAGTCTATTAGGAGACAAAGACAGTAGTGTAGGATAAACTCCCTAATGACCTGGACCAACTTATTAATAGTGGAAATGGAGAAAAATTGTTTAATTCAAGGAGTGTTTAGTATGTAGAACAGAAAAGGAATCTGGTCTTTGGATATAAGGGGTGAGGTGAAGAATTCTGGCTAGGTCTATCTATGAGGTGATAATCTTCCTTGAGATTCTAAATAATGGAAGAGTAAGCAGCTGAAAGAAGAAGGTGATTGATGTTCATCATAGGTGCCTGTGAGACTTCTGAGTAGAGATGTCAACTGTTACATATGTTCATCTAAAATTTAAAGGAGAGATATGGGCAATAAATAAGGAGTTGATAGCTGGATGGCATTGCCTAGGTAGTAAATAAAGAAGTAAGGCAAATTTAACTTTGAACTTTCAGGAACACTTATATTTAAAGGTCACATAGAAAGCATTAACAGATAGACACAAAATGAAAGTGATATTTATAAGAGGAAATCCTGTGGGTACAGTGCCATCTAAGGCCAGTGGAGAATATTTTGAGACTAAGGGAGTGATAAATGCTACTCTTAAGATTACAATCTTCTCATTGTATTTGAAGATGGCTGGCTTATTGTTCTCTTTGAAATGCTAATGTCACCTGACTCTGCTTCCAGTGATGGTCTAGTTACTGCCAGTAATAGGAAATAAAATCCTTGAGATCTGGTGATTTCATATTGCTAAGAGTACATGATGCCAAGTCTATTCTAGAATAACATTTATCTCTTGAATGGTGTAATTTAGGATGTCTTCATTTAATTCACTGTTAATGTTGTATTAATAGTTAATATGACTTGTCAGTGCATTATTGTATTCACATTGAAAAGAATTCTTTCTGACATTAAGTATGAGCATCTGAAAGTCTGAATGTGTTTGAAGTCATGCATAAATACAAGTATTACGTGATCAGTTGCTTATATAAGAAATTCTCATTCACTCTCCCACTCAGCAAAGATTTCTTAATTGCCTAACATATGGTAACAGTTACTACATGCTAGGGATGTAAAAAAAAAATTAGCTTGTTTTGCACAGTTCTTATAAACCATCACACTCCTGGGGAAAGCACATGTGTGCTGGGAGGAGCTTTGTTGAACTTGAGGGGATAAGTCAGGGTTTGATTGGACAGTGTTCAGTACAAAATGTCGACCTGCAGTTTAGGGTAACCAAATACTGACAAAGTTTTTTTCTAAATAGATAATTTCTAACTAATAAATCAATAAGGAATGATAAAATATCACAATTTTGCTTGAAATACCTGACATAGTAATAGTAAAAGATCAGAGACTGGTAACATAAAGAGAAAGAAAGTCATTCTCATGTGTCTCCTGATAACAAGTATATGAGAAAATATATGAAATTTTCTTGCCTAAAATAAATCTAAAACAGATCAAGCCTCTAGATCTGACCACCAATTTATACAAAATGCATACAAAACAAACATGTTAAATGATGCCATGGAAATGCGATTAAGAAAACCCAGACAGAACAAACAACCATTTTCTTCAGTATCTACTCAACAACAACGAAAGAAAGGAAAAAAGGAGTTGACATCCATAAAATAGAAGACTTAAAATACTTAGAAACAATTTCATGTGTGGTCACTATTAAGACTCTTGATTCAAACTGTAAAATAAAAATATCTGAGAAATCAGGGAATTAGGAACACTGCTGGATTTGTTGTTATTTTGAAGTGTGATATTTTTTGTAATTTGGGTTTGAAAAAAGAGTTCCTATCTTCTCCTCTGGACTGAAATGATATGATGCCTGGAATTTGTTTCAGTGTAATCAGAGATGTGATAGAAATGAAAATAAGTTGCAAGTAAGTTATGACCTATTGAAATTGATAGATATGAGTTTGTTATAGGTTTGGAATTTCCCATAAAAAAGGGAAAAGCGTTCTTCATCATAGGGAGAACAAAGAAGGAAAGGGGTAGAAATTTCTCATGACTGAAACTGTTTGATGTCTGTTGTAAAATGTGGTAAAAAATGATGAGAGGTTCAGTGAAGTCTTTGATGCTGTGGTGAGAGTGTGAGACACTTTAAATAAGAATCACGCGGTAGTTTGAATTTTGGCCAATTTGATAATAAGATTAATCAAACTGCAGGTAAACAAATGCCCCAGAGCAAATAATGAGTTCCTTTAACTAACATAATGGGTTTCACATTCTGGTAATAATAATAGGGAGCGTTTTCCAACAGAAAGGTGTAAATACAGGATTCAAATTGAGGAGAGTCATGGGAGGTAGACAGTATTGTAATTAAAAAAAAAAAAATTGGATTGTGTTTTTGGATTTGAAAGGGTGAATTTGGTTCCACTGGCACTCTTATCTCACAGATCTACATCTTTTCCACCGCCAACAACCCATCACAGATTCCTTGCCTCAAACATTCTTCCAGACAGAACAAATGCTCTCTATTTGGTAGTTACTAGTTGTTTTTCTTTCCTTTCTGAAGCTACTAGGTTTATTTTATTATTCTAGTGGTTAATAAGATTGGAAGATTTGGAGGACAGTTTTGGAAATGATTAGAGTGAGAGAAGATAGAGAAAAATATCTATCTTATTAGAAGTAACTCTGAGAGAGAAGTTTTGAGGAAAATGGGGGAAGAAAAGAGGCAGTGGAGGAAGGGATGGGTAAGATGATTAAAGGGAATATATTTTTTAAAGATGGAAGTTATAATTTCTTTCAGTAACACTTCATCAAAACAACAAACAGACAAAAAAGAAAATCAGATTCTTGATGCTTTGGGATTAGATTTGTGTTTGATTTTTGTATGTCAGGTTGTTTCAAGATAGGCTTTAGGGGCAAACCACAACAGCATGAGGATTCTATTTCATACTTAGACTTTACACTGGGTGCTTTCAGGAAGAAGTATAGAGACATGCATTTATATTACATGGTTTTATTACTGTAGAAGTTCTGTCAAAGTTTTTACACAAAAATATAAAGAAAACGTGGATCAATTATAAGGTAATGGATGCGGTAGTGGTGTGACACTTTGAACAGGAAGATGCCAATAGCTTTTGAAGATTCCTTGGAGTCATCAGGTATAGTGTGGCTGGACACCTGTGTTCTGAAGCCAGAAATCCTGCAAAAATATTTACATGATATATAGTTGACCATGGTTGCAGTAATTAGCAAGTATATTTTGTCCCTTTTTGTAGCTTCAAAATAAATTGAAGTGGTGTTTATACAACTATTTGATACAGTGATTGATAGATGATTATCGGCAACATTGTCATTGTCACCTTTATCATAATGTGGAAAACCCAAGGAAGGAAAAAAAAAGTTGACGAATGGAAACACCATATGGACAGGAGCAGCTTCAGTGGCTGAAGCTTTGCTGTGCTGCATGAGGATGTTCCAAAACATTGGGTAGGGTACACTGCTCTCCTTGTCGCCTACTCTTAGGTTGTCAACTATAGACTCTCCCTCCTGCTTTTCCTTAGATGCTTTCGTTATCTCTAGTGGGGCTGAAGGACCAGGAAGACCCATGTGATGTTGACAAAAATTGTCTTTAAAAAGAGTAATTTATGGCAGTAGGACAAATAACCTGGCATGCATGGAGAAGTGAAACATCAGCCTACAAATATATTAAGTAGGGACAGAGGAAGGCTCAAAGAATGGGGAGAGTGCACTTGAACTTGAATTGGGTATGATTAATTCTGAAGAAGCACAGCTCTCACTCAGGGGGCATGGTTATTTGAGATAGACTCAGGTGATAGCTAAGCAGGAGAAATTGGTTTCCTAATTAAAGTATGGAAAGATCGGCACATTTCTATGGGGAAAAAGATGTCGGGGTTTCACATTAGATAGTCATAAAACAGCTAATACAAATGTTGTCAAGGTTTTTTCTTAGAATAACATTTTCAGTAACAATTGAGTGTGTTTCAGCATAGATGATCTCAAGATTGGAAGATATGTGGAGGTGAGATCCATGAGTTTTCTTTTATGTCTCATCAATATTTTCAATACAGGCAAAAATAGAATGGAAAGATTTTTAAATTAATGAAGCAGCATGGTGACCTGAAAGGAAATTAGATTAGAGCCTCTTACTAGTTAGGACTCTTCCACTAACGAGCCATTTGACATGGGAAAATTCTCCTTATTAGAAAAATGAGTGCTTTGGTCAGATATTTTCTAAGTCTAAGTGATGCAGAGACTATAGATTTTAAGCTACCTTGTCCTCACATCACTTAGAGCTCTGGCTCTCTAGTAGTCTCTGATAAATATTCTGCATGCATTATCTGTCTTAGTGTGTTTCTAATGAACTTAGTTTAAGGCACAATGTCAAATGTATCTGTTTATCCACCCAATAATTAAATATCTGTGAATGGATTTTAGTCTCTTCCTTGAATTCTCAAATATGCATTGTATATTTGCTATTCCTATATCAGGGGAGATAGCAGTTTCAATAGGAGCCTTAAACTGTCTCAGACAAGATAATACTTTAAAACCTTTGATCAGGGATCGGTAAAAATAAATTTCAAGTCATTTCCTTTTAAATCAAATATGTAGTATTAACTTTTGGGACATGGGGGAAATTTCTTGATCCCTCTGAGGTTCTTAAGGGCTAGGCAAACAAACACATGAATATCAGAGAGGATTAATAAGAGAAAAGATCAGCTTTAATGACATACATATGTACATATGGAAAGTTACCATGACTGTAAATTCTAAGATAAATGGGACAAAGACTAATAATATTCTGTGCTGAGGAATGGGAAAGGGGTCTAGCACACAGAGGAGAGAACAGGGGGAACTCACATGAAGGGATGCTTTCATGACTAAACCTTGCCTCTAGACTTTTCCTTGTCTTAATATAGGTTTCTCTAACTAAAAAAAAAAAGGCTATACTGAGGATGACTGCATCCAGACATCTACAGTAAAAATAACAAAGGCAGATCTCCATTTTACTTTAACTCTATACAGCAGGGGTCACATACTGGAAAAGTTCAAGCTCTGAACGTCTGAGAAAGGCCTGTCTGAACATTTTAGGTCCCAGAAGACCATGAAATAAAAGCTGAAATTTGAAAATTTCATGGAGCGATGCTTCCCTCTTAGGAAAACTGAGAGGCTTGCTTATGTAAACCTTATGCAAAACAAGATTCCTTTAATCCCTGTGTGTGATGGAAAGTGGTAAATAAAGCCAAATTCCTAGAAACCTTTTTTCATAGATGAGAAGAGACAGACACTTCTTAAAAATATATGACAGAAACATTTCCAGACTTTTAAAAACAAAATAAAACAAGTGATCTCAATTTTCTCTTTACTAATAGGAGGATTTTATTTCCCTTAGAAAATTCTGGGGGCAAATATAATCATAACCACAATGAGATTTGCTCATTTATTTGCTCTGAATTACTTTTTAGCTTTTTTTGGAATGGAATGTTTACTTACCTGTAAGAGAAAAGAGAATAGGAAAAACAAAAGTAAGTTTTGTCCCTAAAAAAAAAAGGAGCATGTACAACACTTATAAATATATTTTATATAACATTTTCTAGATGCATATTTCATAACCTATGATATGGTAGTATCCATTGTCCAAGCTTTTTGGTTCTTGAAGTCATAAGAAAATAGAGAAAAATATGATTTAGTACGAAGAAATGTTCTAAGAACCATGACAAACTGCAATTAAGTAGTTGGGGGCGGGGTCAAAGGTAAAGTTCCCCTATTTCTCTGAGGTTCTTCAGAGGCTGTGCAAGTGAACAAATTAACATCAGTCATGATTAGTAGGAGAATAGCCCACGTTTTTTAACATTCGCATGGAGAATTTACTTGGTGGTAAATTCTGAGGTAACTGGGGCAGACCCACATTTATATCCTGAGTTGAGGTCTGGAAAGGGGACCTGGGGTCTCAGAGGAGAGAGGAAGGAGTTTCCATGTGGTAAAGAGGAATGACATCCTTATTCTGAAAGTAAAGATAAATAACTCCCCTTTCTACATTCTGCTAGAGGATAGGGACAAAATATCATTTCTGGATTAGGAAAAGGGTAGAGGTCCAGAGGGTAGTAAATGGCTTCTTTTAGTAAGGGAAGGGCTAAAGGTTTGGAAAAACTGGAGCCTCTCCTTTGCCTGTGAAGCTTGGTTCTTGAAGTCATAAGAAAATAGTGAAAAATATGGTTTAGTGTGAAGAAATATTGTCCTCATTGTCCTCCATTCTTCATGTCAGAGTGGGGCATGCACAGGAGATCAATTTTTAGAGACTTGGGATGGTTTCTTTGAGTCCCTTCAGTAATAACTGTATTTTTATACAATAGTAAATGCATTTGGCTATGATGTCAAAGAAGAACACAATCTCTTAATTTTGGTTATTATCCTAAATTTATTTTGTATTTTGATCTTTTAGAACAAAGCAGATCTTCTTGCTGTTAGCATTTTGTTGCTAAATGTGACCATGAACTTCAACGCTTTTGGAAATTCTAATTACCCTTCTAGGGCAATCATAAAGCTAGTGTAACACAAGGGTTGGCTAAGCTTCGGTGATTGAATATGCATGCATTTTGTGGAGACTGAGGGAGCCAGGGAGCCAGAGAATATCAAAGGGCTGTTTAGCAAAGAACTCTGGCACCCTCTCCCAATGCCTTTCTATTTTCCTCAAGATCGGTTAGTTCATCTTACCTCTTCCTCTGCTCACTTTTGAGCCCATTACTTTTCCATGTTCACTCTACTTCTTTGGGGGTAAAAAAATAAATGGAAAGATATCACTATGGCTTCCTATTTTTGTGCAGGATTTCGTGTAACATAGGGCCTTCAGGGTGACCAGAAATAAGATGTTTTTTGGAGTCTTTTAAGTCTGGGTAAATAAAACAGTTGGGAGATTGTGGAGTATCAGGCCAGAGGCACACCCTGGCCTGCTCAGATAGAGCCAACTCTGAGAAGATGCTGCATTTTTTGATGTTCTCTGAAGCAGTGATGTTTTTCTTGGTCTGAAAAAGAATATTTGCATTCCCTTGCCTCATTTCCAAGAGTTTGCTAATTAAAATAGCAGGCAATGAAGGACAGTTATGGCTGTATTCAACTCATGATATTGAGAAACACCTCCTAGTGCTCAAATCCTGCTGCCATCTTGGCCTACTGAAATATAACATTTCCAGTGAAATTCTTTATGTCTTTTGAGTATATGTGCAACCACCCCTATAATTGTAAGTCTTGACATATGAAAATTCTTGGTCTAGGACTACTTACTTATTACAGAAAATCATATGAAAATATACTTTTCATTTGAAATTCCCTAGAATACTCTTATTACTAAACTGTAATATATTCATTCAACTTAGATTTGGTCCTAGCAAGTTTGTGGCTTAATTCCAAGTCACACAGTTGGAGTTAGGAAATAAGAGGTTGGTTTTCTGTTACAAGAGATCGGTTTGTTTATATCTGTTAAAGTTCTGTTTTGACCCAATGTTGATTGAGAGATCTCTGTATTTGCCATCTCCTAATCATACCTCTCTGGCATACAGCATAATGCTGAGAGCCAGTTTGAGCAGCCTCACTGTAATATAAATAACTAAGGTTATTCTGTTCACAAAAAGCTATTAAGGGTGACTGCCTGTCTAGACAGCAGATCAGTGGGTGCAACCATTGCTAAACTATTCCCCAAATTCATGGTATGGACAGGTGCATATGTAACCTTATTGATCAAATCCAAGAGACAAAGTAACATTTTTCTGCAAAATGTGTCTTCCTCTCTCCTGTGATTCTAAATTATAGGGGCAGCAACCACACCCCAGAGGATCTAGTGAATTGCACTATTTGTGCACAAAAAACTGCTTAGAATGAATGAAGGGTTAGCCTTTTCTCTCATAAAAACATTGTATGTGATTGGCAAATCAGAAAGTGGTCAATCAGCAGACAGTTATAGAGTCGTTTTTCATCTCTAGTAACAGCAGGATGCTAACGGGAGAGTTAAGATGAAAAGGAAAAAAAAAAATACATTGATTTGTTGACAGAGGCCTAGCAGCTGTCACAGTAAAACATGGTTCTCTTGCACTTAATCAATGTCAGTCTCCAACCCAATCGTTTTGTAGCCCAGATGAGAAGCAATCAGGAGGAACACCTTCATAAGCATGAAGCTTGCTAGATGGGGTTCAATGAAGTGTGTCTTTAAGCTTAGGCAGTCAAAATGTGATGCATGACCCATAGCTAATCAGAAACACTTAACCCTTTGAAAGGAGGCAACAATGACTTGCCTGTTTCTTTTTTCCAAGGTAGAAAATACATTTCCCACTCTACAATTTTTATGATAACTTGTGTCTCTTTTGATGCACAATTCTTTTCCTTGCTGGGTAAAATTGAAGCATCATCATTAATCATGGTTTCCATCCTAAAGTGTCAGGTGCTGTTTTAAATGAATCTCATTTCTCAGAAAGACAATACAGGAATGGTGACTAATTTTACTACTGATTTCTCATGGTTTCTTCCAGTATGAATATTTACTTTATGAAATGGTGCCTTTATTATTAGTGTGTCTGGCCCAAAGATAATGACGTGGGAGACTTTTGACTTTTCTCCCAGCAAATCAAGACTAGCCTAAGGATCTAAATCATATTTCCTGTAAAATAATATTTAATTTCATCAAGTTTTCTTTTCTGTGGACGAGTGAGGAAGCTGCTCTAAGAGAAAGAATGCCAGGGACAGTCTCACTCAGATGGAGAGAACTGCTGAGCAATGCTCCAATCTCTCTACTTGAAGGGAATAGCATTCCTGGACCACAACATGCCTTTTCACACCATTGCTTTGACAGTGCTCAGAGAGCGCGTCATCAGGGCTTATATTTCTTTCTAGTTGTCACAGAAGTGTGATTTGTAAGTGGTAGTGGAGGGCTTTAGTTGGGAGTAGGCTGTGAATGCTCTGAAGAAAAACAAAACCACAAAAACTTGCTTCCTCATTCAATGTGAAGCACAAAACCCAGAAAAATTTGTTATCACTCTTTTGTCATTTTTCACTTTAGTTGCTTTCAGAAATGATCTGAGTTAACATGAGGGAGGTGTGTGTGGGAGAAAGAGTGAGCATTAAAAGACCTTATTAGCTAATACAGATGAGAACAAAAGAATTCCATAGAGATTAAGAAATAAGACTCCCACATAGTAATGTATATTTGAGATTATAAAAACGAAACAAAACAAAACAAAACAAAACAAAGACAAGGAACTGAAAATAAGCTTTCATCTTTCAGATGATTACATATTCCTAGGTTATGTTTTGTTAACAAAGTTATCTTATTTTCAAAACTCAGGTATAATCTGTTTAATTGGTAAACTATAACAGTGAGACAGGAGGTTTTATACCTGATTTTCCACTGGTCAGGTTTGTCACCAGGATTTAATGCTTTCATTAAGGAGATTCCAGTTTTATTTTGCTTTTTTAATCATTGATATTTATTATTTAATTTGTTCACAATGCTATATACATTTTTGAGTATTAATGGTGTATCTGAGTCTGTATTTCACACCATACCCTCCACGAGTATTACAGTGTCCTCTACCACCACCTGTTCCCTTCTTTCCTTTCCTCCCCCTCCCACCCCAACAGTCATCATCCTGTGTCCTATGAATTTTTACTGGGGTTTATCTGGGGTTTATATTGTTTCATTTCATTATATTCCACATATGAGTGAAACCATTCTGTATTTCTCTTTTTCTTTCTGACTTATTTCACTTAACATGACCCCTTCCAATTCTATCCAGATTGTTGCAAAGGCCATAATTTCATTTTTATTTTTTTTAGTAGCTTCATAGAATTCCATTGAGTATATCTACACCATAGCAACTTTAGTCAGTCATCTGTTGTTGGGTGTGTAGGTTGTTCCATGTCTTTGCTATTGTGAACTGTGCTGCTAGGAACTTAGGGGTGCAGATATTTTTCTGATTAGAGATTTTGTGTCCTCTGGGTTTATGCCCAAGAGTGGAATTGCTGCATCAAATGGTAGACACATCTTTGTTTGTGGATTCTCTCCATAGTTTATATTTCTTATAGTTTTTATTTGTATTTCTTGAATGATGGGTGAAGTAGAACAATTTTTTTAGGTATCTCTAGGCCATCTATGTTTCTTGTTTAGACAGGTGTCTATTCAGTTCTTTTGTCCATTTCTTGAGTGGGTCATTGGCTTTTTTTATTGTTGAGATGTGTGAGCTCTTCATATATTTTGGAGATTAAGCTCTTACCTGATGTATGCTATTTGAATATTCCTCATATTATTATTAAAAAAACTGAGGTATAGTCAACTTTTAAGAGTTTATTTGAGCAAAAAATATTTATTTGATATGGCAGTGCAAATCTGAAATTGGTTAGGAGAGTTCTACCAACTGAAGCTGGGGAAAGACTTTTATAGAGAAGATGTGGAAGCAGGCAGAGATCATTTTATTGACTATAGCTTAGGTGATTGTTTTATTTGGGAAAGTACAAAGGTCCAGTTGGATGTTTGTGGTTTATTGATTCTAGGTATTAATTTCTTGATCTTGAGGCATTATAGGCTTATATTTTGGTTTATTTAAGCAGGAACTAAGACGTTAGAGATGCTTCAGTCTGATGGTCTTTGTTTAACACTCTCAAATTCAATTCTTATATTTGACATATATATGTGTGTGTGTGTATATATATATATATGCTTGTTTGATATCCTTTCCATATTTTTGAGAATTGGGGATTTTCTCTGACTAGTAAATAAAAACAAAACTAAATGTAAAAGTAAGATACGATGAATGATTTTATATGCTCATATATGAATAGTACTACATCAAAGCAAAACAAATACATGACTATCACTGTGGGAGAGAATACTCCCAAGTTTTTTAGTGTGGTAGGGATAGACCATGAAAAAATTTTGTTTAAAATCATTTTTTATAAATTCAAGATATGTAAAAAGTCATTGGTATTTGTGCTTATTTCTGTCGTACCATTATCTTTTTTCCTGATGGTATTATTCTTGTCTATATAAACTTGTGCATATTTGTTTATAACCCCTTTCTAATTGATGTTTGTTTCGTAAATGCTTAAGTTACTTATAGTAGCAGATTCTTCTGTAACAAACATATGTGATTTAGGATCATAACAATTTTCAAACATATTTGAAAACAGAACAGTAAAATGAATAACCAGACATTCATCTTGTGATGACCATTTGGATACTTTTTTCTAAAATATATTAAGGTAAATTAGGGAACACATGTGAAATCACCACACACTACAGCTTTGTGATTATTGGGTTTTCACTTAGCTTACTTTGGTTAGAGTTATAAGACAGATATCTGAAGTGCTGTGGATTGTATTCAAAGGGGATGTTAAAGAATCTCAATATCATTTTTGTTCTTGTGATATTCTTTATTTTTCATTCGAGGATTCTATACAAATTGAAACATTTCTATTAAAATGATTTTTTTGCATCCATGGAATACATGTAGTGAAGACACATCAAGACTTGGATCTAGTAGGCTCCTGGGATACTGGGGATTTTCAAGAACTACAGGAAGATGATTTAGCTGCATCTTGAAAGAGTACAGCACTTCTTGCCTCCTAAGGAACAGACTCTAGAATTAGGATTTAGGCTTATTTTTTATTGATGTTTTACGTTAATTTTATTGACAGAACTTTGTATCATAACATTATATAGGTTTAGGGTGTATAGCCTCATAAATCAGTCTCTATATAATACACTAACTTTACCAACACCGGTTCAGTTCTTTCATCATATAATTGATCCCTTCTACTTTAAATTGTCCTAGACTTTAACAAATAGAAACAGTATGTAAGAGAAATCGTACTGGGATGGTCTGGCTAAAAGTCTTTAAATGCTTATTGAAACTATTAATTCCCATTGAGTTATCAGTCGTATTTGTATCTGACTTTGTGGGGGATATCTTTCAGCAGTTTGCGCAGAAGTAGTTTTAGATATAGTTGCTGTGTCATAGAGGGCCTGCAAACTTTGAATAGGGCTAATACATCACAGTGACTGAATCCTGTTTGTTGGTATCTCGGAGACCCTGCAACCTGGAAAAACAAAATCCACACATCCATATAACCAGTAATCAAACTCTGAACACTTATAATTGACACATTCCTAGGCTCTGAGAGGATTGCAAAAATGACACACGTAGAAACAGTGTTTCTTTCTATTCCATAACACACCCACATCTCCAAAAGCAGCTGCTTCTGGAGGAGGACAGTCTTAAGTTCTGATTTACAAAGTCTGACCAGCTTACTTAAAGGATAGTGTATTCCCTGGGACTGACTGCCCAAGCAGCACCCTAGTCTCTTTACATAATAGTCACATCTATCTGCTCCTGGTTCTTTTTATATTTTTACTTAACAGAAGACAAGGCAAATGGCTCCCAAATGTTCTCATTTGACAGCAGTTTTTGCCCATTTACACATAAAAGCATATGCAATGAATAGACATGGAGGGAGAGTGGTATGCAGACCCACTGAGTAAGTAGAGAACATGGGTCCGTGCTAATGGGAGAAATTATAAGAAATCAGGCTTACCAAATCTTTATCTGAATGTGTTATTAAAAGGAAGCCTCACATTTTGTTGTTGTTGTTGTTATTTGGACACCTCTATATGCAAAGCACTTGGAAGGTAATTCTGAATGTTATTCGATCAATGGAAAGTGATGAATCATCATATTTCAATAACGTAGTATATATAAGAATGATAAATGAGCAAGTGATTGGTGTCTGAATAATGAAAGGAAATGCAAACCTTGCAGATGTTGCTCAGCTTTGGACGTGAAAATTAACCGGTAAGTCACGTTTGTCAGAACATTCTCACTCAGGGTTTTATTTATTTCCCCTTCCTTCATTCATCATCTAGCTTTTCTTAATGCTCAATTAACAGTCCAAGCTACGTTTAGGTAGCTAAGATCAGTTGTACAGAAACATAACTGATAAAATTTATTTTCTTTAGATGTTTAATTTAAATTTCTGTGCAAATGCTTCATTAGTTTCTAGGGCATTTTATACTTAATTCATATTTAAAACTTGTTTTATTTATAAACAAATTTAAAAATTCTTGTATTTGAATGTGAAAATTCCTTACTTTTAGCAATGATTCTTATGCAGGCTTGGTTTGTAGTTTAATTTATAACTTCTTTGTAACAAATATTTTTGTGAATAAAAATGGGTTTCTGAGTGATTTTAGAATAAGTACTGAATTTTTAAGTTCACTCTTCCCAAATGAAAATTAATTTATGATTTTCTTATTTTTCTCAGTCTATAGCTAATGAGAAGAGATTAATGGGAGGTATCTTAGACCTGGAAAAAATTTAAAAATGGATCCAATTAGTGTACACCCAGTGTAAAATATAATGAAGCTGTGTATCTGGAATTATTTAGAGAACAATCCCCTTGATCGAAATCAAATATATGATGTTTGAAAAAAAAATCGAATTTATCTGTCATGTGAGTTTTGCTTTCTTATTTGATAAAGCTCATAGTAGACAAGGGGAAAAGTCTATCTTTTATAGAGTAAGATTACAAATGCTGTATGAGTGGAATAATAATCTTGAATCAATTTGAGTTCTCCTTTTCCTCGCCCCTATACCAAAGCTCGTCCTTAAACTATATAAAGGGATCTGTCTGGAATGCATTAAGGATTTACAGTATTTCAATTGGCACACCCTCTGTTACAATAGGGTGAGGAAACTTTACTGCAAATTAGAGTATATGGTTTTATTAGCTTCCTGTGGTTGCTGTAACAAATTACCACAAAGTTGGTGGTTTTAAACACAGAGATTTATTCTCTCAGAGTCTGGAAGTTAGAGTCTGAAATGAAGGTGTGCCAGCAGGACCATGCTCCCTCTGAAGACGCTTGCTTCCTCAGCTGCTGGTGAGTGAGGGTGTTTCTTGACTTGTGGATGCCTCACTGCAATGTCTGCCTCCGTCTTTACATCGTCTCCTGCTCTTCTCCCCGTCAGTCTCCTCTGTTGTCTCTCATATGGTCAGTTGTCACTGCATTTAGTCCTACTTGGATAAAACAGGATGATCTCAACTCATGATCCTCATTTGTTTAATTACATCTTCAACATCTTTCATTCCAAGGAAAAAACATTCCCAAGTTCCAGAAGTGAGAATATGGACATTTGACCCTTTTGGATGGCATGGGTGAAGGATGCTGAAAATAATTCAGAGTTGATACTTGGCATAGTAGAATAAAAATTTTCTACTATAATTTGGGAATTTTATTTTAGCTCTTCTTCTTAGCTTGTTTACATCCTTTTTACCATGTCAGTTTTGCCCTAGAATAGCTAGAATAGCACCCATTACATAGTATGTATTTGATGAATAGTTTTTAACTGAATGAGCTCCTTCCATAGATTTTATTATAGAAGTAATAGGTGTTTTTTGAATGTTAGAAACATGGCTTAGAATTAGAGTATTGAAACTACCTTGGGGGACATACATCCCCTGCAATACTCAATGTGTTATGCTCTACAAAGTGAGAATCATTGCTCTAGAAAATATGAAATCAATAAATCATTGGTTCGAGAGTGACTTCATAAATTCATATATAAAGATTATATCATGAGAAAGCTTTAACATCCAGAGCATTCTAAAGTGGCTGCTATGGGAGTGCACATACAGGATTTGAACAGTGAGCATCAGTCATTATGGTTATGGGGGAATTGGTGAGGCTTCTGCTTGTAGAAAACTGATGATCTGATCCCAGAGAGAAGGATAATAGGTGGGTTATCCTGTTAAACTTTTTTTTTATCTCTCTATTTAGAAACATAGAAAACAATTCCAATAACGCAACAATGTGGAACTAAGGTTGTCAATACTAACTGGACTGTTTTAAAGGCAGTTGTAGGTCACTGACCTGGTAGGAAAGTTGGATACATGATGGAAAAGAACTGACTCTTCCTTACAGTCTGAAAGTAAGACTAATCATAAGCAATCATGAGTCAAAATGAATCCTGAGGTCAAAACAGAGTGAGAGAGTAGAAACATCAGGACTGTGTTGTGAGACAGGGTCAGGATGGATGTTTTAGAATGCTTGACTTTGGAGAGTGCCAACAAGTTGCCATGATTACAGACCTGATGTGCCAGGGGAACTGGAAATTACCCCATAGCATGAGATTTCAGAGGGATGACTAACTAGAAAACTGGAAGAAGTTTGTCTACAGCAAAGAAACTGTTGAAGCAAGATTTTAATCATGCCAGATTAGCATGGCAATAAATTATTACAACAGTAATTCCTGAACTGCAATATCTTTTTATTGCTTCATGATTTATAGTCTAACCATTTCTAACAAAATTTAAAACCACTCCCAAACTTGATTGGGCATACACTGCATATGCTTGTTGCTGCCTTGGTTCAGGTTGGCCTTCTAGCCACGGCAGTGTCTCTTTCTTGATTTGAGGAGCAGGATCTAACTGACAAGAAATAAGAAGCATTTTGAAACCTTCCAGTCTGGGTAACTGAAACAGAAGTGGGAGTTTTTTGAGAATCAGACCCAGGCACATTCAGGCATACTCAGACACAGCCACCTTCGGGAAGGAGTTGAAACAAAGCCAGCCAGCTACAAGACATCCCAGATCGAAATCAGACACTCACCGCTCAACTAACTTCTCATCTAATTTGCATGTTGTTGCGCCAGTCAGCACTGGACTGACTTCCAGACTAATTTGCCAAATGAGTCACCAATTGGACCTTGATGGACTTCTAACATTAATTAGTATGGTTGATTAGACTGAGAACTATTCCATTTTCTCCATGTGGACATATACAGGAACCCAGTTAGGCAACTCTGTCACAATTCAAGGCCTTCTTAGTCTGTGTCCTTAATACTGCAATCCTAATAGAAGCTCAAGTAAATTAATCAATCAGGTCTCGTTTATTTATGACAACATAAACCTGTGAGAAGCTGCTGACAGAAAGAATCGGAGTTCCTTAAGATTAGGCTCCAGTTTGAGTGAGTCATATTGGAGATCTACTCAGAGCCCCTGGCATGGAGTAGTCAGACAGAACAGCTACACACAATGGGCATTAGGTATACGGCAACCCTGTAGCTGCCATGAGGACTAAATTCATCCAGACATGGGAGGTTGCTGTAGGCTTAGAGTACTCGTGGATGAAAGCACTCGTCCTGCTGCCAGACTGGATGCTCATGGAGGTAGGAGATCACTAGGCCACAACTGTCAGTGGCAAAATTTTGGCATTTCGCATCTCAGTAGGACAGGAGGTGGCAGGGAGAGGCACAACTAGAAATAGGACTTGATCAGCAATTCGTTGTATGTAGGATTAATGGAGAATGTGGTATGACAGCTAAAGAAAGTCAGTCAGTTGCAGGGCAGATTGGGTGCTGATCACAAAAGAATGAATATAGATTCAGAGAACTAAGTCTAAAACCAAACTTTCATTCTCTAGACCTAGAATATACTGACATTATCTTCAGCAACCACTTTAAACCCTTTATCTAGTTAGCTTATTTGCTAAATTAATCTCACTTATTTTTAGAAGATAAAAGGGATCAGATTTTTTCCATTTAGATGACTGTGTGTGTGTGTGTGTGTGTGTGTGTGTGTGTGTGTGTGTGTGTGTGTTTTGGGGGAGGTGACAAAAGGTAAAGTTTTCTTTTTTTAAATAGCAAGCTAATCATTAGATAAACAGCAAAACCAGGCTACCCTCATCTGTTAAAATACAAATAGGAATGTTGTGAACTTAAACAATAAAGAGATTATTTCATCTAATTTAAATTTAATTTCAGTTAGGGGTCTATTTAACTGATAGCAGGATGAATTACCTAATTCAGAGTCAGGATTTCTTTCTTTCTCTTTTTTTTTGAGGTGGGAAACACATCCTACAGGGAATTTGGAAAATGGGGAAAGTGGAGCTGATGAAAAAACAGAATTTAAAGGACGATAGTGAATTTCAGGTTCTGACAAAGGAAGCTAAACTTTGGTGTGGCTGTAGCACTCATGTACGCTCTGTGCAACCGCAAGAAGTAGATGATGACAGGCCGTTAGCAGTGATTATTGCTGATGGGTGAAGCCAGATTCCTGGAATTCAGAGCAGGCCAAGCGTCAGGCATGACTTTCAGCTCACTGACTTCAGTCCTCACAGGTCGGCTTGGCCTGATCGGTCATCTTCAACTCAGGGTAATAGCAGTAATTTTCACTTTATTCATTTCTGCCTCTTGGCTGGAGATTCTTTAGCACATCACTTAGTGAAGGCATTGGCCAGGTGCTGTCAGGTTTTGGTGAAAAGGAGACTTTTGATTGTGACTAGCATTTTAAACTGGTACATCTGCCTTTGACTTAATCAGTTATTTTCTGGATTATTTTACATGGAATTTATATTGGCATAGATGATTCTTTCCTTTTTCCCTTTAAAAAATATCTTTTCTCTGTCAGGAAATTTTCCTACCATGTAATACCAGAATTAAGGGAAAATAAATTGACCTGTTGGAAAAATATCAGCTGTCTCTTCCTTTACGAGGTAATATCCAAAAGCTGAACATGTACTTCCCCTGGAAAATCTGAAAAGTTGAAGAGCACAGTGGCCCATGATGAGTATGTTTCTATAAAGCATTTTCAGTATTACAGAATTTGGCGGGTGAGTCTAGCCTCACAGGAACGCAATTGATTTATGAATTCTACAAGCAGATTCCCCAGATCTGAGCAATAATAGACTCAAATGTTATGGGCAAAATATTATAAGGAGAATATGTTTTTGAAAAGAACTTTCCAAGTGACGAGCAGTGAAATATAATGCAAAACTATTTCCTTACGAAAGGGAATTGTTATACACTGTTGGTGAAAAATAAATTGGCGCAGTCATGATAGAAACATGTATTGATGTTCTTCAAAAATTAAGAATATCATTACCATATAACACAGTAACTCCACTTCTATTTATCTGTCCGAAGATTATGAAAATGCTACTTTGAAAATATATATGCACTGCTATGTTCATTTCAGCTCTACTTATAATATCCAAGATAAGGAACAACCTAAATGGTCATCGGTGGATGAATGGTTAAAGAAGATATGATATGCATTCACAATGGAATATTATTCAACTATACAAAAGATTAAAACTTGTCATTTATGTCAACATGGATGAACTTTGAGGAAATGAGGCTAAACAAATTAAGTGCTAAAGAGAAAGACAAATACCATATGATTTTGCTCATATGTGAATATAAACAGGTAAAAAAAAATGAAACTCTGACAAAAGAACAGTGGTTACTTTAAAGTACATAATGGACTTTCTAGCTCCTGGGTACATTCTGTTCCACCATAATGATAATGTCAGAATTTGTTGCAAGACTGTCTTAAGGGTTCTGTTGCTCAAATGTGTCTAGCCAACAAGTTATATGAAACACCCTAACTCTGCTGCCAGACCAGTTTCACCAGCTCAGAAGAATGACACCATTCTTCCAGAAAAACCTAAGAATGACTCCCACCAAAAGTCCTTGAAAAGAGACACTTCCCCTCCTGATTATAAAAGGCCTAGCAAGGCGCCATCTTCACTTTGAAAATGGCCTGCATGCACACACTTTCATAAACGTTGAATTCTCGTTGAAACTTTGTCTTCTTCCTCAGGTTGGCAATGGATGAACCTAACGGTTACCAGAGGTTAGTGGGTGATAGGATAGGAATAGCAGGTAGAGGAGGTTAACTGGAAGGTGGTAACTAGAACTTTGATGATGGATGTGGTGTGGTGTGAAACTGTACTCCTGAAACTTACACAGTGTTATGAACCAATGTTAGCACAATTTAAAAATATATATGGATAGTTAGCTATACATATATGTAAACTCTATGTCTATCATCTATCTATCTGTCTGTCTGTTTATCTATCTATCTCTCATCATCATCTATCTACTTTTCCCAATATGCATTTTTTGGGGGCACCCAGTCTCAGATTCATTGCCATCTGAGTAATCATATTGGCAACTCTGGCTTACATATGAGCTCTCTCTGCCCCAATAAAGTATTCAAATGAATACTGTGATATATGAGCACCTCTGAAATAGCTTTTATAACTGGATCATTAGTTCTCTTCTCATTGCTACTATCGTAGTTATGGTTCTTATCATCTGTTGCAGATACAATTGTAATACTCCCAATCTTTCCTCTAGGCATTTTCTACTTTGAATTGTCATCATAGATATTTTTCTAAAATTTCAATTAGATATTTTTACTTTGTTTCTCAAAAATAGTGACTAACTCCCAGTGCCCAAGTCAAAAATAAGAGCTTACGTGGAAATGAGAGACACCTTCAGAATTCTGAGAGGAGCTTACATTTTTAAAGCATATTTAAAGAGATCATTTGAGCTGACCATGCATATTTTAAGTTGACACAGAGAGCAGTCATAATAACCCATACAAAATTGATTTAATTTCACCTGACTACATATTAAATATCTTTATCCAACAGATTAAATATATTTTAATCATCTGAATTGACAGAAGCTATTACTTGATCATCAGAAGGAGGCTAGGTCGTCCAGAAAATTCAAGATGACTATATTATAAATTTTATAGTTGTAATTATGGATTAAAAAATATTAGAAAACTTCAAATTTCAGAATTTTATAAAATATGAAGATTTACTTTTTGAAGATTTAGTAATATGAGTGTTAATTAAAATATATAACCATGATTCAGTTATAAAAATTAGAAAATTATGATGAATGTAATATTATTACCTGACATACTTTTTCAATTTTTATATGTGTTCCCTTTTTTGGTTCTGGATCTAAATCAGGATTACATGTTGCACTTAGTGGGAAAATCTCTTTAGTATCCTTTACTCTTTCAGTCATGAATATTTGGGACAACAGCAAAAAAGTCTGTCACAGCCCTTTGTAACCACCCCACACACACAAAAAAAGTCCTGGTTTTAAGAGGCTAAATTTAGATTCTAGAAGACAATAGAAAATAATACCTTACCTAAATCTTGGACTTTCCAAAGCAACACCAAATTTCCCAGAGATTTTGCTCTGCTTTATGCAACTCATGAAAAATGGATTTTGTATCTCCTGGGGCTTCTCAGGCATCTAACTGGAATACTGGTAGTAAATGAACAGATTTGCTGGAGCATGGTGCTATTACCTGCATCTTTTTCATTACAGCTCTAGCTAGTGATCCTGCCAGACAGAGTCAGGATATAGCATTTGCCCCTCTGCTGAACAGCCAGGCAGCATTTGAGGAAAATTATCTCTCTATAATGTGCCAGGTCGAATAGCTGAGAAAGGATTGTGCACACAAAGAAACAGAGGTAACTAAATCATCTGTAAGGAGAAAGTATTATAGTTGTTCCTGAACTGTTATAGCTTAAGAAATAAAAACACAGAATTAAGTGCTGATCAAATGTTTTGATCTGAAAGTTACTTTTGCCTCCACAAATTAGCATGTTATCCTTAGTTCAGGACCTGAACAATGGATATTCAAAAGTACATTCAGTTAAGAGACATTTATTGAACACCTTCATTCTCTATGTAAGGGGTATTCAAATACAGAAATTAGTGAAACAGTTCTGACTCTCAGGATTCTCACTGTGTAGAGTTGTACTATAGGAAGAAAATATAGAAAGGCTTTGAGAGCTGGGGTTTACTTCAGAAGAATTTGACTTCTGTAGTAATCATAAGATCTGACTTCAATTTATAATTGAAATAATTGACCTCTGAGTTTGCTGATTTTTTTTTTAAAGGAAAGGTGCAGTCAGGAATAAATTTGAGTAGATTTGCAGGCAGGAGGAGAGCAAAGGAAGAAGCATTTTATTTTATTTTTATTTAGTTCTTTACATTGTTTGTTACCTCAGGCCCTTGAGATATACATGGACTGCACTCATCCAGAGTGGTGGACCTAACTGCTACTCCACCAAGACATGCTGCTTATACTTTTTTGATCATGCATAATTCTGGAATATAAAACTGTAGAAATATAGGCTCGATTAATTGTTCAGGTAGTTTGTTAAGGTAGACTGTTAATCTGTTAATTAATCTGAAGAGTCAGATCAGGTTTTTTGTTTTTATTTTTGTAACCACATTTTACGTAGGTTCTTGCGGCGGGGATGGGCTGGAAGAAAAATAAGCTAGTCTGACATTGCAAGCATAGATTTTAGCATTTTCAGATACTGAAAGTATATCAGCAATGCTGTCTTGTTAATGTTAGAAATATACTCATGGTTTTGAATGAATTGAATCCAAAGAAATGTTTCTAGAATCCACTTGACCAGTGCTAGCTCCTGTGAAGAAAACATTGTTCTTTCTTAGTGGAAAGAATCATATCGGGAGGAAGAAGTGTGTCAACAGCTCTTTTTCAGGGGCCTCCTTTGTATTTGGTTCAAACTTCCTAAAAACTGATATAAGGTAATTTCATCCACTTAAATTTTGTTTTTGTTCTGTAGAACAATAATAAATTTGTGTATCTTATGTTCTCATCAGCAGCCATCAGCAGCCATTCCCATAGTGCCTAAGTAAAGCGGGGGGGGGGGGGGGGGGGGAGAGAGAGAGAGAGAGAGAGAGAGAGAGAATCTACTTGAAACATGCAGGAATTGAATATCACACCCTGTCATCTGCAAGCTTAAATATGCAGATCTTTTTTATAAAAGAAGGTTGGGGGTGGGAAAGAACTGAACAGTTCTTGAATTGAAAAGCACACCAACCTTACAGAATTGCTCATTTTCCTCAGGAAATAGCAAGAAAGGTGAAAATGAAGACCTTGTCCAAATGCAAACCCACTCAAATGAAGTGTGAACGCCAATCAATTTTAGCAGTGGTCTGGCAGCCTCGGTTCCAAACAGCAAGTTGAGACAGCAAGTGCCTAAGTGTTACTGCCAGCTCTGTTCTGTGAGCTCTTCAGGCCTGGCTGTAGTACATGCGTGGAGCAAAAGACTTGTCTTGTATCCATAATGAGAGGCAGACTCTGCACTAATTATCCTGGCAGTCAGCTTGTGCAAAAGTGACGTACAGCAATTTTGCTGAGGTCTGTTTATTATTGGTATGCTTCTTGAATTTGTGATCCATGCACAAGGAGCATGTGGAAAACATGAAAATTAATGGTTAAGTGAACAATGCCTACAGAGAATATAACCTTATTTACACTAAATTAACTTTTTTTTTTTAAAGCAAAGTTGTAGATAGGAATGAATGCCCATAGGCATGCAGGCAGGAAGAAAGAGAAAGAAGCAGTTTTTAATTTTTTTAATTAATTAATTAATTAATTATTTGCATTGGTTGTTCCCCCTGGACCCAGGACATGAAGCCGAGTTCTTGGGATGTATGTGGACTGAGCTCCTGCAGAGGCGGCAAAACTAACTGCTACTCCACCAGGCTGTACCAAATTTATTTAACTTTTAAACACTAATTTGTCTTAGTACTTCTTTTCCTGGAAAGACTGACCTAGGTCTTTGTGTATGCAATTCTTATGAAATGCCATACATGACAGACTGTATTTTTTTTTTTTTTTACTAAACAGGAAACTTTCAAAAAGTGAAATACATTTATAAGTTAACATTATAAACAAATCCACTCCAATTTTGTAAGTTTTCACAATTATAATTGAGCAAGACATTTAAAAAAAAAATCTCTGCAAAGTCAACAAGTATTATATCATAATACTATTCTATTAATCAAATGTTTCAAAATTCAAAAGAGAAAAATCTTAATGGATAGGTGTTTAAGTTTTCATGAAAAGCAGGAATTCAATTTATTGTGAAACATCAGTCCGAAGGAAATTCAAAATTGGCAAACATTTGAACTAACTTTGGAAGGGTAGCACCTCCCACTATTGTTTGACTCAGCTTCAAGGGATGAGAAAAAGTAAATGGTGACAGTATCACCACAAGGTTAACATAGAATGAAAATGGAGACCCTAGTTTGAACAGCCTCCATCAGGCATTGCCAGAATTTAAGAAATGCAAATTTAGAACATCCAAAATTTGTCTTTGTTAAACCTATAAAATGACCAAACATTGGAAGAAAAAAAAATTCTAATGAAACATTTATTTTACTTTAAAATAGTGCTACCATTTTTCTGTAATTCAGACATCCAGCAACATTAATTACCCTGCACTGGCATGGAGACACCAAATGGATGAAATAAATTGCCTCAAAATGAGAAAAAGCTATCACAAAACTCATGGACATTCCCTGCCCCGCCCCCGTGAGTTATAACTAAGCTACGCAGTTGTTGACATTAGCACAGTAGATTAAAAGCAAATGTGAACAGATAAATAAAAGAAGCATATATCACAAAAATAGAGGACCACCATTCACAGTAAATCCTTCAGCAAAGCTAAAGGACAACACTTAGCCATTTGAAAGCTCTAAATGCATTACTGTCCATGTTGTGGTTGACGCTATGGGTTGGCTGTTCCGATAGATATTAGCAGCCCCTATTATGTGTGTCACCTACCACCTTCTGCCTTCCACCTTCCACAAAGTCTGGGAAAGCTAGTCGTTTGCCTACCTTCTCGCAGAGAGAAGAAACTAAGTGACAAAATTCAGTTATGTTTTATTTCAGGCCAATAAAACATAAGAAAAATTTATTTGGGGAAATTTCTGGAAAGATTTTTACATTCCCGATAAAATAGATAAACAATTTTCTCTCTCAACTGTTCTTTAGAGCTAGGGTAGCATCTTGTGGCCTCATAGGAGAGGTAAAAGTAGATCCTAAGACATCATCCCTGGTATCTTTGAGCTGCTGAATTATTGCCATCTGTATTATTGCCTCTTTTATAATATCATTTATTCAAGGAACATAAACCCCTATTCATTTAAACTATAGAGATTTTTCTGTTACTTATGGCCAAAAACATTACCAACTGATCAGCGTAACAAAATTGTTTTCCTGGAATCATAGAAGGATAAATTGACTGGAGGATAATAAATAACAACTTTATCCTCTAAGTTTGGAACCAATTGAGAGTCTTAGTACTCATATAGAAACCAAAATATTAACATGATTACATTTCTATATTGGAGGATGTGGTTTGGGGCTGGAGGGAAATGTCATTGCTGATATGAATCTCCCAATTAGATTCACTGACTTGAATCCAGGCAGCGGAACAGTACCTGCCATCAACACGCAAAGTTCACATTGTGGAAGAGCTCAGAGTATGACTCCTGCATAAAGAGGTGAAGGAAGTAACCCCGAAAAGGTGAGGAGATGGCGGAAGTAATAGTATTTAGTTTCTTCTTCCATTCTCATCAATCAGTGAAGAACTTCAGTTTATCAGAAAAGTCTAATCTACTTTCGCCTCTGATTTTTTCCTGTTTTGGGGTCCTCTAGTGGGAATATAAAGTTTGTCCCAAGAAAGGCCTAAAGTGGGTCAAAGCAGTACACAATTACATTAACTTCCGAACACTTCTATGGCAAAGACCAACTAATGTTCAGCCAACTTGTCTACAAAAAGTTCACCTGAAATATTATACTGACATTAAAAAGCAACATAAATGAAAGCCAAGAATCTATTTCAAAATTTATTTCAAATTTTAGTAAAAATCCTCTTATTAAATTTCAGGGAGAAATTAACAAAGAATAAGTTCTCTTGCAAATTAAAGTTCTCTACCCAAATCATCTACAATCAAATCCTTTTGCTTGTGAGTTGAAAGTTCAAAGTATAAAGAAATTAATATCCTCCCAAATTTCATATTTTGTTCAGTCTCAATTAGAAGAGTTCTTAACAATTGGAATTCTTCAGAAGATATTATCCTCTGCTGTTTTCTTAAGGTTTCAGCAACTATTACTTTCATTCAAATTCCTTATGTGCTTCTTGCTGAAAGACTGAGAAAATTTTACATTATTTCCCCTCATTCCCATGAAGTTTAAATGCAAATGAATCCAAACCTCTAAAACAGTTAAAATTATAATTCTGGAACTCAGTAATTTAGTGTCATAAAGGACAGTATTAAATTACCTGAGAATAAATTACTGAGAGAAGGAATGCCTTCTTTGAGTATAATTAGAAGCAAATATGTTTCCTTGTAACAAAAATATATCTCTTTAAATATGTAAGATGAAAGAAAATGTTTTTTCCCCCATTGGCTTAATAAATATTTGACTTCCTTTATGTTATTAATGAAAAAAAATTATTTCAGTGCTTCTGTTTTGGTAGTAAGACTGAAGTGCATTTTCCAAACCATCCCACTTCAGGAATTTAAATTCCTGAGTAAACTGATTTGCAGAGAAACTGATTCATGGATGTGCCATTTTAATCTGTCTCCCTAACAATATTTTTCCTCTTCTTGGGCTCCTATTGGTAGGAAATTCTTTAATAAGAACCTTACTCTTTTCCTTTGTTTATGAATTTTTATTCTCCAAAGTTGAGTTTCTAGGTACAAATCCTCGGTTGGAGCTTTTGTATTAACAAATCTAGAACCATTTTAGGACTATGTGGCATTTTGACCTATTAGAAGTTGAATCCAGTTTTCAAAGATAAATCAGTTAGTTAAAGTTAAAATTTGGGAGCTGCTGATTCTTCTTCTATCCTCTTTCGCTCCAGTAATTGATGGATTAGAATGGTCTTTCTTGAGGAATGGTCTGTGTAACCTTGATAATGTATAATCTACTCTTATTAAAGTTTTTTATGAATGTCAATTAGAGGTGATTCAAGTCATTTCTATACTTACTTTGTTTTCTGACTTCTTGATCTATGAATTACTGAAGAACAGAATATCCAAGTCAGAATTTATAGTAGCAATTTCTCCATTTCTCCATGAAATTCTATCAGTTTCTGCCTCATGTAGTTTGATATTCGATGGCTACGTCTTATTGAAGAAGTGACTCCTTTAAAATGTTGCTGTGTCCCTCTTTATCACTTTCTCTTCTGCTATCTGTTTTGATTGAAATTATTATATCTAGTCTAGTTTTCACTATTACTATGGCATATATTTTTTCATACCTTTATTTAGACTGAGTCTTTAAAGTGGTTTTCTTTTAGACAATCTATAATTGGGTCTTGTTTTTCTTATTCACTCTAATACCATTTATCTTTTAATTGATATAGTTATACTATTCATATTAAAGTAATTATTGATATAACTGGATTAATATTTACCTTGTTTGAAACTTTTTTTTTATTCAATGCACTTGTTCTTTCTTCTTTTTTAAATCTACATCTTCTCTGTTTTTAACTGAAGACTTTATGTGATTCATTTTACTTCCTCTCTTAGATATAAATTATTATTATGTTGTGGACTGAATTGTGTTTCCAAAATTCATATGATAAAGCTGTAATGGCCAATGTGACTGTATTTAAAGATAGCGTTTAGAAGGTAATTGAGCCTAAAATGGGTCATAAGCGTGGATAGAGTGGCGTTCTAATACCATAGGTCGAGAACTGTAGTGTGTGTGTGTGTGTGTGTGTGTGTGTGTTTGTGTGTGTGTGTGTGTGTCCCTACCACACCATGAAAGGACACAGTTTCAAAATAGGCATCTAGAAGCCAGAGAGTGGACTCTGAGCCTCCAGACATTTCCAGTCTCCATAACCATGACTCGTGACAAAACAAATTTCTGTGCTTTATACCACGCAATCTAGATATTTTGTTATGATAATTTGAGTTAACTACGGCAGTCTTTTTAACTTTTTTCATTGGTTGCCTTATACTTTGCAATATACATTGACAACTAACATAAGTTTACTTTCAAATGGCACTGTACCAGTTCGTGGTAACTTGTACTTCCATATTTCTCATCCCTTATGTCATAGCTGTGACATTTTACTTATTAATATGCTAGAAACACTACACATTGTTATCTTATATTTTAAATGAACACTTAGCTTTCTGATTAATTAAGAATAGGAAGAATAAAATATTTTGTTTGCATTTATATCTTTTCTGACACTTCACTTTTCTTTATGTAAATCTAACCTTTTGACTTATATCATTTCCTTCTCCCCAAAGAACTACTTTTAACATTTTTATAGGGCAGGTCTTCTGGCAGTTAGTTGTCCCAGTATTTGTTTTTATGAGAAGATATTTCTTCTCTACTTTGAAGGTAAAGTCACTGGATATGGAATCTCGGTGAAGTTATTTTCCTGTCAATATTTTAAAAAAATTACTTTATTTTCTCTTTGCTTGCATGATTTCTAGATAAAAGTCCAGTATGATTTCTATCCTATCCTTCAATAGGGAAGTGTTTTATTCTCTCGTTTCTTTCAGTAATTTGTTTCTGTTTTAATTTTTTGCTTTGGATGCTGCTTTTTGATATTAATTCTGCCCCGTGTTCTCTGAATTTCTTGAATTGGCAGTTTGGTGTCTGTTATTAGTTTAGGGAAGTTCTTGGTATTTTTCTTCAACTGTTTCTTCTGCTTCTCTCTAACATTTAGTATTCCCATTATGTATATGTTATACCTTTTGAAATTGTACCAAAACTCTTGATTATTATGTCATTTTTGTTGTATTTCTGTCTTTTGCTTTTACTTTTAGAACTTCATATTAATACATCTTCAAGCTCACTGATTCTCTCTTCACCATTTTTTCTATCTGCTGATGAGCCCACGAAAATTTTTTTTTTTTTAAATTTATGTTGCAGTGTTTTTCTTTCTAGAGCTTCCTTTTTATTTGTCCTTAGGTTTTTTATCTATCTGATTTTATTACTCGTCTGTTCTTGAATGTTTTCTACTTTCTCCACTAGACCTTAATATATTAATCACAGTTGTTTTAAGTTTCCTGCCTGATAATTCTAAAATGTATGTCATACATATGTCTGATTCCGGTGTGTCCTTTGTTCTTTCAGACTTTTATTTTTACCTATATTGTATGTGATTTTATTCTTGAAAATCATATCTGATATACTGGATCATAGATAATAGATATTGAGGTAAATCTTCCTTGAGTTTGAGGTTTTATGTTAATCTAACTAGGTGTTGGGCTGTATCTAATATTTTCTGTAGCTGAGAGAGCTAGGAGCTTCATATACCTCCAGTATCCTTGATTTTATCTCCCTTTTCCTTTGCACTTCTCTTTTAAAATAAACTCTTTAAAGAGGCCAATGTAAAACTCAACAATTGGAACAACATCAAACTGAAGAGTTTCTGCCCAGTAAAAGATACCACAACTGAAAAAAAGAAAAGAAAACTCACAGAAGTGGAGATATTCACAGAGCATATGTCAGATAAGAGCTTAATCTCCAAAATATATAAAGATCTCATACACTTCAATAATAAAAAACAAATGACCCACTCAAAAAATGGACAAAAGAACTGAATAGACACCGATCTAAGTAAGACACACTGATGGCCTAGAGATACCTGAAAAAATGTGCTATACCACTCATTATTTGAGAAATGAAAATAAAAACTACAATAGATACCACCTCACACCAGTGAGAATAACCAATATCAAAAAACCTGGAAATACTAGGTTTGGGAGGGTGTGTGGAGAAAAAGGAACCTTCCTATGCTGTTTGTGGAAATGTAAATTGGTACAACTTCTTTGAAAAACAATATGGAGATTCTTCAAATAAAGCTATGTCTACCATTTGATCCAGCAATCCCACTCTTGGGCATTATACCCAGAGCTTACAACATTTCTAATCAGAAAAAAATATCACTACCCTGATGTCAGTAGTGGCACAGTTCAAGGTAGCCAAGACATGGAAATAGCTAAAATGTCCAGCAGCAGATGACTGAATCTATGTAACTACTAAAAAAAATAAAATTGTTCTCTTTGTAGCAATCTGGAAGGCATCATGTTAACTGAAATAAGTCAGAAAGAAAAAGAAAAATATAGGATGAACTCAGTCATGTGGAATATAATGAAATAAAGCAAATAAACCCCAGCAGAAACTATCAAGACACAAGATGATGACTGCTAGAGAAATGGAGATCGGGAGGGATGGAAAGAGGAGGAAAGGTGGTCATTAAGGCTGCTGGAACTCTGGAGGAGGGTGTGGTGTGAAATATAGATTGAGATAAAATATCAATATTCAAAAATGAATGTAGCATTGTGAACAAAAGATATAATAAATAAGAGTAACTTTTAAAAAGGATTTAGAATACTACATAAATTTTTACAAAAACTTGGTGAAGTAGCAGGAAGGTTTCAGTGAATTTACTCCCATTTTGAAAAATTCTACAGTGGAGAAAATGTTTTTGAACGTCATCACATGCTACAGAGTAATTTTTCCTGTAAGGAAGAGTCAATTAATGTTACAAATTACATTGTTTTAAGAAATTGCCGTAGTCATCCCAGCCTTCCGCTATCATTACCCTGACCAGACAGCAGTCATCAGCATTGAGACCAGAACTTCAGCCAGCAAAAAGATGATGACTCACTGAAGGCTTAATGGTAGTTAGCATTTTTATCAATAAAATATTTTTTATTTAAGATTTGCATATATATGTATATATATATTTCTTTTTAGACACGATATTATGGCATGCTTAACAAACTATGATATAGTATAAAAAACCTGTTTGCACATATACGGAAGCTTGTCTATTCAAGGACAACATAGGGTGCTATCACACTATTATTATTGTCATGATAATAACAATTGTTGCAACCTTCAGTGTAGCATTCTGAACAGACAAGAAGAGTCCAAATCATTTAGTTACAAAAGCTGATCTCTAATCTCACTTGTATTTCTCATTTCTATTTTTCAAGCCTAGCAAGCTCCCCAGGTCATTCCCACTACCACCATATAGTCCCATGTCTTCTGCCTTCTCTCCTCACACACATTATCCTAATGGCTAACTCTGTTCTTGCAGTCGATGAACTAGCACCCAGACAATTTCACCTTGTTCACTCTCCATGTCAGATCTCTGATTTCTGATGACACAGGTTAGAAGATACAGATTACTCGCTTCTCTTGGAGATAGGTTGGAGAGCCTACTCATCAGATTGCCTATTCACCTCCAAAATTAACATGTTTCCCCACAAAGACTTACAGATATAAGATGCTACCCTTACGACCCAGTAGTTAGAAAGCAAATAGATTGTGATGGATTCTGACCTGACCTTTTTTTGAGATGTGGGTCTATAATTACAGGCAAATGAAAAACAAAAAACAAAACAAAAACCTCTTTAAATAGAATCTGTACATTGCAGCTCTTTTAGCTGTGATCTTCTATTATGCAAGAGTCTTGATGGTAAATTGCTGAGGAGGGGAAGTTTTCTATTAAGACTCAATCTCAGTCTTTGAATTGGGCTGTGTTCCAGGGTGGGGACTGTCACAAATGTGTCTGGTTATGTTCCCTCATCCACTGACCCCTTATATGAGACAGAAAGGCTAGTAAAAACTGGAATTGAGCAGTAGCATGATGAGTCCAGTAAAGTCTTCCATGCACAGAATATGTATTTTAAAATGTGTATTAATAGCAAAATTAAGGTATAGTAAGGTCAATAGACCTGGAGATGATTGCCATTGAAAAGATAGTTCATTGTTCACAGTTCACAAGGGAAGGGGCCATGCTACATCATGATTGGGGGTGGACTCATGCGGTGAAGCACTGTGGTGTGTCGTGAAGCAGAGGGAGAAGAAGGAACTATGGACATGAACCTTTATTGTGCTTCTGTGGGAAGAATGAATGAAGCAGGGTAAATAGTTTTAAGACTGACCACATTGAATCATTTCAGTAGGTTCTGGTGCATGTAAGTCCATCCCTGGTGTCTCATACCTATCTCTAGGCTGATGAAGGCAAATTGTTGGTGGGTAAGAATGTGAAAACCCGATGAAGGGGGAAACTGGAGTGTGGGTTTGAATTGGTTGTTTTGTATTTGATAAGTATGCCATTGGGAGAGCTACTTACTCTCTAGGCATTGACTGAGACTGGGAGGGATAGACTCTCAAGAGTCATCAAGGATCAAGCTCTTAAGATGTCAAAACATCAGAATACAGAAAATAAGGACAAAATTAATATAGTGGTCTTTTTCCTGCTAAGAATGCTTCTGGGATGTTTCACAATGGTTATTTCCCCCGTTTTGCAATAACTGGGAAGGACATACTGAGGGCCTTTCACTGTGAGAAACTTACTGAGTTCCGGGAGGTAAAAACCACAAAAGTGTGAGGGTTCTCTAAAACTATAGTCCTGAAATTATTTTGCTCTCATGCTACCCTACTTAGCCTCCAGCATTTAGACTAAATTACCATTTCAGTGTCCCTACAAGTTTATAGCAATAACAAGTATGCAGGTATGCATATCCTGGTGGTGGCTCTGTTGCCTTTTACAGATTTCATTGTAGTTGACCCTGTCACTTCAATTTTCTAATAAGCCTGAGAAAAGTCATCTATTTTCAGTTTATTGAGCTTTTATTCTTATTGTAAAGAGGGGAGCTTCAAAGCTCTTTATGTATTGGAGCTGAAACTGGAAGTGTTGCCACTAGAACCAAAAATTCAGTCGTTAAAACTAAAATATTTCGAGTGACTTTTGAAGATTAGAACACTCAACTCTTAATTCCTATTAGAATTAATTCCTATTAGAAGTTTATGGTCTTGAATCCTTCCTGAGATACACAGTATAATGCATAAAGAAAATGTGCCAACAGTCAAAAATTTTAGGATGTCTTTAGATGTTGCTGCTTTTCTACAGTGATATATTCCTATGAACTGTGTCTACTCCTAAAGAAGCTGGTGTGCTGCACCAGAATAACTATTTTCCTGCTAATAAGCTGTTTCTGATATAAACAAAGTCATGATAAGCTTCAATTATTCATAAAAGTAAAAATTAAGTGTTATCAGTGCTTGCTAAAAGCAGTCCTAACCTCTCCTTTCACACCCTGCCAGTTAAAAAACTGACGCCATTTTAATAACTATCTGTATGGTACAATATAAACTACTACAAATGCCAAGATCAAGAACTTTCGTAGTTCATATTTGCAAAAGCCTCATATCTAAGTTTCATCTCATGATGTGTCTTGAATATTCTTTGCCGCCTCAAATTCTACTCCTTAGCTATTTCTCAGTATTCCTGACCAATAAACTAGGTGATGAATTTGATAGGATACAACTATTGTACTCCTTTACCTTGCTCAGATTCATATTATTGAGATTGGCAAAGATGAAATGTAAATGTTGAATATATGACTTATACAGTTCTACTGGAGAAGAAGGGAAGAGCCTGATAGATTAATTGGGATTGTTATTTTTCTGCAATTTAGACATGGATACGACCTACCTCTGGGAAGTAGTACTAGCGCTTCCCCAGAATTACTACCTTCCACTATTTTGTGGTGGAGAGGGCAGATAAATTCAAATCTCTCATTCTGCTTTTGAAAAAATGACTCAGTTCAGTTGAGAAACATTGACACCTAATAAGTGGATAACATACAAAATCTAGTAAAATATTGGACAAAATGCTTGAAGTATTTAGGAAATGATTGCATATGAAATGTTAAAGAATAGGGAATCCAGCTCCTCTTCTTAAAAGTGAAGAAAGAAGGAAATTATTAGTTTCATAAATGTTTCTATCTCAATCAAACAAAATTAGGAAATGAAACACTTAAATAGATAGGCTTCACTTGACTACAAAAAAATTATTCACTTGGGCAACAAGTTATTGAATAAAAAGAAAGCAAGGGAAAATTTATGATTGCCTAAGATTCCTGAAGCTAAAGGCTGATACAACTTTTTTCTTATCAATCTAGAAATGCAAACTGTTGTTACTTGTAACATAAAACCAAAAACTTCATTAGCTCTTACTCGTTAAAATATACTGTAAACGTTTAGATATGTTAGTTTTTTAACTAAAATGATATTTTGCTGTATTTAACCATATACTTCAATATTCTTTAACTCATTGTGTTTTGTATTCACCTGTCTTCAAACATTCACCTAATTATATTTAAACAGTTTATAAAAATCTTTGATATTATTTTATTATTATTATTTTATTAGTTTATAATGCTATATAAGTTTCAGGAGAATAGATTCATACCTCAGTCACTGTGTAGAGCATACCACATCCAGCATCAGAATTCTAGTGCCTGTTACCACTGTTAAGTGGACTGTAATCTTTCAAATCCAGGTACCTTCCCTATTTCCCTTCCTCCTTGGGTGTCACAGTTATGTATTCATATTCTTGAGAATTTTGTTGTGTTTCGCTAGTTTGCTCATTTATTTCTTTATATTGCACGTATGAGTGAAACCACCTGATTTTTTTCTCTATAACTTCCTTTGATGAGTATAATCACCTCAAGTTCCATACAAGTTATTGCAGATTGTAGAATTATGCCTTGCTTATTAGCTGAATGGAATTCTATTGAGTATAAATACCACACATTCAATGTACTTAGAAATCCTAAAGACTTCACCAAAAACACTACTGGAAACAATGAATGAATAAATGAATAAAAAATTCAATATATAAAAATCTGTAGTGTTTCTGTATGTAAGCAATATGTTAGAGCATAGAGAAATTAGGAAAACAGTCCCTTCACAATGACATCAAAAAGGAAAAAATACCTTG
This sequence comes from Solenodon paradoxus, assembly GCA_004363575.1. Lineage (NCBI taxonomy): Eukaryota > Metazoa > Chordata > Mammalia > Eulipotyphla > Solenodontidae > Solenodon > Solenodon paradoxus. The sequence continues at coordinate 763,893 of RJWH01000296.1, forward strand.
GAATAAATTTAACAAGAAGTGAGAGACCTGTATTCTTAAAATTATAAGGCATTGTTAAAAGAAAGAGAGGAAGATTCAAAGGGGTAGAAAGGTATTCCGTTCTCCTGGATTGGAAGAATTAGGATAGTTTAAAGGCCATTTTATTCTAAGTAGTATACAGATTCAATGCAATTTTCAAGAAAGCACATCAGATAATACTAAAATTTGTCCAGAACTGTAAGAGACCTAGAATAGTTAAGCCATCCTTCGAAAAAAGAAGAAAGCAGAAGAATCATGCTCCCTGACTTCAAACTATACTACAAATAGAATTGTCATCAAAACAAGGTGGTATTGGAATAAAAATAGACACACAGATCAATGGAATAAAATTGAGAGTCCAGAAACAAAATCATACATGGGCAGTTAATGGACAATTAATCTATGACAAAGATGTCAAAAGCATCTACTAGAGGAAGAAAAGTCTCTTTAACAAGTGGTGCTGGGAAAATTGGATAAACATCTACAAAGCTAAAGAAACTAAATTATACTTTAACACCATATGCAACCATTAATTTAAATTGAATTAAAGAGTTGGACATAGGAAATGAAATCATAGAATTTATAGAAGAAAGCAGACATTCTCAATAACATCAACTTCAACGAGGTCTTTTGGAAAGCAGTATCAATGGCAAAGAAATAAAAGCAAAATTAAACAAATGGAAGTATATTCAACTAGAAAGCTTCTGTACAGTGAAATAAACCACTATAGAAATTGAAAAGGCAGCCTACTGATTGGTAAATGTTTACACATCATAAATTGGACATGGGTTAATTTATAAAATATGTGAAATTAATTTTTATGTTAACCATTTCAGATGCTAGAGCATTCTGGATGTAAGCAACTTAAAATTAAGATTTTTTTTTATGCTGTTGTTTGTAAAAGTAAGTCATACAGTCTTTAATTCTAATTCTTTTTTATCAATTAAGTGATTTGAGTATATCATTTAATGAATGAACGTTGGACATATATAACTTCTCTCAGGTCTGTAGGATAAGAAATAGTGTCAGAGAACCCATTTTCTTCAGTAAATATTATTTTTATTGTTATCACTTCTTTTTTAATTGATTTTATTTAAAGAATATTGCATTTCAACATTAACTGGGTTTGAGGTATAAATAACAGCAAATTTACTTCTATATATAGCACCATAGGTTTACCACTATTTCCTTTTTCCCCCTCATTTAGCAGTTAAACCTCTTTATCCCATTTGTGCCACCCTCCCCCATCTCTTCTGTATCCTTTGATTTGCCTTTTTTTTCCCACCACTAAGAGTCTATTGTAGTTTGGACTAATTGTCTCTTTTTTTAAGTCTAGTATTGTTTAATTTATATCATTCGTTTTCTATTTCTATAGGTATCATATAAAAGACATCATATGATGTCTGTCTTTCTTCTTCTGGCTTATCTTACTAAGCATAATTCTCTCCAAGTCCATTCATATTGCTGCAAATGAAAGATTCCTCCCTTTTTATGACTATATAGTATTCTATTATGTATACATACCACATCTTCTTTATCCACTCATCTTTTGATGGGCATTTAAGGTAGTTTCTAGCTCTTGACTATTGTAAATAATTCTGCAATGAACATGGGAGTGCATATATCTCTGTGAATAGGTGTTGTGTTTTTAGGGAGAATACACAGTAGGGGAATAACTGGATCATATGGAATTTCCATTCTTAATTCTTTAAGGAATCTCCATACTGCTTTCCAGAATGGTTGTACCATTTTGTACTCCCACCAACAATGAATTAGAGTTCCCTTTTCTCCACATCCTCTTCAGCACTTGGTTCCGTTTTTTGTCTTTTTTTTTTTTTTTTTTTTTGCATAAAAGCCATTCTCAGAGGTGTGAGGTGGTGTCTCATTGTCGTTATGATTTGTATTACCCTAATGATGAGGGAAGTAGAACCTCTTTTCATGAACCTGTTGGCCATTTGTATATCATTCTTGGAGAGGTATCAATATTAAGGTCATCAGCACATTCTTTTATTTGGATTGCTTGTTTTTCTGTTGTCCAATTTTATAATTTCTTAGTATATTTTGGATATTAACATCTTGTCAGAGGTGTGAAGGCAAATATATTCTCCCATTCAGTTGATGACTTTTTGTTTTGTGTTGTTTCTTTTGCTGTATAGAAGATTTTTAGCTTGATGTAATCCTGTTGGTTTATTTTAGAGATTATTTGCCTTGTGATTAGAGTCAAGTTCCCAAAGATATCTCTTAAATCTATGTCCAATAACATTTTATCTATGTTTTCTTCTATGTATTTTATGGTTTCCATAGATATCTAATTCTTTAATCTATTTTGAGTTAATTTTGTGTATGGTGTTAGGTAGTGGTCTAGTCTCAATCTTTTGCATGTGGCTGTCCAATTCTCCCAGCACCATTTGTTGAAGAGACTATCCCAGCCCCTTTATAAGTGTTTGGTTCCTCTGTCAAAGAGTAGATGTCCATATATTTGTGCATTTAATTCTGGGCTCTCAATTCTCTTCCACTGATCTGTATTTCAATTTTATTCCAATATCATGGTGTTTGATTATTATTGTTTTGTGTAGAGAACCCATGTTTTAATATTCTTCAATAAAATTAATTAGAATTTTGTATATTTCACAGATAATTTGAAGTATCTTTTATCTGTTTCTTATTAATATGTTTGAAACTTAATTATTTTCTTGACTTCTGTTTTTAATTATCTTTTGATAAATTCATTGAAGGTTGTCATAGGCTGAATTTTATCCCATTCAAGCATTCATATAATGAAGTCCTAACCTCCCCTTACCTCAGTGTGTAAATGTATTTAAAATATTTTTGGTTGGCAGACATTTTATTTTCTGTCAGTTTTTTGCATATGTTATCCCAATATTTCCTGACTTGTGATATTTCTGATGAGAAATCCACAGGTAGTTTTAAAATATTTTTCTTGCTGCTTTTAAGATTATTTCTTTAAGTTTGACAGTTTTATCATAATAGATCAAAAAGAGGATCTTTTTAAGTTTTTGTTATTTTATTTGTTTATGACCTATATGTTCCATCAAATTGTATATCCAAATATCTCAGATTTGGGAAATTCTCAGTCATTATTTCTTCGGTGTGTTTCCTACTTCTTTTCCTTTGGAATGTCAATAATTTTTACATTGGTTGTTTTGATAATATCTCAGCTACTGTTGAAACTCTCCATAATATCCATAATCTTAAGTATCTAATATCCTCCCTGTTCAAAAATGTAATTAAAATTGGAAAAGTTGTCATGGTTAAAAAAGCAGGTTAAAACACTGAGAAGTTATCATAAAGGTTTTTTTTTTTCTATTAATAAAGAACTGATTTTCCTTTAATTCTTGAGTTTCCACTCTCAGCTATTTTCAGGAAAATTAACATCATGTTCTTTTATCTATAGGCTAAAACTTGAATTTATAAAAGAAAAGAAACGTAGATTAAGTATAACATGCATGCAAGGTGTTCTTACATGAGAGATTTTCACAGGAAGGGACATGTTTTGTTTTTCTTAAAAAATCACATTGAATTATAATATAGCATGTGCAGGAACTTAAGTACTTACTCTTGTAATAGCTATAGTGCAATTTAAAATACATCAAATAACACTTCATTCAGGCAGAAAAAATAAACAAGCCAATAGACCTTCTTAAAATTTCTGAGAAATACAATGATTTAATTTAATCGAAGTGGTCCTATGCTACTATTTACCCCCTTCTGGGGAGGGTAACATAATAGAAGCTATCTAAATTCATTTAAGTTGATTATGTTGCTCTTTTAAAATACAGATTAGAAGTAAATGAGTTTGTATATTTTTACAAGACCTGTGAAATTAATTTTGAAAATTTTATAATAAATATGTGGAAAGCATTTCCTAACTTGAGCAAGGTATATTTTTGATGGACTTCGTCATTCTTTTTCTAGCTATACTAGAGAAGTTTTCTTTAATATCATAACTTGACCATCAATTTAATTATAAGGAGGTATACTTGCGGCGCCATTTCTCATTTCCTTTTCTTACCTCTTATTTATATATTCTTATTTGTATACATCCAAAAAGGAGTGAGTTTAGTGATTGTGTCCACAAGTGACTATCGAAAACATACATAACTAGTGAAGCAGAAGAGTAGGTCTGAGCTACATTTATTGATTCAAGCATTTTTAGTGAATATGGATCGAGCAGTTGCCTAGTGCTGAGCAGCATATCTAACTGTATAGTGTTGCAGGAGAAGACAGTTTCCTCTTCTGCTGGAACTTATTTTCAATGGGGGTGTAACAGATACTAAACGTACACACATTGATACAGTTTTTGCTTGAGCAACTGAGTGAGTACAATGCCAGTTACAGTGACTGGGCGGAAAGAGGAGGTTGTGGATCTGGGAATCAAGAAGTCTCTTTTCACATACTAGGTTAGAAACATGTTAGATATTCAGGTAGTTACAGTCAAAGAGGTAATCAAATATATAAATCTGGATTTCAGGGAAGATGTCTTGGTTGGAGAAAGTATGATTGAGCAGTAGATCAGTGACCTTTAAAGTTACTGAATGGATTTTCAGGAAGAAATTCCTCAAGGAGCAAAGGGAGTCACTTCACCTGGGGCACAGGTAGGAGTCCAACGATCAGAGACTCAGAGGAAGAGACCCATCACCAATGCCCAGATCCTGGTACCATGCTCCCTTTTAGTTTTCATACTACAATGTGATTAATCAGTGATATTCTTTGGGACAGAACTGCAAGAGTAAGATTCAATTGGATTAGTCACAATTTGTTTCCTCTTCCAAAAATGTTTTAGAACTATAAAAAATGTATTAAGTAGCTCTTATAAGGAAAAAAAAAAAAAAGCATAAAATCAACCCAAAAAACAAATAAAAAACAGGTTATCATCCAACTGACTTCAAGGTGGTTCTCTCATAGTGGAATAAGAGCTATTTTGCTTCAGCTCTTAGGTTTTCCCACCCCTACCAAGACAGTATTTCCAAATTGACTAAGTTATGGTAACTCCTAAAGTCCTGATTCAATCAGCAATTCCTTACAGGATTGTGACCAAAATATTTTATCTTTTAATCACCAGTCTTGATATTGTAGACCTGTCTGCAATATCTAGAAACAAATTCACTTCCATAAGTTTCCAGATTCTAAATATCTCTTGCTTCTTAAACAGATCACAGTTTTCTGGAGAGCTTAATGGCTCATACTGGTCTTCTCATGTCTTTTGAAGCATTGTGCTGAGCCATCATCCTTGCTAAACTAGTAGCATCTGTGGTCTTACACAATTCTTTCCAGAACAAGTTCTTTTAAATGGACTTTCAAGCTCCCCTAGCACTAAATTAGAGAACAAAGATGGAATGAGAAATGACAGATGTCATCTTACTACCATTTTCAGAGCCCCCTCTGATGAACAGCACATAGTCCAAAGTCCACATGCCTCCTTCCTAGAAACTGTTTATGCATTTCCTCCAACGGAATATCCTTGGACTCCTGGAAACAGCAGTTAGTATAGAGTAAAAACCAGGAGGTATTTGAACCCCCCCTGTGATTTTATTTTCTTAAGTGTTCGAAAAGTGAGGCTTCTTCTATGCTCCATAATATGCTTTTCAGTATAAACAATATGTCAGATTTATGTAAAAGTTCATATTCTTGAAATTGGGGTTCATATCATTGGGACTTCGTTAGAGGTTCCTAGACTTTCTGACCCCTTTTTGTCCCAATAAATTTTTCCTAACACTCCTAGCCCATAAGAATTATGTAGCCCTTCTGTTTTTTAAAGAGTTAGGTCTGGAAAACTTAAAGTGTTAGTTTGTGTGGCGTTGGGCACAGATATAAAAATATCTGCAGCACCAAAGAGAGTTTGCTGCAACTGCCTGGGAATCTTGCTGCTCAGTTGGGAATTCTGGGGCCATGTGACTACTTGAAAACAATATCAAACTGAAAGCATCCCTCATGGAAGAGGATACCATATCTTTAAGTCTCCTGCATTCTTTAATAGGAATCTGGGCTTTGAATATTTGGGAAATTATACATTATGACCTTAGGAGTTCTCAGTATCCAGCAAATAGAAAACAAATGGCAGGAAAGTTAATCTTTTCCACAAGGAGTGGAGGAATTAGTCCAGCCATTCACTGTTTATTATTAATAGCAGAAGTGTGCAAACGAAGGCATGCTTGTGTGAATGTGAATGCTCTTCCAACTCAACATCAATCTGAAAGTTTATAAAATGTAATAAAAAGTCATTCCCTGGCTGATGGTAGTCGACACATGTTTAGCATTTGTTGCCTTCCTCTTACCCATCTAAATGTAGACATCTGTCTGCGTTTGATCAGGTTCTCCCATCATTAATAGCTTATAAAAAGGAACAAGACGGTAGGAAAAATAATTCTGTGTATTTAAAGGAAAAAGTGATGAATGATGCATTTCCCCCAGAATTCAGGTGTTCTTCCACAGTCTTACTGTGAACATTTTACTGCTGGGTTTGATAGCCAAGTTTCAGCAAGCAGAGTAGTTTATCCTTTTGTTTCCTATCAGGAGATGTAAAGCATTTGTATTGTCTTGACAGCATTTATTATTACTGTTAAGTCTATAAAGTGGGTGTAGATAGGGTCAGGATCTGTAACAAAAGTCAAAATTGTGCTTCATTTCTGGCATATTTCTATGTTTTCTTTTGTTCTTTGCATGTGACCACTTTATACTTTCCAGGATCTCTGTGGAATATAATTTATATTTGGCAATGCTGAATTGCTCTGCTATGGAGATTAAAGGAAAGTCTGAGTGTAATTAATTAATTGGCTGCTTGACACTGAGAAGCGTGAGCTGGGTATTTTCTGCCCTAGAATAGAACTTCAGAATGACCACCCACATTCTGCTCCACACAGGAGCTTAGGGGAAAATCCACTTATTTATTTGTTTGAGAATGGGTTAAAATATGTGTGCCAGGTGATAGTTTCATCAGAAAATACACTGTAATTAGAAATGACAGATTGAGCATTTGCTGAGAAAAAGGGGAGAGGAGGAAGCAAGGGGACTGGCTCCTATTATGTGTTTCAACCCAACATTGCGCAAAACAAAGTACATTCACGTATGTTCTAGAGTTTGCCTTTCTGCATTTCATTTGTACAAGACTCTGGGGGAAGGAAGCCAAATCTATTATTTCTTTTATGTCTAGGACATGGGTGTGTACCCCATATTGCCTGAGGGCACCAGTTAGCATGTGTTGGACATTCAGTAAAATTTACTGATTTCAACCATGAAAGCTTTTCCATTCACTTCCTTTCTGGCACAAGTCTTGCCAGACAGGGGAGTGACTAATAGTGGAGACTGGGCTCTACTAGGGCTGGGAATTACTTCCAAGTAATTAGGGATACTGGGAGCCAAAGATCAAAACCAAAGGACCATGGAAGAAAACCCAGGGTGAAAACCGCAGCTAAATAATAGAACTTGGATTCTATACTCTGGATGGCAGTGTTTCAAGAGAGCAATCCAAGAAAAAAGACTGTGGCGGCGGGTGTTGGGGGTGGTGGAATATAGTTTTGTTTGTATGTTTCCATTTCTGGTTGTGGGACAGGAAGTAAACAGAAAGTCATTCCTAGATATTAATGACCATTTCCCCATCTTTTTCAAGTCATGTCACTGTCTATACGCTGCTTTCTCTTATTTCCTATTTGCTTCAGTCAGAAACATTTTTAAACTTAACACAATTTATTGAAATTTAAGAATTCCAGGTTGAGAATTATACATTGTACGAAACACGAAAGTTTAATAATAACACTTATTATTTAGTGAGTAAATGCTGTATCTGGATCACTGAGTAAATATAGTCTTTTGACAAATCAACAAAATATTATCATTATTATCCTCTTATCAGAAATGAGGAAAATGAGCCTTTAGAGCATTTTCAGTGACTTGGCCAAGGGTTTAAAACTAGTAAGAGGTAAAGTTCTAACCTAGGCTGTTAGCTACCAAGTTTTCAGAAGGAACACTCATCCAGTTGCCCTCGGTAACTCCCTGGAGACCTGTAGTCCAAAAGCAGATGCGCAGCATAACTGTGTGAATGGACCTGAAGAGATTCCAGGTGCAGCAGGAGAGTTTGTAGAAAAGCACATGGTGTAGAGATAGGAAGGGAATGATGAAAACCCCTGAAGATTTTGAAAATCCTGGTAGATACTTGAAGAAAACAAATATAAGATAAATACCTTCCTTATAAAATAGGTAGTAAAGAAAAATCATCACACTGAACATTCATTCAAAAATGTTATTTCAATTATTTTGAATGAACAAAGCACCTGACACAAAAGTATTTGAGTAAGTCTCCTTCTAATCCTCTTTTCAAGCCCCTCAATTTCCCTCACTGAGGCAGCTGCTATAATCGTTTTCACCTATATCCTTGTATGATCTACTCAGAATTCATTTTCTCTAGAATTTTGGGGTGGTCAGAGAGTCCACTAAGATACTGATTTTGGAATGGTAAAGTACTGATTGTTCACAAATCCTTTCTTGGCTATGCCTTTGTTCCTATGAGCTCTTACATATCAGGCCTCAAAAGCTCCAACATTTATGATGAAGCACTTTAAACCAAATGCTTTTTTGATACATTGTTCTTGAAATTTTCTAAAGAAAGTGTGTGGGAACAAGATCAAAGGAAGGAGGGGGTTCTTGCCTTCCACTGAAAATAAATTACTTTCAAGCACTTTAGAAGAATAAAATTATGTAAATAGTTCTTAATTTGTTATCAACTAGCCTCCCAAAGGCTCTCACACTCCTAAAGGCTTACTTTCCAAGGCTGTGTTTCTTTGCTGTGCATAGATGTGTGTGTGTGTGTGTGTGTGTGTGTGTGTGTGCACGCACGCGCGCGCGAGTTTCGGAGTCTTTCAAGTAATACTTCTTTGACGGCTATAGAAGTTGAACTCTTCACTATCTCGGATTCTCCTTGTCTCCTGTGTGTCTGACTTGTTGAGATTTGTGACAGTTTTAGCATCATCTCTATATTTTGATAGAGGCTGGGGAGACAACTCTGTCCCTGAGAGCAGCAAAGTGATAGCCATTGCCAAATGAGGAGAGTTTCGAAGGAAGACAGAGAGAGGCGGTCTGTCTTGATTCTTTAGTCTGGCCAGAACTGCACAGCTGCACACTGGGCACACCATCACCCTTTCAGGGCAGTCACCTGTACTGAAGCACCCTGGACACTTCGACATTTCAGTTGACAAGGATACATTGTGACACCTCCACTGGCTAGACAATAAAGTGCTAAAATTCTGTCACTAGCCTGCTGAGCCTTTGCAGGGCACAGCTAGCAAGGATACCACAATAAATCGAAGCTTTGGGGCTTTGAGGCATGTACCAAGGATGCTTCTGGAGACAACACCAGGCCCTGTCTACTCTGTATCAGAGGGCTCTCTCATCCTCTGTTACAAAAGGAGAATGGCAAGTTTGGCTCTGAAGGAAGAGGACCTCTCTCCACAGAGGAGTGCAGTGGGACTAACCATGATTTTGGAGCCAAACAGAGCTAACGTCATTTCTCTTTGCTACTGTGACATCTATTACTTTTGATACTTTCCTTGACTTAAATATAACTAAATAAATAATAAACCCATGAACTAGGGTTGATCATTATGCAGTAATGCCAACGTTGCAGTGTTCTAACAATGACATGAAAAAATATATTCATCGCACCTAGTACAGACTTGACACTCAGTGTTACTGTCCAAAGTGGGAACTGATACAGAAAAATACCAAGGCTTTTCTCTGCTCCTTCCTCACTGCAAGAACAGCCTCAGATACTGAAGAAGTTGCTCTAGAGAGCTGAGATTGGAGATAGTTTGGAATCTGTTTTCTTGAAATTCTGCTCACAATGCTTCTCTTTCTTAGCAGAATGGTAGAGACTGGCTTCTTGGGCACAGGTGTACAAAAGACTCATTTTCTTCAGGTGAGTGGCATGGTCTGGTCAGCTAGTTGTTCTGCCCCAAATTCCCAAACTATTTTCTTTATCATCAACATGCTTCTTCATCTCGCAGGATACTTATTGCAACATTAAATGGGTGCAGGGTGTAGTCTGTATGTGAAGAAACAGCTCTACTACATCCCTTCAAGGGTCTATCTCAGTGTCCAATGTCCTCTGTTAAGCAAGGGAATGAAGAAGGGCAGCTTGGGAGTACAAAGAACTCTTATTTCTCGGCATCTACTCGGTAGCATATTCCTATTAGATGACTACAAAATTCTGGTATTTTTTCTAGTATCTTCTCTTGTCTGTTCTTGTTTGTTAGTTTTTCATTTTATGTGCAAAATTAGTTATTCAAAATTGGTACTTTGATAATGGCACTTCTTAACGGAACAGGCATACCTCTCCCTCAAATACAGATATGTGATGAGAAAATGTTCTTTTGTGAAATTTAGACTCTTTGAGGCTGAAGATTAGTGTCTGTAATCACTTGGTGATTGAATTTTTATATTCTTGATATTTTTCTAAATGAATTCTTCTCTGATGTCAAATCTGGAATAGTAGCTTGTCTTTCAATGTATTGGGTTAAATGTTAAGGGGAGAGCATCATTCAGAAAAATCGCTTTGGTGTTGTAGCAAATCCTGGCAGTAGTATTCAGGCACTTTTGAGGGAGCTGCCAGACATGGTCAGGACCTTGTGGATAATCTGATCGCTGTGAACTGTTCAAAGCACCCAATATGTGAAATTCAGGCTGATTTAATCGTTCTCCATGGCCACCCAGGCTGTTTCCTTGGGTGTATTTTTAAAAAGTGATCCAGACAGCAGCTGTAGAAAATTTGGGGACCCTTTTCCCTTTGAATGAGTGTTTCCAGAAAGCAAAATAAATAAAATGTCAGGGTTTGTTCATCTGGTTGGCAAGGAGAGCCCTCCTTTTTCGATGGAGGAGGCTGAGTGAAGGAATGTTGTGGTTTTGGGGATTCAAAGCTGGAGACACAGCACAACGCACACCTTATTTGAGAGCGAGTCACATCATACATTTTCATAAGGCATGGACCAGAAAGCAAGCTTTGTTTTCAAAATGTGTTTCCTTGGCACTAGTTACAGCAATTTGGTGTGTGGTTTATTGTCAAAGTGCTGTGGGTGGCAAAAGCAATTGACTAAAGGTGCATGAAATATTTAAATTGAGGTGGTTTGCTTAGGCCATTTGCTCTACTCCTAACACCTGTATTTCAGTGACAACAATTATGCCTCTTGTGGGGTAATAACCTGTACCACAGACTGCTAGAGCTGGCAGAAACTTTACTGAAGAAACTTTTTTTCTGCACAGGGCCAGAGAGTAATTATTTTAGGATTTACAGATTATGCAGTTTCTGTCCTCATGACTCAACTCTGTTCAACTCTGTCATTGTAGAATAAAACCAACCATAGGCAATACACACCCTAGTGGGTGTGGTTTTGTTCCAACAAAATGTTCTTATGAAAACAGTTGGTGACAGAATTTGGTTCATTGGTTGAAGTTGGTCCCCCCGGTTTCTATGATTGCTTCCTTTTATGTATCAGGAAACCCGAAGAGGTTAAAAGAATTTGTCACTGTCACAAGACACAACATATTAAAATGTTGCATTATTGTCTTTCATTGTTTTTCACATGTAGCTTTCTCTGAACATATAAACATTGCCCCACTGTTGCCTCAGAAATCTCAAGAGCAGACAACTTTCTCCTCTCTTTTGACATTTTCTTAGCTGTTATTGTAATTGTTTAAACCTGAGCATGCTTCCATTCTTTGAATTTAATGTAGAAAAATACACTGAAAGAATAAATATGAATATGTCTATGGAAACATAAGTGTGCATGTTAAACAAAAAAGTTTTACTTAAAGCCACGGGGATGGAGGGAGATCATTTTTAGCATGAAGAATCTCTAAGACAGGGATTTAGTGTGCAGTGCTTCTCTGACCTATTGAATCATCAGACTTTTTTATTTGAGAGCACATAATGGGACCATGTGCCCACAACACATCTGAGAAATGCTGGTTTCAGTTGTTTGTGACACTCCACATCTTTGGAGTCTTACTTTCTCCAGTGGCAAATCCCATGTATGTCCTTCTCCAAAGTCAGCTTGAGAGCAACCGAGAAGGGCGCTGTGATACTTAATGGTATCCAATGCGTAGTTGTTGCTGCATCAGCAGGAATGTGCATTATGACATCTCAAATTCGACTTTTATTTTCATAATTATTTCCCTACATAGTCTTCTATTCCTTCTGAATATTTCCTCTCTGTATGGCGTCTCCTTAGTCCCTGTCCCATCTTCCTGTTGATTGCAAAAGAATTAGCCAGTGAACAAAGTTCCAGGCACTTTTGCCTACTTGTCCTGTTTCTGAGTGAAGGTCTTTGTGTAACTGCTCCCTCCTGTCTCTTCCCCTCTCACACTTGACCATCCTAGTCCCACTTACCCAGCTCCAATCTCTTTTTTTCTCACTACTTATTAACATTTAAATATACCATTCATATTCTGTGCTAATCAACATATTTCATAGATGTCATTTTTGGCAATAGCCTTTTTAATTTCTCAATTACCTAACTGGTAATGAATTTGTATTTTGAAAATGGCATGTTTTTTGTAATTTCTCAATTCTGTTTTTTCATGCTGGTCTTTTCTTGTTTATAAATATAATTAAAAAAAAAATTCTCTGTCTTTGATCTATTCTCTTACAAACCAGTTACTCTTTTTGCCCCTTATATGAAACATTCTCTGAAAAACTATACACTGACTCTTACCCAGGTGCTTCTTACCTTTCTCCATAGAGCTGTACAACACAGGGTACATATGCTTAGTTAAAAGTTCTTATATGGATACTAATGGTACAGTCTTTCAACAGTCCTGTTGCAATATAGATGAATTCTGAAGTTGCAAAGTTAGATCATAAGTGCCATATTAATTTGGAATGCATCTGGCTCTACAATTTGATTGCACTAAACCCTCTTAAATAGACTCTGCCATGCCACAACTTTGTGTGTGCTTCAAGACTACCCTGTGGTTGGGTACTAGCTAACATCCAGGAGGAGAATTCAGAACTGCGTTTGCTTTTCCAGGAACATCACAATTCCTCAGAGTCACGTAATTGCTTCAAATGGTTCTTTAGGAGTTTTGCAATAGGTAATTTTGTCAAAGCAAACTTTCATACTATCCTACCTATTCTACCTGCTCGCCTATCCTCACTGCTATCTTCCTTGGCCTTCCACTGACATACCAGTCTCAGTGCTCTGCCATAGCAGTTTTCTCTGCCTGGAACTCTCTCTTCCTCAGTATCAAAGTGGGTCCTTCATGCCCCTCCTTCATATAAGGGCTTACAACTCATGACTCTATTTAAAATAAAATCAACACACTTCACTACCAGACTCCCTAAGAATTGTTTCTTTTATATTTTACCATAACACTTTAAATACTATATATATTTCCTGGAAATAAACCCATGGGATTTTAATGGAGATTGCATTAAATCTGTATATTGCTTTGGGTTGATTCTTCCCAGCCATGAGCAGGGGATATCTTTCCATTTCTTTGTGTCCCCATCTATTTCTTTCAGGAAGGACTTGCAATTTTCATTGTATAAGTCTTTTACTTCCTTTGTTAGGTATATGCCCAGGTACTTTATATTTTTAGCTTCTATTTTAAATGGTGTGATTTTCATTATTTCATTTTCTTCTAACATGTTGTTTGCATATAAAACTACAACATATTTTTGTGCATTGATATTGCAGCCTGACACTTTACTGTATTTGTTGATGAATTAGAGACATTTTTTTGATAGAGTTTTTAGGGCTTTCAATATATATATAATCAGGTAATCTGCAAATAATGGTAGTTTTATTTATCTATTTCCAATTTGGATTCCTTTATTTCCAGTTATTGACTAATTGCTCTGGCTAAGATCTCAGAACAGTGTTAAATAGCTATTAGAGGAAATGCTTTCAATTTTTCACATTGACTCTGATGTTGGCTGTGGGTTTTTCATATATGGTCTTTATTATGTTGTGGTATTACCTTCTATTCCCATTTTATGGAGTACTTTTTATCATAAATGGGTATTGAATCTTGTCAAAAGCTTTCTCTGAATCTTTTGATATGATCATGTAGTTTTTCTTTGCTCTTGTTAATATGGTGTATGACATTAATAAATTTCTGTATGTTGAACCATCCTTGCATCCCTGGGATGAATCCCACTTAGTCATGATGGATGATCTTTTAAATGCATTGTTAAATTCGGTTTGCTAATGTTTTGTTGAGAATTTTTGCATCTATATTCATTAGAGATATTGATCTGTGATTTTCTTTCTTGGTGACATCTCTCTCAGTTTTTGGTATCAGTGTATTGTTAGTATTTGGGAGTGTTTCCTGTTCTTCGATATTTTGGAATAGCTTAAGAAGAATAAGAAGGTGTTGATTCTTCTCTGAAGGTTTGGTAGAACTCATTATAAAATCCATCTGGTCCTGGGTTTTTATTTTTAGGGAGACTTTTGATTACTTCTTGAAATTCTTTGCTTTTGATTGTCTTGTTCAGGTTCATTCTTGGTATACTGTGTTTCTCTAAAAATCTGCCCATGTCCTCAAGGTTGTCCACTTTGTTGCTATAGAACTGTTCACAGTAGTCCCTTATGATGTTTTGAATTTCTGTGGTATCTGTGGAAACTTCTCACTTTTCATTTTTGATTCTAGTTCTGAGAGTTCGCGCTCTCTCTCTCTCTCTCTCTCTCTCTCTCTCTCTCTCTCTCTCTCTCTCTCTGTGAGTCTAGTCAATGGTTTGTCAATTGTGTTTATTTTTTTTAAAGAACCAATTTTTGTTTCATTGATCTTCTGAATTACTTTTTTGTTTTCTGTTTCATTTATTTCTAGTCAGATTTTGATTATTTCCTTTCTTCTGCTGATTTTTTGTTTTAATTGTTCTTCTTTTTCTAATTGTTTTAAATATAGAGTTAGGTTGTTTCTTTGCGACTTTTCTTATTTCTTGAGGTGGTACCAGATAGTGATGAACTTTCCTCTTAGTACTGCTTTTGCTGCATCCCGTAGATTCTGGTAAGTCGTGTCTTCATTCTCATTTGTCTCTAAGTATATTTTAAGTTCTTTGATTTCCTCTTTTATCTAAGAGTCATTCAGAAGCATATTGTTTAGTTTCCAATTAATTTGGGCTCATCTAACTTTTTGTGGTTGACTTCTAGTTTTAAGCCATTGTGGTCAGAGAAGATGCTTGGTGTGATTTTATCTTTGTAAATTTGTTGAGAGATGTTTTGTGTCCCAGCATATGATCTATCCTTGAGAATGTTACATGCGCACTTGAGAAGAAATTGATATCTGTAGTCACTGGATGAAGTGTTCGGTATATGTCTGTTAGACCTAACTGTTCCAAATGTTCATTTAAAGCAGCTGTTTCCCTTTTAATTTTCTGACTGGTTGATCTGTCCATTGTTGTAGGTGGGGTGGCGAAGTCTCCCAATATCATTGTGTTGCTGTCAGTGTCTCTTGTCAGATCTAATAATACTTGCTTAATATATTTTTATACTCTTTCATTTGGTGCATATATGTTAATAAGCCTTTTGTCTTCTTGCTGTATTGACCCGTTAATCATTAAATAATGTCCATTCTGTCTTTTGTTATGCTCTTTAGATAATGTGCCTGCCATTTCTCAGTATTTGCTTCTGTAAAATATGTGAATTTCTCCTTGTTCTGTAAGGGGAGTCTGAATCTTGTTCCTACCAAGTCGCCATCTTCCTTCTCTCCACCTTTTTGCTTCTTTTACTGCTGCAACCTTAGCAGCTGAAATAGTGCTGGACACATGGTAGTTTCTCCAAGAATGTTTTCAAGCCAATGATGCTGGAAAGCAGGAGTTAGAACATGATTCAAATATGCTGGTGAGTGGTAATCAATGCTGTGATTTAGCCTGAGAGATAAGGTGAGAGATAAATTATAATTTCTTCACATAGTAACTATAGTCAGCACCTAGAAAAATCATTTGTATTTAAGTTATGTGCATTAGGGGTTCCTTGAAAGGGACTCAAGATGATGACCTCAGTGATTGTTTTTGAAACAAATTAGATTATGCCACTCTCTGCCTAAAGTCCTTCAGTGCCTTCCATATCACTCAGGTAAAATCCAAAGTCCTTTCCATGGTCTTAAAGACTCTGCATGATCTCCTTCCTTCCCAACCAGTTTTCTTTCTAATTGATATTATTCAGAAGAAGTATAATGCAAGCCGCATATGTAATTGAGTTTTTACTAGAAAAAAAAGAGTGAAATTAATTTTAATAGTACACTATATCCCAAATACTATTAATTCAATATATAATCAATATAAAATGATTAATGAGGTATTTGACCTTTGACATTCAGTAATATTTTAGACTCAGCGTATCTTAATGTTGAGGACCCACATTTCAAATATGCAGGAGTCCCAGAGGGCTCCTGCAACTACTCTGGACCATCTCTTCCTCAATCTCCCTCCTCCTGCTCAGCCTCCTTGTTTTTCCACATATTATAAAAACGTGTTGTTAATAAAGGAAACATTTTTACCTCAGTAAGTTTACCAGATTAAGAAATTAAAAATACAAGACTAACTTACATTTGCATTTCAGATTAGCATAAATACTTGTTCGGTATATGCATGTTCCAAATATTGCATGGGGCGTATTAGCCAAACACAGAAACACGGTAGCATTATTTTATTATTGTTATTTTATCTGACCTCATGATATTTGCATTTCCTCTTTCCTCTGGAAGGCTCTTCCTCAGTTTCCATACTCCCCTAGGTCATTCAGGTCTTGGCTCAAATGTGTAAGTTTCTATGTCATAACTTATTTCTTTATCCTATATTATTTTCATTACCACACTGTCATCTTTTTCTTAAATCTAATTTTATTTGTCTATTTACCTCTCTCATTAGATATAACTTCTATGAGAATAAAACATTTGTTTTGTTCCTGTCATATCCCCAGTATCAATATAAATGCCTGGCATATAGTAGATATTCAATAAATGTGCTTTTTTTAAAAAAAGAAATAAATAGTGGAAAGTAAGACAGATGGATGACAGATAGCATGGCTTTTTGAGCTGGACTTTTATAGGATAGAAATTGACTGTTCTTTATCAGGTATTAGACTCTTAACTTCTTATAATGGAGTTTTATTAAGCATCTAAAATACTATTATGAGGATTTAAAAGAGTTTAATAAAACACTGGCAAAATATCTGCCACATAGTAAACAGTAATACTAATAATATAAATAACACTAACAGAAGTAATGGTACATAATAGTGAAGGTTCTTGTTCTTAAGGCTGACAATTCCTGACATATGAGATCAAATTCTAGAAATCTTTAAAAAGTGAGACTTTTTTCATAAGTTTGAAACATCTCAAACCTGTTCTGAGGTGACATGAGTCAATATAGAGTCCATATAACTCAGTGTGAGTTTATGTATATATAAAATATGTAATATGTAATATATACAATTGCAGGAATGTTCATCTGATTGCAGGATACTATCTCAAACCTATCTGAGGGTAATTATATATTATGAAACAAATATACTTGTGACTTTCTTACATTTAAAAATTTGATCTAAATTCTCAAATACAGATTACTCAAAATTTAGTGAAGGAAACTAGACTTCTATTAGCAAGTTAATAGTCTCAAGTTTACAAAATAGAGTTTCAAAGAATAACTCAGTGTTACACGTATTAAGTCTTGGTGTCTTTTAGATTATACTAGGTTTCCTAAAAGGTATGAGTTTACAATTTTCTTTTTATTAATATTCTTTACATGTCTAGAAAATATTACCAATTGTTTGTGAGAAATCCGTTTTAATGTTTGTGGTTTTCCCGGTTGTTGAAAAGAGAGTAAGGTAATGCCAACTAAAGCAGTTCTGATAACCCATTCATTTATGAGGGGTCTTCTGAGCAGCAGTGGAAGTCTGAAATGACTATTTCTTCAATGTTACGAAACACTTCTGTTCTTAGAAAAAAAATCCCAGTAGAAAGGCCTTAATGTCCTATCACCCATATCTAACATGATGAATCTGTAGATAAAGCCTTGCATCCTCTTATCTTACACAGTTGAGATCAAACCTCTCTGGTGTCAAAAAGGAGTATGAGAGGAATGAAGAGAGCATTTGTAAGGCAGACAATATGCTTTTGGTGAATATATAACTGGTGAAGAATGTAACTGAGAACTTGTTGATTTTACATGCTTTTATACACAACTGCTTTCCCATATGGCTTCAGTCTTGTGTTATGCATACAGTTTCAAAACTCTCCTGTAGTGCCTTGTTCTCTCTAATGGTTGCTTCTGTGCTAATATTCTTACTCTGTGTCACATCTATGTGATCAAGCACCTCTCGGCCTGAAACATCTTTCTCTTGCCCATGCCATTTTTTGCTTAGTTAGATTAATTGGTAGTCTGTTTTCTAACAAAATATAGCACAAGCTAATCCTAAGCATACAAAACTACATGATTTTATATCTTACACAATGAATCACTTGCAAAATACATGTTATATGTTACCTAACCTATTTTCTTTATTTTAATACAGTATGCTACCATTCTTATCAATATTCTAATCTGCATTGCGCTTGAAAATAATGCAAACAATATTATAAAGCATTTTTGCTATGGTCTAAATGTTTGTATTCCTGACCCAAATTCATATATTGAAATCCTACCCACCACCTCAAGTTTATGGTATTGGTAGGTAGGTCCTTTGGAAAATGATTTGGTCATGAAGACTAAGTCCTAAATTGGAATTAGCACCCTTATAAAAGAGGCTTAAGAAAGCTCCTTTGTCCCTTTTAGCATGTAAGGACACAGGGAAAAGACACCATTTATGAGGAGTCAAGCCCTCCCCAGACCCTGAATCTAACAGTGCATGATCCTCAGCTTCTCAGCCTTCACAACTGTGAGAAATAAATTTCTGCTCTTTATAGGCCTCCATGTATGATGTTCTGTGATAACAGCCTGAAAGGATTAAGATGGTCATTTTAAATCTATCTTTTTTAGAGCTTTCCACATTTTGTGATGGATAACCCGATGTTGATTCTAATTGTAGCATGAAATGAAACTAATTTGAAAAAGAATACCTTTCAATTAGTAGATATGTAGCATTTTCCTGTAAACACTAGTAAAAATTCAGTATATTATCTGCACTGTTTTCTTTTGGGGGAGGAGGATGTGTAAAGATCGTGGATATTCAGCTCTTTTACTGGGTTCCAATGGACATTGACATTCATTTATTCAAGCATTTTGTGAACATACCATAACTAGTCTTTGAACTGGTTAAGGTGAACCAGTTATGTTTAAAAGCATCCTTGTTTTGACCACAAGACGTTCCTAGTTCATGCTAGTCTTAGTTAATCCCACACTGACTTCAGTTATCTCTGAATCAGTGACTCGTTTAAGTGAAATAAATTGCAGAGATGATATACCTGGTTCATAGATTTCCGCATGGTTGTATGCAAAATGATTACAGAAACGATACATGCTATTTTAGTTACATGTCACAGGACCTCCTCATAGTTATGAGTCCATGAAAATACTTTTAAAGTAATTCTGATTCAAATATATCTTTTAATATCTCGCTTTAGTATTAAATGATCCCAATTAATAAGATTTTAAAAGATTAAGCTGCTCATATGCTTATTATATGCAATGTGTGTCACCAATATTTTGTATTTTCATATCAAACTATAGATTATAATTACTGAATTATCAAGCTTTAATTTTTTTCTTTGATAAAATATTATTTCAGGAATGATTTACTCCTGGTACATTAGTTTTTATGATGTCATATTTATCAAGAACTCAGGATTACAGCTCACATAGCTGTGAGTTGGTGATTTTATTTCTTTTCTTGATCCTCGTGCTGAATGTCTTAGGGTGTTTGATATCAGTGGTTCGCAGACTTTAGCGGTTATCAGAATCACACTCTAAAACTGAGTGCTGGGCTCCACTCCCAGAGCTATTTATTCAGTAACTTTTCTGACAAGTTCCCTGGATATGTTATTATTGGTCTGGGGGCCTCATTTTCACAAAATCCAGTTTCTGTGGTCCTCCATCTCAGTATCTTCTCAACTCAACCTTCTCTGCATCGAAAGAGAAGGAAATAACCACCTCCCACCACCACTACCCTGGGGGGCACTAAGAAATTCAGAGTCCTTTGGTATCACCGAAGTAAACTTTATTTTTAGTAGACAATAACAACTAAAGATAGAATCCAAACGAGGCAAGTTTTAAATAAAATCCTTTAATTCTTTTTTGTTTATGGCCCTGGCTAAAATAAAGACCTTGCTTTCTCAAGCTGAACTGTGTCATAGATTTTTTCCTTGTTAGGATTCTCTCTCTCTGGTGATAATATAATCAAATTGTTTTTTTTTTTTCCTACTGCAAGTTTAATTTTGAGCCCTGGGATATATTCACAGTTATTTTTCATTAGCTTGTGAATCTGTTATCCCCTAATTTACAAAGGTTAGTGAAAAGTGGGGAAGTAGGATAGGAAAATCAGGTAAAAGTGATCAATTATATGGTAAAGGATAGAACTGAACTGCTGTGATGAACAATGTATTATATATAGATGTCGACTTACAATGATGTGTACCTTAAATCTATATAATGTTATAATGCAATTTCCTTCCATACAGTTTTACAAGGACAAAAAGTAATTGTAAAAACCAGGAACTTATGTTAAATGTTGTAAAATCTAAAACATGATTCAGAAAGTTCGCAAGACTTTATATTGGCCCAGGTAATATTATACTTTCAGAATTTCTGAAGCCATCACAAACAAACCACTGGCTCAACTTTTCAAATATAAAAATAAACCTAAGCTTATAGCCCCAATTTTGCGTTATTTTATCATTGTACTATCATTGCAATGAATACACAGCTAGTTTCACTGCAAGTAATCTAAATCACTAAATGTTTTCTCCCATGGCAATTAAGAACATTGTATAATGACTTTCCTGAGATGATGATTATTAAATCTCCAGGCATTTGTTTCACACTTAGGACTCCTTCCTTTCCAACCCTGGGCCATTTCTTTTGTTTTAACTCTGGAAGTGTATATTAGAGAGTTCGTATAGGAGGTAGAGGGATTCCGCGCTCTATGGTTATGAAAATGATCAGTAGTAAGTTGAGACACAACCTAGCAAAACTGAGGAATCTATGACATTGTCAATATGTAATCTAGTTATAGACAAACTAAACTGGGAGAGACATAGACAATGGATTAAATTGTTTTGCTCTACCAAGACAGGAAGACTTGTGATCAGTGTGATAAACTAGCAAATCTTTATTGGCACCATGGCCTCTATAATCACCTAAATACCCAACCTTCCCCCCATCTTACCCTCCTGCATGTGTACTTGGTCTATATAGTCTTGGGGTCCCCCTTGATGGATAAAATGTATTTGAAACTGATCAGGTCTCCCACTTCCTCAGCTGGCACCTCTCCATTATAAACCCGATTTCCTTTCATCAGTCTCTCTCCTCTTGAGTTTTGGTCTATTTCGGCAACAGACAGCAGACCTGGGTCTGGTAAACAGTTGGATTGCAGGGCTGGTTAAGGAAGCATAACGAGTAGAGGAACTTTTCAATGAGGGGCCAATCAAAAGAAGAGTCTGTGAGAGCAGGGAACAGGAATTTAAGTAGATTCTGGTAAGAACTTGATAAGAGTCTCCAGAAATGGGCAAGAATTGAACTTACTCTAGCACAGTGATTTTTTTGTTCCTGTTTCCAAGGCTTTTCTTACCATTCCTATTTCACTTTTGGCCCAGAGTAATTGATTAATTTTTTTTTGTCTGTCCCCAGTCTTATCCTAACACCTGCCAGGGGAATTAACATAAAATGCTTTTCTTTTCTTAATGTCATCCTAATATTGTCACTAGAAATAACTAACGTGCCATTCCTTGTTATTAAGAGATTTGTTACATGAGCGATAAAGAACTAACATTCCTTATCTCATTCTCTAGTCCCGTTTTGCTTGCAAAGGAGCTACCTCAGATAAGAATTAGCTTTGTGTTCAGGTTGAATTCATTTTGTGAAGTGATATTATTCCAAATACATTATAGGAGGATTCCCCTGTTTTAAGTTCTGATGTGAGAGGATTTTTCTAATGCAGAAGAATTTTTTTAAGAAAATAAAAATGACAATTTCAGTTGCCAGTGAAAGAGCCAGGCCTTGTAAGAGAAACCCTCTTTTACATATAATAGAAATGAGAAAAATAGGACCCAAATCTCTATCATAAATTAAAGATAAAAACATTGTGAGGGTTTGATCTGTGAATATCTGTGAAATGTTTGCATGTCTATTTTTATGTTTTTTACAAAAAGATGGATCTGTTAAATTTCGGTAATTATGATAAGGCCATGTGAAAGAATATATTACTCATACTATTGATCCTAATGTTAAATGAAATACTAGTATATGTGTGTACTGGTACTTCAAAAGGATAACAAGTTCAACTCTATATTGTCTGTTTCCTAGAGGTCCTGATCTATTTCAGTCATGAGCCTTTTATACTCTTTCTCTTTATGCATTTTGTGAGGTAGAATTTTATGGTGCTGTTTTGCAGATAAGAAAAAGACTTCAGCAAAATTAAGACACTTCCTCAGTGTCACACATTCGTTGAGTGACAGAGGTATAATTGAAATCCTGTTCTATTTAACACCAAAGTCAAAGTATTGTCTCCACTATTCTCTAGTACCTCCAATTGCAGCCACTCCTGATATTTTAAATGCACCAAGGTCTCAGAGAGGTACTAAGGGCCGTGTTAAAGTACGACTTACTGAAGACAAGTAAAAATTTGCATTTTCTTACAAACAGTGCAAAGAGTATATTTTCTTAGGTGCAAAGTACTCGAATTTTGTGATTGTAATTATTGCACATCAAATACCTTAAATGTGTGACATCTAACATAATATATACAAATTAGGTGCATGTATGTGTTGAATTCACTTTTGAGGGTGTTACTGCTACTGTTCATAAATTACATTTATTCATATGAAAGTCCATTTACTTCTGTGATTTTTTGTGAAGTAGCCTGTGTTTAAACAGCAGTAGCACCCTCAACAGAGCTGGAAACTGAACCTTTAAAATCCTAATGTAACAAGAATGTGGAATCAATGATTACAGTGTACATTTTCACACTACCTAGTAGTTAGTTGCTGGGAAGTTTGTGTGGACACTGGATATAGAGTTTAATAACTGTAAGGTCATAGATAATACTTCTCATTTTAGAGAAATAAGTTCATTCAATAGTCATTATAAAAGAAACTAAAATTTCCAGTCAGATTTAGGTCTACTGGTACTGGGTCATCTGGATATTCCAGCATCAAACTTTAGGCAACCAACTTTGACTTTTTGTTTGCTATAGGAGCTAGCAAAGGAGGGAGCAGAAGTGAATTAAATGTCATTTATTTTGTTTTTCAATTTTTCAGTTCTTTTCAATTAAACAAATTTTAATTTTTTAAATTGTTCTCTATAAAATTTGTTTTCTATTTTACTTGTTTCTTTTCTACTTTTATCATTTCTTCTCTTCTGTTTCTTAAGATGGAGACTTACTGTTTTTAAATCTTACTTCTTTTTTTGTAAATGTGTTAAATGCTATAAATTTTCCTTTAAATTTTTTCTGATTTTTGCTGTATTCTACAAATTTTCATGTTTTTTTTTTTTCACTTAGTTATAAATATTTAAAACTTTCTTTTGAAATGTTTCTTTGACTCACATGGATCAAATATTTTATTTAGTCTCTAAATATTTTTGGATTTTCAAGCTATCTCTTTTTGTTATTGATTTTTAATTTTGTTCCATTGTGGTTGAAGAATATATTTTATATTACTTCTAATAAATATGTTAAGTTGTATTTTATGATCCAGATGTGATTTATTTTGGTGAATCCTCTACATGAGCTTGATGAAATGTGCATTCTGCTGTTGTTGATGAAGTATTCTCTAAGTATCAGTTATATCTAGTGGATTGATAATGCTGCTGAGTTCACCTATGTCCTTATTGCTTTTCTGCCTGATATATCTGTCAGTTATTGATACAGCAATGTTGACATCTCCACCTTAATAGTGAATTCATCTATGTCTTCATGCAATTCTATCGGTTTTGACTCACTTATTTTAATGCTTTGTTAGGTGCACACATATTAAGGATTTTTACATCCTCTTAGCAAACTGATCTTTTCGTAATTATGTAAAAAATGTCTTTATCTTTGATACATTTCTTTGGTCTGAATTTAGTTTTTTCAGAAATTAGTATGACTCTTTTGATTAATGTTAAAAGATGTTGTGTTTTCTCCATCTCTTTGCTTTGAACTGAACATCTTTGTTTCCTAATAGATCTGTTTAGTCATTGCTATTTAGAGTGAATACTGATATATTGTTTAGGATTTATGTTTATGACCTATGTTACTGTTTTCATTGACCATATTCTTGTCTTCTATTTTTCTGTGGCTTTGTGACTTTAATTGAGCAATTGATATGATTCCACTTTCTCTTCTTTCTCAGCATATCAGTTATACTTTTCACATATTTAGCGGTTTGCAATATACATGAACAGATTATCTAATTCTGTTTTCAAATACCATTATACAGCTACATAGGTAGTGTAAGTATCTGTATTCCTAACAAAGTATTCATAATTCTGTCTTCTGTCCCTTAGAGCATTACTATTACTTTTTTCATTTATTCAGAAACTATGGTTACTGATGTGGTTGTTGCTGTTATTTTTTAAACAGAGTATCTCATAGCAATTCAGAATAAGAAAAATAACTTTTTGTTTTCAGCTTTCCTTATAATTTTCTTTACGTAGATAATCAGGTTTTTTTTTTTTTTCTTAAGAACTTTCGACATTTCTTCCAAGTTCCACTTACTAGTGACATGTTTCCTTACTTTTTCCCTTTGGTCTGAGAACGTCTCAATTTCTCTTTTACATTTGAAAGATAACTTCTCTGGATACAGAATTCTACTTTGGCAGATTTTCTCTTAATACATGAACAATTTCACTTTCCTCTTTTCTTGCTAGCATGATTTCTGAAGAGATGACTGATGTAGATCTTATCTTTTCTCTCCTATAGGTAAGACATTTTTTCCCTCTGATTTCTTTCAAGGACTTTTCATGAAAAATTTCTAGAATTGAGTATGTTCTGGTGTAAATTTTTGCCATTTTTTTCTGCATAGTACTCTTTAGGTTTCCTGGACCTGTGTTTTCTGACATTTGTTTGAGGAAATTCTTAGTCATTATTTCTTTAAATATATTTTCTGGTTTTTTTTTGTTTTTTGTTTTTTTTTCTTTTACTTCCACTACACATCTATTATACCTTTTGGTAATTATTCCATAGTTCCAGGATATTATGTTCTGTTTTAATTTGCAGTCTTTTTCCTCTGTATTTTTTAATTTGGCAAGTTTCTGTTGATTTATGTTTAAGCTTTTTAAAAATTTTTTAGAACTGTTTTTTGGTCCTACTCACTTTTTTATATCTTTTGTTTACATTACTATATGATTTTCAGTATTACAGATTTCTGTGTGTATATTACACCATACCTCTCACCAGAGTTTTAGTCCCATCACCACTCATATTTTAACTCTTTCAGCTCCAAGTTTCTTCTCCCTTCCTCATTCCCTCATCTCTGGGAACTATAGTCTTGCATACTGTGAGATTTATTATTAGTTCATTTGTTTTGTTTCTTTATATTCCATATATGAGTGAAACCATCTGGTACATTTCTTTTTTTTTCTGGCTTGTTTCACTTAGCATAATCACCTCAAATTTCGTTTAGGTTGTTGCAAAGGCATAATTTAATCTTTTTAATTAGCACAATAAGATTCCACTGAGTATATATACCCCAACTTCTTTATTCAGTCATCTATTAATGGTCCTTTGTGTTGTTTTCTTTCTTTTTTTTAAGGGAAAGGTACAGACAGGAATGAAGGTGAGTAGGGAGACAGGAAGAGAGAGGCGGAAGAAGAACTTTATTTTTATTTGATTTTCACATTGGTTGTTCTCCTGGCCTCAGGTCTTGAACCCGGGTCTTTGGGATGTGCACCAAACCACTAGGCCACCAGGGTGAACTCTGTTTTCATGTCTTGGATATTGTAGATTGTACTGCTGTGAATATAGGAATACAAATATCTGTTCTGATAAGTGCTTTATATTCTTTGGATATATACCTAGAAGAGGATTGTTGGTTCTAATAGTAGTTCCATTTTTATTTTTTTGAGGGGTCTCCATACTCTTTTCCAAAGTGGTTGCACTGATTTTCATCCCCACCAAAAGTGCAAGAAAGTTTCTTTTTCTTCATATCCTCACCAACACTTTTTATTTCTAATCATTTTGATGTAGGCCATTTTCAGTGGAGTGAAGTGAGATCTCATTATGTTTTTTATTTGCATTTCCCTGTTGGTAAGTGATGTGGAGCATTTTTGCATGTGTCTGTAAGCCATCTGTTTTCTCTAGAGAAGTGTCTATTCAGATATTCTACCTCCATTTTGAGTGGGTTATTTGCTTTTTTTAATTATTGAGTCTCATGAAAGCTCACTGATTGTTTCCTTAATATATCCTGTTTACTAATGAGTCCATCAAAAGTGTTCTTCTCTTCTATTACTGTGTTTTTAATATCTGGTATTAAATTTAGATTTTTAGGATTTCCATATCTCTGCATACATTACCCACTTTTTCCATATCTACTTTTTCCATTATGAAACTTGATAGATTATTCACAGTTAAATTAAAGTCCTGGTTTAATAATTCCAACATTCCTGTCGTATCAGAGTCTGTTTCTGAATTTTGGTATATCTCTTCAAACTATGTCTGTTTTTGTCTCTTAGTATGCCCCGCCATGCCAAAAGTCAGACACGATGTACTAGATTAAAGGAGGTGGGTTAAATAGGTCATTGGTGATGTGTTGTTGACTCCTGGAGGATGGGAAGCATTCTACGGTTCTATAATTTGTTCTTCGTCTTTTAGTGTACCTGTGTCTCTAGGCTATGATCTTTACAAGTGGTTTTCAGCTTATAAACTCACACTACATGCTTAGATAAAAGTTGGCTGTAAGGGACTAGATATGAATATTTCCCTATTCCACCTGGACAACTAGTGGAGGATGAAGTTGGACATTTCTCTTTCTCAATATGGAAAGATAGATAACACTGCAGTCAAATATTTCCCTTCTCCTGTGTCAAAGGTTAAAGGGGGTTCAAGTTGAGTACTTCTTTTTCCCTTATGTGGGTTAGGCTCTGGTAAAGCCCTAGTCTGTTAATGCTCTAGTGAAATAATTCTGTGAGAGCAGGCCTTGTTAAAACAAAGCAGTACTATGGTTCTATTTCAAAAAAGTTGCTTTTCTCCTGTCCCTGTCAGATGCTGTGAGAGCATAGTATGTATCCCAGAGATAAATTCACAGAAGTATGGGAGCCTTCCTAAGAATGGGCCCTCTGGAGTTTTTAATTTAAACTTGTCCACAAGTTTTCTGCAAGGTACTGGTCCCCTAGAAGTTTCTATTACTGCTTCTGTTCAGGACTTGCAATTGTCTGTATCTGTCCATCTGCTTCTCCAAATTTTGGGCCAGTAATTTGCCTTGTTATCTCAGTCCTCTGATGAATCAAACAAATGCAATTGATTTTCAATTTGCCCAGTTTTTGTTCTTGATGCATTAATGGAAATGACAACTTCCTTTTGTTTTATATTTTAAGCCAAAGTGAAAGCAAAGGTTTAGGCAGACATTATTATGTGTGTTTCTAGATCTTAGACCACTGAGTTACATCTTATATGGGTTATTTGTGAAGGTGTCCAGATTAATTCAAAAGGAACTAGAGAATGAAATCCTCTTCCTGTTACATATATATCATATTTGTTATGATAATCAAATAGATATGTACCCTTCCTACCTTACTTCACATCTAATTGGACTTGGAGATTATGCATGAAAAATGGAGTATGGTTGTCAGTAAGGAGAGAATTTAGAGGCTTGGAAGCAGTTAAGGAAGAAATAATTCCCTGTTTCTTAAGGTGGAAAGACTTCCATAGAAATGAACGTTAAATGTGGTAGACATATAGAAGATCCCAAAGAAATCTTTCTCTCAGAATTTTCTCAGAAAATGGGAAAATACATTTATCTTCAGAGTTTGAAACTGAAAGAATTATGAAAGCCTGGACAGCTTGAAATAACAAAAGTCATCCCTAGTTTCTATTGAATATTATAATACTTAAGTACCAATAACATTTTTGGACTATATCCTTCAATCTCATGCTTTTAACTTTGTGTAAAGAGGTTTAGTTATATTCTGTAATGGATAACTTTTTCATAATTCAAATTTATAAACTTTTAGCAAAAAAGCCATGATAGAACTTTTGTATTTCCGTTAAACTTAATTATGCATAAATTTGAACCACTTCTAGGTATTGGCTCTTTCATATATTGATGACTCGTGCTAGTATGCCATGGGGTATATTTTATAATTGTGTATAATTATGTGCATCATTTGTATAGGCAAAAGCTTTCTCACTGTTTTCAAGGTAATTTATTGTAAAAAGAGTTGTTTTATTACATAACACATATGCTGATGAACTGATCCAAGCAAGAAGTTCTAAAATAAATTGGGGGTAATGATTTCTAATTTGATTAGCCAAAAAAAGCTACTTATACACAACTACGTGCAAAACATTGTGCCATGTAATGAAAATATATACAGTAATTGGGTTTAGTTTTTCACATGTTTGGGGAATATGGTTTTTGCTGGATGCTTAGTGCTAAAGATTCATTATGATACATGCTCAACTTTGGGAACTTACAGTTTATCAAGATAGATATATAAATTGCATTTACATTGGTATAATTGCTAGGATAGATTTTGGATGAATGTGTTGATGAAGATCAGAGGATTGTTATTTAGTCTAGACTGTTATTCCAAGAGTGATAATAATATAGATGGATATAACTAAAACACCAAAAATACAATGTAAATCATAGTGATACTTCAAATTCATAGTAGCATTTCAATTTATTTAACTTTTAAACCAGGAAATGAAATTTGTTCTATAGCAAGCTAGAGACAGGAAGCACAGTCCCCTGACCCTAATATAGAGCCCTTCCTATAGCAATGTAGGAGGAAATTGATATATTTTAATCAAGTAGGATGCATATAAATATAAAATGTAGAAACATGACATAGGAGGGAAAAGGAAAAAACAAAAGAGGGTTGAAGTGTTCTGGAAAGGCTGAAATTAAGAATGGGAAGAACTGAGATAGAGAAATAGTGAGAGAACATCCCAATAATTAAGAAATATTGTCCTGTATGATAATCAATCCATTACCGATTTCAGTAATCAAAAGGGGACATATTCTTAGAAGTAGACAAATGGGTTCACAACATTCTTTACCAAAGGAAAAAAAATTGGAATAGTACTTATGTAGCCCATTAAGATTCAAGGACTATTCCTTGCTTGATCATTTTTATACTTATGGATTGATACTGAATTTAATCTATTTGTTTAAGTCATCAACTACCTATCCCTATCATGCCATTGAAGAAAATTAGATTTGAGGTGATTTTTTTCATTTTCATATATCTTCAGTGGGAAAAAACTGACCCAAACCATTTTTGGTGAGAGAAAAAAAATCTTCTTTGGCAACAGCAAGCCAGAACCAGGGACCAGGGCACCTCTGGTAGTGCTTTGCCTTAGTCATGAAATGAGCGCAGGAGCAAAAGTTAAGCCCTCTCAGCTACTGAGAAACAGACCATGTTCTACTGGGTAGGAACTTAGATTCTTATCTGACTTCCTACCTCACATCTTCACGTATGTTAGTGGGTAAGTTTTACATAGGTAAGCAGAGATATATTCTCTTCCCCTGGGAATCTGAACAAGCATCCTGATGATGACCAATAAAATACTTACTCTGTTTTGAGGCAAAAGATACTAGAGATCTATGACACATAAGCTACCATGGGGACCCTCTGATTCCAGTCTATTGACCCAAGAATCAGTTGGTGCTGAGATTATACCATTATCTGAGTAGTCCTTGAAATGTCTGAAGATATGATTCCCAAGCCAGATCAAGTACAACTGAGTGGTGGTGACTTTCTTGCCTTCAGTAACATGGTGAGGATCTTATACTATTCAAAATGAACTTAAAAGATTTGATTAAGACCTGGACAGATCATCCGATAGGCTGTTCTATATAATTGAATGACTCAGTCAAAGCCATTAGTTTGAAATGCTCTATGTTCATATTAGTCCATTTGGAGGACTGTGGAAAGGGTGCAGGTTGAACTTTTCTATATCCAATGGAACCATAGATAATAGGTTGAGTTACAAATCCAGATTGCATATTGGTACACATGAAAGTCAATACTTCAATTGCTTCTAACTTTTAATTTTTAGTATTAAAATGCAAATGTAGATTATGGCATTTCCACTCTGAAAATTAGATAAAATATATTCTGTAGTTTATTATGTCCTGATTTAGATTCTTTTTGTATATATGTGAAAAACTTCCCAAAGATAAATGAGAAAGAAAGCAAATTTGGTTCTGTTCTGATAAGCACAAACTAGAAAACTGGAAAATGTTGTAGACATTTGTGGGGGAAAATATTACCTTCTGCTTTGAGTCATTTTATTCCAAAAGATGGATTTTTTTTCATTACATACCAAAAATTATACATCAGGAATGATAATTAAAATACATTTTACTGTTTAGTGTAGCATTTCATGATATAAGAATCACTGTCTATGCATATGAAAGTTAACTACCGATTAAAGTCCTCCATTGTCTAAGTTGTTCTCTACAGTTATTTACTGAGCTGCGTGAATGTATTCCAACTGCTAGCATATCATTCAGAAACTTTGGCTGAACTTGAAATTTATTATGAAAATGAATATGATGCCTTTTTAGAGAAATCTAGTACAGAAGTGTATTCATCAAATATGGTAGTATTTAATATCCTTTATGTCATGACCTCTTTTGATAATCTGATCCTCTCCCCAAGGGAGAAAAACATACATATAGATGACATTTTCCATTTAGTTTCAGATGTTCAGAGGTCCCTGAAGCTCTTGGCTCCACTTTAAGAACTCTTAATCAAACGAATAGAACATTTGATTATAAATCAGCAAATTTAGATTCTTAAATGACTTTAATGCTGATGAACTGTGTGACCTTGGATAAGTTATGTATTTTTCGTGCATTAAAATCTTCATCTATAAACATGATTGCTAATATTGGTGATAAAGTATTCCTTAATATAAAAAAGAACTACCATCTCTCTGCCTTCATATAAATTCATATAAATCCACAGTGACAATGTTATAGAAGGTAGCAATATTAGAAGTAGCTCACGTACTCTATATAGTAATTAATGCCAATTTCATATATCTATATATGCATTTGTTTTCTTCTTTTTCACATTAGCGGGTAAGCCTCAAACTAATTTTGTTTCTAGGACTTTCCATTTTTTCCATTCTTACTGAAGCCTTTCTCTATCTAATTTTTTGACGAAAACTTATTTTAATATATAAAATTGTTATATAGGTGATTGCTAGCATCTACATTTGATTATTATTAATTCTTAAGCCTTCTTAAATCTTGATTTTAGACAAAAAACAAAACAAAACTCTAAATTGCCCTATGGCACTTCAATCAAAGGTTTCTTTTGGATCATTAAAATTGATAGATCTTGTTTAAAACTGAAATCATGTGGTTATATTTAAGGAACTTCAAATTGATGCCAGACATTAGCATGTCTTGAAGTCATTTCATTTGAAATGCAGCCCTACTGCGTTTGGCCTCAATTTTTCTATCTGTCTGAATTTCAGACAAGGGACAATCCTGGCTCTTGATAGTTTTGTGTGTAATGTAACACATCCCTATGAGCTTTCCATATTGTCCAGATCTTAGAAGAATGCACTCCTGCTGAACTCATTACCTTAACTCTGTATCTTTATTGACTACATTGTGGCAAGTAATGATGAAATTTGAACCTGTCAGTGCATCAGTCAATCTCTATGAATAATGAAAACCAGCAAAAGTTAGTGGAAATGGAGATCCTTTGTGGTAGGACATGATCAAGATTTGGCCAGGCTAACTGATCATTTAGGGGCAATGAAGTATCAACAATTGTAAATGGAGGATCGAACGTTGAAATCATCTTAATGAGCTATTAACAAATCCCAAGCACTATAAAAATCATTGGTAGATATGAAATTGTGTGTTTAAGAGTGTATGGGAATGATTCATTCATCCTTTGTGGTTCTTGAAATGCTACAGGCTTAATGGCAAACTGCCTGATTGTTTTTGGACCTTTCTATATTTCATTTCAAATAAGGACAATAAACCACAAAGTAAAGACCATATTCTATAAACTTCCTCTGAGTGAAAAACTGCCAACATATGCTTTTCACTGCCGTAACTACCTCAAAGTTATATTAATAATATTATTCTTTTTTATTGGGGAAGTAAAAAGCAAAAGATATTCTCACGATTTTTTTCTGATTTTAACAAGTTTCTCAAACTTCCAGCTGTTTACTATTTGAAACATAACATCTTTAGAAAAAGAAAGTGGTGTATTTGTCTGATAATATCTTTCATTGGAATCCAGTATTTATTAAAGAAGTTATTTTGCTTAAATGCCCACAACATGAGAATTGGCATATAGTACATATAATGTACATCTGGCTCATAATTCTGTATCAGATAAAGTCGACTGGTAGACTGTTAGTGGTCCTTAGCCATTTTCAGATGCTCTTGATGTGAAGAGAACCTTTTTCAGTGGCTCCCATTTATATCAGTATAAGTAAGCCACTAAAAAGGAGCCCTTTGCAGAATCAGCATTCATTAGATATGTTACTGAAAACAAGCAAACAAAAAATCCACTTTTACTAGTGACTAGCTGGCTTTTGTGAAGACTGTTTCTAAAGCTCCTTCTTCAACTTTTCTAGCATCCAGTGCTCTTTAATCTGTGTTAATTTCTTGCATGTCAATACCTTTCACAATTTTGAATTTTCTCCTCCCTTCTATCAACTTGATTTCAACTGTCCACTAATGTGGCTAATAGGGGCTCCTCATAGGACATAGGTCATATTAACTCAGACCATTCCAAAGGCTTTTCCCAGTGATTTCACATCCACATTTTGCTGTGTTCCTTGATTCCTCTTTTCTGAATTGTCTTGGCACTCCAGGCAGACATGTTGCAACTAAATCCATTCAATCTGGAATGAACTCCAAGTGGCATTAGCTGTAGTCAGACACTTTTTACACTTCATTTTACAACATGGGCAGTTATTTCAGTTTCCTTGAAACCCGTTTAATTCACTTTCCGTATTTAATCCAGTGAAAGCTATTTTAAAAAATTTCTTTCCCTTTTCCAAAAAGAATTGGTAAATCTACCTGAATTTTAAAACATGTTAAAGTATAGTAAGTATAATGAATATAAAAATGTTCACAAGTGGGCCCCAATCAAGGCAGAGAATTTTTCTTTTCCTGTAGTTTTTACACAATTATAAGAACAATGTTGTTTTATGAGTTCAAATTCTTAAGAGCATAAAAACTGAAGATGAAGTAGTAATTGCCAACTGGTAAGTGATAGATTAAAAGCATATGAGAGGTTCTAAAGTGCTTCGATGTATAAAATAATGAACTATGGTATTAGTGTAAAAAAGTAAATTGCTGAAATTATGCTATTTTAATTCTGCCCTAGAAATAGCTATCACATTGAATCAGTAATGTTATGTTTCTTTTTATGTCTTTAGAAGAATATGACATTGTTTTTTTCAAAACCCTTTAGATGGTATAACAAAGAGGTTCATCCATCAGAAATTATCTGTGACTTCTTATCTGTAAAAGCAAAAGAAAATCATGGTCTTTGGTGGCAGAGAAATGCATCAAAAACTCCACAAATTTTTCTTTCTGAACTACCTGTTAAACTGATAATTTGAAAGTCTAATATCTCTTCTAGTTTAGGAACTCCTTTTGAACATCAGAGCAAATCTGAAGTTAGTTGAGAACGCCTCATGGTCTTTGGCGATTCTGTCAATAGTGACCCCAATTTTTTGTGCTAAAGTAACATGAGAATTATAATTTTAAATAACATTCCTATTCCTGGTCTTCCATGTAGCCAATATGGCAATATATGTAAATTAATCCATGATATGAATAGTTCATTATTTCCTAAAATTGGATTAAATTGCAACTACATCTATTTTAAGAATATCCTCTCCCCTATTGTAGAATATATTGGAAAGAGAACTTTGAAATCTTCAACTATTAGAGTCCTTGATATAGTCTCCTGTCTCTGAGATAGAGATCAAAGGTTGCTTAAGAGAACTTAATTTCCTACATTTTAAGTAGTATTGTCTTAGAACATTTGTAATACTTTTTATAAACACCATTTCTTCAAGCTGTCTGCTCTCCATATCATTCCTTCATCAAAGGATCATTCTATACCATGGAAAGACACTAGCTCTTCACCTAATTACCTCTTTGAAGAAGAAACACTCATGAAAAGTCATTTCCTCCAGTGATCTTAGAAGTTTTCTGTTAAAGTATGTCTGCTATTAATATATAGTATGTTATAATAAAGTAATATACTTGAATATTTTTCGTTTTCTCATATCATATCATAACCTGACCTGAAATGTCCATAATTAATCTGCTCTAATAAGTATTTATTAAGCACTAAATATATAACTCATTATGTGCTAAGGAAAAAAATACAAAGTGACTGGATGCTTTCTGGGTTAGAAATTAATGTATCAACTATGCCTAGTCATTTTATTATAATTTCTACTTGTTGCTTTGCAATATATGAACTTTGAGGCTCATATTTTTAATATTTACTTCTTTAGTCTAAATTCACTGTTATAATTTTAGTAATATATAATTGTAGTGAATTTAAATGTAATGAGCTATTCCATCCATATCAGTGGATGTGCTGGAAATGAAAGAATTATTGTTTTACCACACTGTCATTCAGATAAGTCCCCAGACATATTATTAACTTTTTATGCCCACTGACTCATTAAAAGTGCATCTAAATGTTCTGTGTTGTCATATCACTTGAAAGACCCCTTCACTATCAATAAGCCTGATGATACCATATAACTTACCTACACTTGCTAGTTGTGGGTCACACTAAATGAAGTTTTTGGTTCGCCATGATTCCTTTGAGAGACCATAATGTAATTTTTCAGTGTCTGATGTACAAAAGCACACAGATAATGAGGCAGATTAAGCTGCAACTAGAAATATATCCTTCGGTTTGATGTTATTGGTGAAATTTAAGTAATATGGTTGAAGGTGTATCTTTCAGAGTTTAGCTTCAGGAAAATTTGGCCAATATAGGTGTTGTAATTAGTTTCAGGGCAATCTATCATCATCCTGTCTTTTGATCCTCGCCTTCATGAAGGTTAAAAAGATGAGTATTGTTTAACCTTCTTAAGTAAATTTAAATTGTCATAAAATAACATCTGGAAATCAGTGTGATACAAATGATTATGTAATAAAATATCAAAGTATATAGTTAGAGGTTTGTTCAAAAGTGAATTCATTACCTAGACAAAATTTCTTTTAATTGATTTATTCCCTTTGGTTGCATTATTAGATATCTACAATTGTATCCGATACAATCTTGTTTCTAACAGTGGAGAGTAAGTTCTCTAAAAGTGCTTTATGATGAGTTATGATTACTTGGGGTTATTTAATAATAATATGAGGAAGCTTCTGTTGTTAAGCTTGCCTGAGGTCAGGCTTTAAAAACAATAATTCCCTTAGGAACAGCAAGGAGTTGGTCGATTCTAGGCACTAGCTCTGATTATCGCTGTTATTTGCGGATTTATTTATTTATTTCATTTGTGTTTAAAAAAATTATGGTCAGGGATCACATTTAAAAATAGAAAATCAAAGTCTTCTTTTAATCATTGGAGGTACCACCTAGTTTCTATAGTTTAAGTAAATATCACTACTGTGTAGTAGTTGTTTGGCTATATTCTCCATAAAAATTTCCACAAAATCCTTTTGCCCCTCTTTAGTATGTATTGCTGATTCAAGAGAATATAGTATAAATAATGACTAACTCTGTATTTCCCTTTTGATTTTAAAGCAAAATGCATGTTTCTTGCTTTGCGATAAACGAAATAATGGCTGAAATTGTATAAACTCTCATTCATTGCAGATTTTCTCAGTGATTTAGTCAGCACATTTTTATGGTTGGGTGACTCTTATGGAAGTTGTCCTTTTGGCATCAATTCCAAAATATCTTACCAAAAGCTTTCTTATTCTATTTTGCAAGGTGTTCAGTTGTGGTCATTGAAGGTAAGTGAATCCTAAGAACGAGGCAGGCATATCCTTGAGATATAATAGTTATTTACTAGGGTAACTTAAATATAAGCATCTGTGATAGTAGAACTGATAAATGGGATTTCACTAGAGACAGGATACACACTCCTCAAAAGTAATGGGATCTTCTTTTTTCTCTCTCTTGTGTATGTTTTTCTTAT
Source organism: Solenodon paradoxus (assembly GCA_004363575.1). Lineage (NCBI taxonomy): Eukaryota > Metazoa > Chordata > Mammalia > Eulipotyphla > Solenodontidae > Solenodon > Solenodon paradoxus. Next base: position 800,381 of record RJWH01000296.1, read on the forward strand.
TTAATTAAGTGAATGATTAGTATTAAGAGCCCTGACATCAATATCACAGAGATATGCCCCTGGTTTCTTTGTTCTCCTAAAGGTTTCTTGGGAATATAAAGATGAATGGGTATAAGGTTCTAGAAACTGGTTTCGAATAAATGTATGCAAGAAGGCAATCCAAGATGACAGCATCCAAGATGAAGTCACTGTGGTTCATACAAAAGTGAATGAAAGATTTTGTATAGAAGACAATACTCTTGCTCGTAGTATCGTTTTCAAGAGTGTTGCCACAATTTAGGGAAACTTTTTAGGGAAATTTGGGGAACTTTTTAGATACAAAGAAAATATTAAGAAATACGTATTTGTTAATTATTGATTTTATACATCACTGAAGTAAGACATGCAAAATCATGCAAAATATTGTTACAAAATGCTATGAGATGTAGAGGCATTGTTCACAAAAGCTTCAGAATATGATATAAGTAATTTTGCTATTATATAATCAATACCACTGGATTTTCCTGGGATTCATTACAAAGGACTCAAATTGGTACTCTAGAATCTTCACTTTGCAATTCTAACCTGCATTAAAAGGTATTGATGATCCTGTGCTGAAATGCAGATAGATCACAACGTACATATCCTGTAGTCTGACTCATCATTTTAATTAGAAAAAAAAAATTCCTTAAATTTTGAGTCACATAACATTATTCAGATACTGGATAGGTTTGAGGAAGGTAGCAATAAGTGGTAAGTATAGTAAAATTGAAGGACATCATTGAAAGGCTGTATCTTAAATTACTTATTAAAGACTTTCAGATTGAGTAGAAAATTTCCACAAAAGAGGAATGTTACAAATAGATGGAATAACTCTGCCACACAAGTATAATGAAATCCTTTGCAATTTTATCTCTAAATAGTAAATGCTTCTTTTCCTGAATAATTATTAAATCTTCAAAGTCTTTTATGATAAGTAGATGACTAGACATAATTTTACAATGTTTGGACTCTCAAAAACATGGCACTCTTTTCTTCTCAGTCTCTTATAATATTTTGTCTCCTACAGTCTAACCTCTTCAGGTTGGAAGTCACATACAAAATTAATGCTGATAAACTTGTTGACTTCAAACTTTTCATATGATCCCAAATAATTATTTTAAATGTACATTCCAATTCTGGGCTACATGAAGTAACTTGATAAACTTGTTAACTTCAAACTTTTCATATGATCCCAAATAATTATTTTAAATGTACATTCCAATTCTGGGCTACATGAAGTAACTACATACCAATGTTTCACTGTTTCATTTTGAAGTATTTTCTTTTTCTCTCCTGTTAACTGACTTTTATTTTTAAGATAGAAAAATATTTATTTTAGAAAGTAGAGGAAAATACCAGTAAGTCAAAATAGCAAATTTTCTTCTTTAGCAAATATTTTTGTTTGTTTTGCTGTTTCCTTTTCATTATTTTTCCCCAAAGGTGAACCATGCTTTATTTTTGTTAATTGTGTTTGATTTATGTTGACTTCCTGCATAAAATATAGCTTTGCTGACTCACTATCTCTCCTCCACAGCCTTCATTCAATAAAAGCTTTAGCACCTAAATATCTTTCTTATTCCCCCTAGTCTTGCCATTTTACTGGGTGAAGTAAATGATCTCAAATTACTCATCTCCTGTAAAATTTACTTTCAGTTCTATTCAACTTTAGCCTTCTATGATCACATATTTATCATCACCTCAAATTACATTACTCAGAAATATTTCATAATAAAAGAAGAGCAGTGATAACACAATAGGGTCATAATCATCTGTCATTCCTTCCCTTTTTTCTTTCCTTCTCTTCCTCTTTCTCATGCTTTCTTCCTCCCCTTCTCCCTCTCCTTTCTTTCCATTTGATATACTTCTGTTCTATAACTTTATAGGGCACTCTGCTTTGATTCTCTAATTTTTATCCTGTAAGCCTCCCTTGCTTTCTCCCTTTGATTCCCAAATCAATTTATATTTTCTAACCCAAGAAGTTTTTCTTTTATTGAGAGTTGATTCTGTGTCTTCTAAGATGCTTAAAAGTATCTCTCACCTTTACCTATTAGATTCCAGTAGTAACCCTTCTCAAGTTATGACAATCAAAATATCAAATATTTCTTGGGGAGTAACATTTCCTCATATGAAAACTCATAACATCAGCCATTTTTTTCTTGCCAATAAGCTTATGCATGTTTATTGTCCATGTGTCCTGACTGACAGAAGAATCACTGAACCTGAGCAACCCCACAGTCCATCTTCTTTATTACTATTCCTGGAATTCGGTCTATTCCTTAGGAAAACCACACAGTGCTTAACAACTTCATTACTGTCTAGCAATTTTCATTATTTCTTTACTTCCACTCTTCCATTCTCTATAGCATTTATTTCAATAGTTACTTTCCTTATTCTCATTTGTCCCTCTTGTTCTACCTTCTAGTTTATGGATAAAATAAAACCTTTGACAAAAGAAGTCTCTTAAATATCTCCCAGATTCTGAAAGCATATCTTCCCACTATTTTCAGTTTTTCTCCTGTTAAATAAGAAGAAGGATCCTTCCTTCTGCTCATTTCTCCACGTCTACTCCAACCATGACCTTCTCAGGATCCTGAATTATCCTGTCCAAAACATTTAGGTAGTTTAAAACATCTCTATACAACACAATTTCTTTTTCCAATTATTAATTTATTTCATCCTATTTCTTAATAGCCAAATTGCTGAATTATCTTTGAAAAATTAAATTTTGTTGCCATTACTTCATTATCATTCAGTCATTCCTCAGTCCTAATCCAGTTTGTACCTCAAACTACTTCAAATGAACTTCTTGAATCAATATCTTATTACGCATTGTATTTGACCTCTTAGCAAAATTTTGTTAAATTGGGTAAACAAATATTTGATGTTACTGCTTCTCCTTAAAACAACACTTTCTACTTTTGACACGACAAACTCTTTGCTTTTCACTAATTCTCTGTACAGTTTTTCTTGGAATCCTTTCAAGTCCTTCATTCTTCACATACTCACTTTCCTCAGGGTTTGATCCCCAGCTCTGCTCCTCTTTTACTATCTCCTTGGTAACTCCAGCTGCCTAGACTATTTGTTTGTACTTCAAGATCATACTCATGCTTATATGCCCAGAACTGAAAGAATCATCTTATGACACAAAGTACTCAACATTTTTAGAAAGTGTTTGCTCTTTTCATGCTCTGTATTAGGCAGGTAATATAATATGGGGGAGGAGGGACATTGGATGGGTCTAATGGAGAAGAAGAGCCAATAAAATGTATCAGAAACAATAAAGATTCTTATAGATTTAGTTATTTAATTACACTTTTTTCAAAGATGCATAGAAATAATAAGTTGCAACCACTGAGTCCTTATAATCCTTCAATCACTCTATCAATTCTTCATCCTAAGTATATCTTTGAATTTGACTATTTCTATCTGCCTAGCTAATATTCTGTTTCAAGGGATCTTCATCTCTTTCCTGGATGTGTGGTAGCTTCTTGCCCACTCCAGTTATCTCCAGTTTTATACTCCTCTGAATCTACCTCCTAATTCTATCAGAAAACTTTCTGAAATTTCATTATTCTATCCTATTATTCCCCTGTTTAAAGCCCCTTTATTACAATACTAGCAAACTATAGCATACTTACTATGTGTCATGCGTTTTTGAAAGATTTTTACTTTAACCCTCACAATAACTTTATTATTTAAGTATTATTATTTCTATTATATAAAGAAACTAAGTCAGGAAATGTAGATATGCTCAAGGACAAACAGAGCTAGAACTTGACTGAAGCAAAAATTTCTCACAAATCAGTCTTTTCTGGTTAAATCTTTCTGAAATCATTTTTGCCATATGGGTAAAATGCAAATTCCTTACCTGCCATATAAGCATTTGTAAGATCCTAGTATACTTATGCCTCCATTTTTATATCCTGAATGTGCCTTTATTAAAACCTACAATTAACTTATTTCATATAAGAGCATATGATAATTTTTCACACTTGTAGGGAGAAATCTTTTTTATCCTTAACGTGTACTATCCTGCATCTATGTCTTACTGGAACATTCTTTCCTAATCTTACATGATTTACGCCATCCAGCTCATCCTTCCACAATCAGCAATTTCAATGTTTTTCCAAACCCATGAAGAGAACGCTCCCGTTTGTCTTCTTCCTTCACAGCACTTAATTTTTGTCATCTCCTGTCTGCTTGCTGTCTGGATCCCACATCTGAGTACATTTCCTGAGAGCAAGCACCATGTATGTACTTAACGTCAAACTCTTACAACATAGTTACCACTCTGAAAATTCTGGTCCAATAAGTGGTCCTTGATTTATCCTTGATTTTAGATTTTGGAATGCAAGTAAACGCTGTTATTCAATGCATACGGAAATCTTCTTTCAGGTCCTAAAATTTCACCTAAGTGCTGTTCTTGCTTTTTTTGTTTGTTCTGTTTTGTTGTATATTGTCTTTTTTTTCCTTTTTTTTTTTTTTTTTTTTTTAAATAAAGAAAGGTGAATGCAGCAATGAAAGCAAGCAGGAAAGCAGCCAGGAAGAGAGGGGAGGAAGACATACTTTATTTTTATTTAGTTGTTAAATTGGCAGTTGCCTTCTGCCCCAGAATGCAAACCCCAATCCTTCAGTTGTTTGTGGCCTGAGCTTGACTATAGGTGGCAGACCTAATCACCAGTCCACCAGGGCATGCCCACTGTTCCTCTTTTAAGATGTCTAATTTTCACTTCAGAACTTTTTGTTATTTAAAAAAGGTTACCATTTTTTATCCTTTTATCATCCATATCTCTCATTATTTCTCTCACTGCTTCCATCTTTTTAATGGGTTAGTTGTAATCACATATTTAATCCTACATGTCAATTTAATTTACAGTTTTAATTGTTTTCTGTAGGTTCCCTTGTTCTGATTTAAATTTTTCTGTTAGAATTTAATTATCCAGAATTTAATTAACCTAGTAATTCAGGTTTTTGGTTTGTTTTTTTACAGATCTTTTTCATTGCATTCTGGCATTCTTTTTTTTTTTTTTACCTTAGTCTAATTTCTTCTGGAAAAAAAAAACCAATATGAATATTTCAATTTTTGTGTAGGGTAAGGTTAGGGTTCTCTGACCACAACAAGCTGCAACTTGGGTTACTGAATAAGTGTTGAGAGTTTAAGATAACTAAAAAGGTAGTGAGAACTCCAGAGACATTTATCTCCCCAAAGTATATATTTATATTTCAAATAGGGAGGCTACATGGAACATTGGGTATCTTGCTATGTATCATAGACCTGGAGATAGCTTCTTGATCAACTGGAGACATTTGGAACCATCAATTTTCTCTTTTTCTACTTAAAGAAAATTGTTTATTAGGAGAGTTAGTTTCTCTTCTTTTTTCAGGAGGGAAGGATATCAGCTGCACAGCAGGTATATGAATTCCTAATTTCAGGTCTCCTCTCTTATTGTATGGTACCCATATTTGCCAAACTTTCATCCAAAAGTCTTTCATTGCATCACTCCAGAAAAGAGAAATAAAATGGAGTGTAAAGAACTGATGCAGGTATTACTGTGAGTAATTATAATTTCCCTTGATCCAGAAACCTCATGTTAAATTTAGGATAATATAAACAGGTATAAATAGTAAAAACCAATTTTCTGCTTTTTTTAAGAAGTTATGCCAACTGCAACACTGCTGAACATAGTTAATAATTTTCCTAAACTTTCTTTAGTTTTGTGGGTTTATTTTCTGGGCAAAATTCTTAACACAAGGAGAGGAGGAACATCTGAAGGCACACCAGCGTAAGCAGTGTATTGCTACATGGGTTCTAACTACCTAAGGCTCTACCTAGTTACCCCGAGAGCTGAGAAGAATCAGTTTCAGTCATGTGTCTTCTTTCTACAGAATCCAGGCATGCCACACACTGTGGTTGGTACTATTGACTGCAGAAAGTTATTTCAGATAATATTTATTTTTCTGTTTCTCTGAGATTTTGCAGCCCACTTCATAGTTGCTATTGCTATTTTGTTTATAAAAGCAGATACTTGAAGAGAGTCATACAGACTAGGTACTTTCTCATAGACCAGATCATGTGTTCTCAGTGTACTTAACTTACTCTTCCCAGTATAATGTATTATGGATACATTATGGATACAGAATGTATTATACCACTAGTGGTCAGCCTTTTTCCTTTGAGTTTCTTCTTGTCTTCCTTCTGTTAAAAGTACTTAATTCTACCTTCCTCCCTTTCTCCCTTACCCTCCCTCCCTCCCTCCCTTCTTCCCTTCTTCCTTCTTTCTCTCCCTCTCTTCCTCCTTTCCTTTCATCCTTTTTTCCTTTCTTCCCTTTTCCTATCATACTTCTCTCCCTCCCTTTTGTCTTCTCTCCTTCCTTCCATCTCTCTCTTCCTCCTTTTTTTTCCTTTCCTCTTGCTTTTCTCTTTTTCTCCAGAAACTCCTCTCTGTGGCACTCACTCATTTCTCTTGGGAAAATATAAAGTTGAAGCTTGTAAATTGCTTTAAAGTTTGAAATAGGTTGAATATTTTATATCTCTCAAATTCTAAGTATCTTAGGAAAGGATGACTCCCTATATTTTAGATTAAATACCTGAACTGGTTCTAAACTAGTGAGAGAAAGTGGGGAGGCACATGGAATTTTCCTGTGTTCGTTCATTTTTTTCAACATTAGTAGATGACAAAATCACAGAAAAAATATGTGTATATATGTATATACATATACATATAGATGAGTAATTTCTATGAGCAATTGCCCTATTTAAAGTTGCTTTCAAGTCAAAATTACTTGCACCAGAAGACTACAGATGGAGCAAAATTCCACCAGTATGGGGCTGCAGGTTCTTAATATTTCTGTGTTTCAGATAACTGCATTTTGGATATATTTAGACGACTTTGTTTAAGTACTTTAAAGCATAAATATTTCTGCAAGGACTTTCTACTTTTTCTAAAATTAAAACTGCTGTTCTGTGTAGGAAAATTTTGAAGAGTCTGAATTTCAGATTTGTCACAATTTATTGTGAATCCAAAAATTACACTTGAATTATCTCATAGTTTAAAAAGTATTAAATTGAATATTATAAAATCAAAATGCAATCTCATTACTCTAAAAATGTCATCAGGTTAACAACAGAGTATTACATGATTCTGCTTTGTGTTTCATTTAATTTGTATAAAGGTTTGAATTACCTTATTAGAATTGGGCAGGAAAATTTGTTAATAGAGAAAAAGAATTTGTAATTATTTTATTCTAACACATTTATTCAACAAATTTCTCTGAACAGAAGATGTGCTAGGTATTCTGCTTTATCAAAAGATGTGTAAAATGAAAAGAAAAATATAATTCTAAATGTTTCTTGAAAATCTACTTTGTGTATCCAATGTGTTTTTCTTATTCTTCAAATTTAGTTGAGGAGACTGGATAAAGAGAGAAGCATTCACAGCCATAAAAGTCAAGTAGGAGATTCCAGGGCAGAATTTTGACTGCTTTAGAATTCCTATGATTTAATGATTATGGGATGAAGAGAACACTGTAGACTAAATGAGTCAATCACATCTTGTTAGTAAGGTAATAAAAATGGATTTGATTTAAGTGAGTCTCCAGAGTGGAGACAATTCAAAGCAGTGACACTGACAGTGAGAAGAAAAAAATTTTGAAAACTCTTTGGAAATTTTTGTGGAAATTGCTGTGGGTTTAGGAATGGGAGTGGTAATTGGAGATAAATCAACCATGAATGAGTGAATCTTATTATTCATGAAGCTGATTGGTTTTAGAGAGTTTAGTTCCAAGTACCAAAGAACAGAAACTATGAACTGGATTAATCTACCGTCTTTAGGTATAGAGATTGCTAGAAAAAGTATACTCTTTGTTCAGACTATTTCGCATTTGAACTTTTCCTCCATTTTCTCTTTTACTTACCTCCCTTTCATCTTCTATTTGATTCTTCTGTCTAAAGTGTTCACATGCCAAATATATTCTCCTCATACAGAATCAATGAACCATTCCTGATACCATATCTAGTTAAAAATTAAAAAAAAATTAAAAATTGAGGAGGAATGTTCAGTTGAAGCCCAAATTAATGAGATATTATATTAAACTAATGATTATAGAGGTTGAAAATATCTAAATAGCCTGAAATTTATAAGGAAAATCTCAGCATTTTCCCCTTATAACATTTTAAAAAGTACTTTATAAATGTCTTTAATTTTCATTAAAGCTAAATATTCTTTTTTATCATAGTTATTTCTCCCTACTATTTTTTAATATTTCATTTCTTTCTTTCATCCATATTGTTTCTTTTACCTAGATTTTATTCTTTCCTGAATTGAAAATAAATAATATTATCTGCTTTTGTAGGTATTTTCTCTTTGAGTTCCTTATGTATGAAGTTTTTTATTAAATTATTTTCCTCTCATCATTTTATTTTATTTGTAATTTTTAATGTTTGGTGATTTTTCCCTTGGGAGAATGAATACCTGTCTCTGAAAGAAAAGATTTTTATTCAAGGTTAAAAAACAAACAAACAAAAAAAACTTCTAAGATGAACAAATATGGTAGAAAATTATAGATATTAAATACAATTTCTTGATACTATAGGTATGAGTATTAAAATAAGAAGAGTTGCACATAGGCATAATTTATACATTTATGCACATAGGCATAATTTATACATTTATTCTAGTAAATATATATGTTTCCGACAAAGCTATTCTGCCCTTACGCTTTTAGTCACATGGCTCCTCTAAGTGACTGCAAGGCCTGTTGCAAACAAGTGTCTCCTTTTTAATAAATTAATGCTCAGCCTTCTTAGCTCTTTGGAGTTATAGTTTTTATCAGAAAGGAAATTGGCCTTGTTTATTGCCTTTCTTTCTTTTGCTGCCCTGAATGGATTTTCATGCTTGTGAAAATGAGATACTGGCAGGGACTGGGATTAAAAGAAGGAGGATGTTGGGCCCATTTCCTCCTCCACTCTGCCAAGTCAATTGCAGTCTGATAAGTAATGCTCCTGCACTTCCAGACTTGAGCCTCTCCTGTGCAGAAAATTAGGACAACATCTGAGGAGGGCTAGGACAAGGACAACTGTCCACCAGGGACCAAGCTAAGATTGGTAAACCAATTTTCACTTGTGAACAATGCCAGAATTCAGCCCATATGTCTCCCATGGTGAAGCACTGTAGTGCGTCATTAACCCACTGTGCCACTTAGCAGCTTCTCTCTGCTTGCTGTCTTGTGAATTAACATCTCAGCTGCCACCACACCAGACCCTGGGTTTATTTCTGCTAAGAGTGCTGCTGAATGAATAGCAGCTCTCTGTAACAAGTGATCAGGGCACAGCACTTTCAAATTTTCAACTGAAAGCAATAGCAATTTGCCATTCAGTCCTATCTTATCATCATCATTAGGTTGGGAAATAACTATTTGAAGCCTCATTGCAATGTGCTGTCAACCTGATATCTTGTAATTTTAATATGTCTGTGGTTAATAATTAATCGCTTTAACTCAGTAGGTGGGATCTAAATTTGGCTCCAAAAAAAGAAATCTCTCAGAGCTGAAATATTCTTTGAGACTCCAACATCTTACCAAGTTCCACTTCAATCAGCCTCGTGGCCTTCTTATTTAAATGATCTGCCATATAATGAAATCTGAATCAAAAGCTCTAAGCTTAAAATATACAACAAAAAGCTGCTTCTGGGCGAAGAGTTTGGATCCAAATCAAAACGTTTCTTTGCTCTGGCCATTATCACATGCAGTTAACTGCTGGGAAATACTGATAGTCAAAAGATATAGGGGGAAAAGGCACCTGCTTTCTCACGCTGGTTGATGTTTGTCTTCTTGATAAAAATGCAAGACAGCATATGCAGAAATTGTGCGGAAACACCATTCACATGGTAATTCCTTTGTATTTGAGTAATTTCTTTTCAGGTGCTGGACTGAATGCCAGGCTCTGGAAGGATTTGAGCATCTCCCTGACTTAAGTTCTTCCATGACCATACTTTAGTGTCTGCTTCATTTTTTCATCAAAGAAAATCACTTCATCAGATTTTTAGAAAGAAGGTGCTGCCCCTTGATTTTCCAGGGTCACTAACCGTAATATGGAAAGGTTTCTCACATTTGATCTGATAAATATTACTAACAGTATAGCCAGTATATGATTTCTCTAATTCTTTCTCTCAGTCAAAATCGTTGGCTTAATATATTTAACAAGTGGAAGAATATTCTGGTAGATTCCAGGATGTCTATCATAAGTCAAGTCTCGTAAGTTTGAATGATACTTCCTTTGTAAGCTCCAATTATATGCTGCATTTCTATCATATTTGGTACACTGCTTGTTCTCATAATTTATACCTGCCTGACGATGGAATTCAGGAAATCTGAGCATTTTTTTTTTTAATCAAAAACATAAGGTTTTGCAAAGGTTATTCTGGAAGTTGACAGCATTCTTAAGAAAGTCAGAAACATGGGGAAAAAAATCTCACAGGTATATATGAAACTCTGTGAGACTTTACCAGATATGATTTGAGAGTTTGAACTTAGATCCAATTAGAATGAAGTACTAGTGACTTGTTTGGAGTTCTGTATTGAGAAGGATGGTGAAGCCATGACCAACCTCTGAAAGTATAAATCATCTTTTGATAAATCATGAATCTTCACATTTCAGCACAAGATGGGAATATCACACTTTCCCACACCTAGTCCACTCTGACCCTAGACATCTCTTTTGACTGAACCTATAGTGAAATGCATATGGTAACCGGCTGACGAAAGTGACATTTCAAAGGTCAGATTTCATGTTGTTTTTTTCTTAAATTCATCCACAGCTCCTGTCAAGTCCCGAAGGTCCTTTATATATAGCTAAAACGTTCTTTTTTAAATGAGTCATCTTTATGATGATATTTATAGTCTTAACAATCTAATCATACTAAAGTATTTGTTTTATTAAGCTTTTATTTCTGGTGTTTTATTTATGTTAAAATATTTTTATTGAAGGAACATTGCATTACAACATTATGTAGGTTTAAAGTGTGCATCATTATAAATCAACATCTTGTATACACTACATGAAGTTGAGGCCATTAATTCACAACTAACTTGTCACCTAATAAAATGTGCTACCTTTAGGTAATGGGTGACTAATTCCATGAGTGTAAAATTCTCAGTAGTATTGTGAGCCATTTGTTACACAAAACCTGCTTATGACAGTTAAATTTTATAAACTTACAACTGGCTAAATATATAACTGTGTTCCAATAATGCAAATAAAAATATTTACAAAACCAAGCGGTGAACCTGATGATCATAGTTTGGTCTAAACTGAAAAAGTAATAGAAAAGTGTTTGTCATGTATATTAAACTAAAAAATGTCCCATATTTGAAATAATTACCTAGAGAATAGCACACAAATTTGAGAAAGTATTCTTTTAATATTTACAAACTATTATCTGGTTCAGTAAAGACATAGGTCAAAAAGACTCAAAAGCATATTTGAATAGCCTGACACAAGGAAATGAGTTGAAACTTGAAAATCATTAAAATAATACAATGGAATAAAAAGCATCAGAATTGTTAACATCCATGAGTTTATAAAAATACTGACATAAACATTAGTAGGTCACCTATGAGGATGCTAGGGAACCAATTGTTTATTTCAAAAACTTACATGTAATAGAAAATGATCAAAAATGTTTTCCCCAGTCATTTCTATATAAACTACACTTCAGGGTGAGGAGCTAGTGTGTAAGGTGATTCTTTTTTTCTCTATGGGATTATTTTAGGTAATAAAAGAAGAAGAGATGATAGAATGTCAATTTATCATCTATTAAATTAATGCATCTAGGTGATTATCATATATGACTGAAAACATTAAAAAAGAGACAATTGATATATGCAACTGTGACTTGATTATATAATAACACTATGAAAATAAGTTGCCCAAATAATCAACTTGAATATGATCAAACCACTAGATTTAATTATCAAATTATAAAAAAAGTAAAAGAGAATGAAGAACATATTAAATTCACTATGGTTATGCAATTAGTAAAACCCAATGTGTAGCAAACTACATAAATGAATAATATAGCTTCTTGAAAAATAAAAACAAAAAAATTATGAAGAAATATGAGATGGGTGAGGAATTATATAAAAATTGTTTGCTTGCTAAGTTATCTTAATTGGAACAAATTGGGGAAATGTGAACAATAAGTAGACATTCGATGGTAAAGAATTATTGTTATTTTTAGTGTGATAAAGGTGTGTTTATAAATATAAGTATGTAATCTATGTTTGCATTTTAAAATGATATATAGAATATTATATTGCATATATACATATATTGTTTTAACATACTTGAAGAGCAAAGAATATAGTTAATGAATGATGATTGACCTTAAGTTAATAATTGCTGTAACTGGTGATGAATGCATGACATTTAATATACTCTTTCTTCCACTTTGTATATATTTAAATGTTCCATAATAAGACATAGATAAAAATATTACAGACTTTAATGCTGTAGTAAGGTAGACTTCTTATACTTCTTTGACCTTGAGAACAAATTTTCTTAGACTAATGGCAACTTTTTCATTAATGTTTAAACCAGTTACCAGGCATTCATAAAACACATCTTTCATTTATTCATTCTATTTTCCTCAAAAAACTCTGTTTTATCCCACTGTTTACCTCAAATTTGTTCTAGGATGTCAGATACCTTAAATTTAATATATCCAGACAAACTCCTATTATATATGGCTGTAACAGCCCTAACTTTACTCCAATTCAGTTGATAGCGACTACATTCTAGTTTAACTCAAAACTCTTACAGTCATGTCACAGCCCACATCTAATCTATCAGGAAATTTATTGTGTTATCCTTTAATGAACATCCTGGAAGTGACCACTTCCTACTATCTCTGTGACTGTAACTCTGATTTGAGCTATTTTTGTTTTCACCTGAATTACACCAATATCTACTTCCACTAGGCTCCCTCCATTTATACCTCTTCCCCAGCTGTCTCTTCGCAAGACAATAGACCAAATACTCTTTTGAAAACTGAGTCATCAACTTTTCTGCTCTATACCTGACATAGGCTTCCCATTATTCTCAGAGAAAAAAATCAGAGTTCTTAAATATGCTGATGACCCTAAGTACTATGCCCTAAGGACCCCACTATAACCACTCTGACCACATTTCCTACTATCTTTCACTTATTCCTTTGTCCTTGGAGCTCCTGACCTCTGTTACTGCTATATTTTCCCTCCTTTATTCTATTCCTCTAGCTATATTCTCTACCTTTTTTAAATTTATTTGGATCACTCCACTATCTGTTTCATATCTTTGCATAAATTTTACTTGCTCAATAAAGTCTGAATTGCTCCCTCTGTTTTACATAAGAATCTGCATCCTGCTTTTCCAAACTATTTTCCAAACCTATTGTCTTGATCCCCCATTGTCCGTTTTCCTTTTACTTCCTTTTATACACAACAATCAACATTTTCTTACCTATTCTATAGTATTCTATTCCATTTATTGTTTGCTGAGTCTTCATGCTAAAAAATAGCAAGATGTTCCATTTTGTCTATTTTGTTTATTGATCCTAAAAATCTGTAAAATGCCCCACACATATTTGATAAACAGAAATCTGCTGAATTGAATTTTACAATAAAAATACCCAACCTAAAATCAATATTTTTGTCCCTTTTCATATAGCTTTTATTATAACAATCATCCAAATAAAAAGAAAATTTAAAGAATAATCTAAACATCATTGATGAATCTGTTATGTTTTTCCAGCAAAATTAAGTTTCTAAGGTCAGCTTTTAATTATTTATTAAAGATGTATATCTCTTGTGTACTTAGTGGTCAGGAGTCACAAAAGGAGACAAGAAAAATATTAAATGTTGGGGAAGGTAGGGTTACAGAAAAATATTTGTCACTGGTATTTTGGAAATAACAATATATAGAAAGGAGAATATCTTTATGATGCCCTTCAAAATAGAAATGTTAGAGAATGAACTAGAAAACAGGACAAAATAAATCTCGAAAGTCGCTTTGACATTGCCATAGTTTTTCTTGAGAAACCTCTAATTGCAGTAGTTTTTTCTGACTAAAGGGGTGAAAGTTCTGAAACTTTCCTTGTAAGATTATGTTGCAATTATAAAAAGACATTAATTTTGAAGCCTTCTTCAAATTCCTTACTACATTATACTGGAGTGTCCTATTTATCCCACTTCTACAAAAAGAATAAGATCTCACTGAGAAGTATTTTTCAACTTTGAATAGGTGATATAGAACTTAAATGTAGAAATTATTTGGTATTTGGAATGACGAGTGAAGTTGATTGATTCAAGGTACTCTCTCTCCATAACTGAAAATGGAGGCTGATAATAGTATCTTAACAATTTTAATAAAAACATTTCTGCTTCTATTTCTTCAGTGGGTATTTTTCCCTTCATCAAAGTATGGGATTATCATCAACATTTGTTATCTCTTTGGAATACTGATCAGACAATCTCTAAAGAGAAGTACCACATTGAACCACATATGATTAGATCTTACGCACTGTAAAGGATTTGTTGGATACCAAGTTAGTTCGTAAGAATGTGGTTAACCAAGTTGAATCATAAATGAAGATACTATTTGGTAACCACTGGGATATTGTGGTCTTGGAATAGTTGTTCTGGCTTTGACTCTCCATTCTTAATCTCTTATGGAAGAAGTGTTTACATTCTATGATTATTCTGCTAGCTCTACATCAAGTTGTGGCTTGCATTTTAAATTTTAATCTTTTCTGGAATACTTTTGGTTTATCTTTATCAAGATTTGCTTTGAGAGCCTTGCATTTTATTGTCAATTAGATAGGTTTCCTAAACTGTCATCTGAAAGGAAAAAAAAAAATTCTAAAAACATTAACCATAATAAATAGGTTTTATAAAAGTTTTAAATCCCACTATAGTTAATCAGTTTGAACAAGACATTTAGGCTGTAAATAGCATTTTAAAGTAAACAGAGCTTTACACAAAGTGACAGTTAGAATTACATTTTCTGCTTCTGAGTGTAAGAAAATTAATGTACCAAAAAGTGACTACTATTTAAAGACATCTTGCTCCAGACATATTTAACTACTGAGATTTGCAGTGGGTAGACCACTGAAGTGTCTCGTCATTAAATTATGTACCATGCATTAGAAACAGATGTACTTCTGAAAGTCTTGCATGACAACATTGTTTTGCAATTTTCCAATTAAGACATTGCTAAAACTGAAAACAGAGCTGAACTAACAGGTCAACTACCTTACCTAAATTGTGGAGGAGTACATTGGTGATTTCTGAGAAGATCTAGTGGTTTTTATTGGAGGTTTGAAATGCTAATTCTGTACTTGTTTTTTCTTCCATAATGAAGGAATTTAAAAAATTATTTGGTTTAAAATTTAAAACATTTGGAGTTAACTGACTAATGTCATATACTACTTTGTCACATTAAGTCAAATGAGAAAATCTTAAAGAGCAAATTAAAATAATGGAAATGGAAAAAAATTACACCTCTGCTTTCTAATTAATGGGGAAAATTAGCTAAATAATCTCTGAAAACAATACTTAAAAGAAAGTGAAATTTCAGTGAGAAATATTTATTGGGATAAAATCGAATAAATTAATTATATAAGAAAGAAGGCTTGCTGCCCTGGATGCTACTGCTGGGATTCACATTAGACCGCTGATACTATTACTATAAATTTTATTTTGTTAACCATAAAAGTGGTTGAATGATGTATGAATAATGCGTGATCTGTTGGTATTTTGAACCAAAAAAGTTGGAAATACAATTTAATTTGCTAGTGAGCTATTCTAACTCTGTACCTCTTGATGGTGGAATTTCATATTATGACTATTTCATGAAAAATGGATATTCAGATTCTGACCGAGATGTAGAATGTGATTCAGAAGTGCATTAAACTAAAAAAATCTTGAAAGTTGAAATTTATGTTCCTTGATGATTTCTCTGGAAAGAACTTTCAAGTAGAAGGGATATCAACTCCCCACAAATTCACCAACTGGTATCCCATGAAAATTAATTGGAAAAAATTCTCAAAACCCGGTTATATATAGAAAATTGTTTTTGAAGACTTACCTTAAATAAGTTACAACTTATAACTATCAGGCTTTGCAGAGCAAATAAAAATTGAAACATTTAAAAATTTTTATTTTATAAAATACACATTCAAGACTTCGGAATAAAATGAAATGTCCTTTATTATTTATTTTCTAAAGAGAAGAAGGAAAGAAGGGAGTGGAGGAAGACATCTTTATTTAGTTCGTTGTTCATTTTGGTTTTTCACCCAGCCTTGGGTATGAACCCGGTCCTTTGCCTGTATGTGGTCTGCACAGCAACATCTCAACTGCCTGAGCCATAGTGTGCACCTAAAATGTCCTTTTAAAGTTAACAAACCACACAAACATTTTCTCAATCAAGGGGAGTAAAACTGCATCTATGATTGCCATTCTCAAATATAAAATAAGAAAAATCATTTTTTGCTTGAGCCACATATCCTTTCGCTCAAAACTGTTTATTGTCATGGGAAATTTCTATTTCAAAAATAAAATCTAAAATTATTCTTAAGCCACAGTTAAAGTTCTCCTATCTTAATAGATGAATTTTCATTCCAAAGATAAACACTCAAGACCTCACTTTTCACTTAAAAGATTGATAAATATGTCAGAAGGACCCCCAAATGATTGACCTTTCTTAACTACAGTTCGATTTCAATAAAAAAGGAAAATTTCTTTATTAATTTCTCATTCCTGACAGACACATGTTAGAACAGTGTAAGTCTGTGAAAAGGATCCCACATTGTATTTTGCTAATTTTTATTCTGAAATAATGTCAAATGGAAAAATTACCCATTGAGTTAGTTTATAGTTATGGTTTGTAGTTGTCTCAATTTGGATGAATGCAATTTCATTAGTTAAAAATGTTGTTATATATGAACTGTGGTTTTATGGGAAGGGAAAACATGCATAATATTATGAAAGACAGACACATGTATAAAACCATTTCTTTTATATAAATTAGAAAAGGATGACACAGCTCTATGTTTTTTAACCATCAATCTTCATGGATTATTTTATAAATAATAGAATTGAAATAAAACCTCAAATTTCTTTTTTTTCCAGTATGCTTTCCCCTGTGATCTAAATCCAATACTACATTAAGGTAAAATGATCCTTAAATTTTAAATTTATGTACACTTCGTGTACCAGAAGGCGATTTATTTGTAGAGCGCTCTCTCTCTCTCTGTCTCTCTCTCTCTGTCTCTCTCTCTCTGTCTCTCTCTCTCTGTCTCTCTCTCTCTCTGTCTCTCTCTCTCTCTCTCTCTCTCTCTCTCTCTCTCTCTCTCTCTCTCTCTCTCTCTCTCTCTCTCTCTCTCTCTCTCTCTCTCTCTCTCTCCCTCTCTCCCTCCCTCCCCCTAAATCTTGTATTTCATATGTCTTTGTTTAGAGAGGACTCTAAGTTCATGTTTTTTCATAGAAACTGCAGATTGTGCTTTGTTAAGTGTAAACACCACCAAAACTAATGCATATTCTGGATTTGGATCAAATCTCCAAATGTATGAGATTGAATAGCTTCTCAAACTGGCAAAATGTATTCCTATCTGTCAAAAATCAAAGGCTGGCCAACAAGTAGTTTTAATATTTTGTTTTGCAGAGATTCACATATGAATCACATGTGAGGTCTCTTTAAATTGTACTTAATCTGGGAAGCACAGCCATGTTTGATTTCAAATCTAATTGACATTTGGGGCAGTCATTGGCTGTTATTGATTAAAATCTTACAGAAAGCCCACCTATGCTGAGCAATCTAATATTTGTGGTCTCAGTTGGTAAATCATGCCAATTCCATGAAAATCATATTATCATAGTTAGATCCAGGCTAACCACAAAGTTCTTTCTCTATCCGTAATTACATAATTAGATTACTTCTATCTTAAAGCATACTTTAAGGAATATTTTCTCTATAGTATATTATTAAATAATCATGCCTTCTTCTTAAAGTCTCTTGGTAAGCCAAGAAATACACATGTTATGCATTATAGAAAAAAGAAATTTTTCTGAGTAGGTTTCTTTCCAGCTTTGAACCAAGGTCCAGGAACTGTATTGTAGACTGCCAGTGATAGAGGGTGAAGGAAGAAAACACAGTGGCAAAGTAAATTTTGCTAAGAGAATTGATGAGAAAATATATTGGATGTTAGAAAATATTTCATTACTCTCAATGTCAAACATGTTTCTCTTAATAAATAAGGAATTATACATTAGGAATAATATTTAAGAATTATATCCTCTGTATAGGAACTCAATTTGCAATAGTGGACTGAAGGGAAGAGAGGTAGTGCTGAACTGCAATAAGTCTACTCTATCTTCTCTGCTGTCTTCCTATATTGTTTATGAATATATAGGCAATCTTTCATCCTCAGTTCATTTTATATATGTACAATATATCATGCAAATACATAAATAATAACCTTGTAATAAATAGTTTGGAATCTATACTATTAACTCTGATAAATGACTTACATTTCCCTATTCTTCATTATAATACAAGTGTCAGTTTTCCTACCTCACACTTGGTAGAGAAGAAATAAGTAGCAATGTTGTGACTCCTAATAAGGACAGAATTCCTAGGGAAGCAGAAGCTTCTGATGATAATTCACTCAACCAAACAGGAAACAATGAATGGCAAGTGGTAAATGATTTTGATTACATATATATCTTATTTTCTGTGGACCTAGTTTGCAGCAATTGAGCTTGGAAAAAGAAAACTGTTAGGGCGGCTGAAGGTTACCAAGAATCAAACATGAATACTGCTTATTTCAAGTCTTATCTGAATCTACCCGAGGCTGAATTATTTCTTCTTTACCACAGAATCTGCATCATGTAGCTCTTCAGTGGATTCTTAAAGTGAGAGTAAAATAATTTGTACCATACTCCCTCACCTATGGCGTGAGTTACATTCCGGAGACCTCTGCTATAGGTGAAAATTTGCAAAGTCGCGGCGTTATAATTTATTTTATTATTTTATATATTTTAAGGCTTTGTAAACCCTACTCTCCTATAAACCCTTCCCACACTCTTATTAACCTTTCCCAAACTCTTATAAACACTTTCTACACTCTTAAACCTACATAGTTTCAATAACATATAAAATTCTATGTGGGTACTCACTAGTGAAGTAAGTATATGCATATGTACCGCAAAATCCCATGATATAGCGAAAATTCTGTGATACAGAATTAGATAACATTTTATTAAAAACGCGATACAGTGAAGCCGTGATAAGTGAACCACGATATAACAAGGGACGACTGTATGTCTAATTTTCCCAGTACCCAAATCCAGTGGCAACATAGCCGAGAGTACGATAATAAATATGTCTTTAGTTCTGGCTGAAGTGTAAAAAAATACAAAAACAAAAAAACAGAATATTTCACAAAGTTCTTAGAATAAATAGTTCCAAATAAATTATAAAAAACAGAAATTTTCAACAAATAGCAAGTAAGATTTAACTCCGACATCGTTAGCTACCTTGAATGTATTTACTGTTCAAGCTTAAAAGAAATAAAGGGGCACTTTGTTTATTTTGATTGAAAATGAAACTGCTGTCTAGGAATATAGTCATATTTGTCTGTGAGTCATATGATATGTGTCTAAGTCAAACTCTAATGTGAGTAAAGCAAACACTGGATTTCAAAATCATAGTGAGTTAACATAATGCAAAATATTTTACATATTTTTTCATTGACTATGTTTAATTTTAGTATAAGTGTGTGTATATAATTTTTAGAAAAATGAAATTGTATGTTGAAATAATTTTCACCCATTTTTGTGTGTACTAAATTTAAAAAATTTATATATACATATATATGACATTTGTATTGTATGTTTTAGTTTTATTACAGAGGACAAATCCAAACACTCCAATTAGAAGTAAATAGTTTAACATTGAATGAAAACTAACATATATGTATACAACACATATATATGTTGTATTCAAACAACCCACTTTAAATATAAAGACAAATTAAAACTTAAGTAATGGAAAAATTTATAACATGAAAACATTACTTGCGTGGAAGCTATAATATTTATATCAGAAAAAAGCAAAAATAAATGTTAGGAACCAAGAGAGACATTATATAATAATAAAGATATTCATTTATCAAGACACTATAATGATTCTAAATGTAACCAATAAGGAAATTTCCAAATGTGTGAAGAAAAATTGTCAGCCAATTGGCATTACACAAAATGCTTAATCAAGCTAAAACAATTTATTCAGATTGAAGAGAATTGATACCAAATACAAATTGGGTCCTCAGGAAGATATGGTAAAAAACTGAGTAAATATAGAACAGTTTCTCACTTCAAATATACATGTAATTTAAAGCATATATATTATAAAGTAAAAAGCAAAAGTTGTAACTTATTAGCTTTATACCTTGTAGATGTAATATGTAATATATATGAAAATTTTAGCTAATGAATGGGTCCCTTGGTAAATGGGCCTATATTATTGCACTGTTTCTATGATTTATGTGAAATGGTATAATTTAACTCTAATTGATTATAGAAAGATAATTATGTCCACTGTAGTCCCTATATGAATAAAAGAAAAAAGCTATAATCAATAAGTCAGTAGATCAAATACAATTTTGAAATATTCAAATAAATTAAAAAATGTAAGGAAGAGTAAAAAAACAAAAAATGAAACAAATAAAATATTGTAATGAAATACTAGTCATAAATTGACTATATCAATAGTTACACTAAATATTAGAAACTAAACACTCAATTTAAAAATGGTCCAAATGGATTAGAGAACCACACGTGTTATCAAATACAGATATAATTTAAGTAAAAATACATTAAAAATGCAGAATTTCTCAGATAAAAAAAAATGACTCAAACAAAAAGAAGCATGATCCTGTTAATGAGATATGCTTTTAAAACTTATATACAGATTCAGGAGACTCTACTAAGATGGTGTCGGCTGAATTTGGTCCTAAGATGCTCTGGGAAAACCCAGAAGTTTTCCAGAATTTGCAGGAGTGGAGACATTTCTGTAGCTTTGGCATCTTGCCAGAGGTATTTCT
Source organism: Solenodon paradoxus (assembly GCA_004363575.1). Lineage (NCBI taxonomy): Eukaryota > Metazoa > Chordata > Mammalia > Eulipotyphla > Solenodontidae > Solenodon > Solenodon paradoxus. The sequence goes on from RJWH01000296.1 coordinate 821,539, forward strand.
AGCATTGAAGGAGCTTAGAGCAGAGCAACAGGCTTTGAAGGTTGGTGAGAAAGATGTGGGGGTGAAAAAAATGAAAGGAAGGGAACAGAAAACGTATTCAAAGAAATAATTGCTGAAAACTTCCCAAACCTAGAGAAGGATATGATCATAAAAATCAGTAACTCCAACAGAACACCCAGTTATATAAATGCAGAAAGGCCTACACCAATACATATAATCATGACTCTATCAAAAATCCAAGACGAAGAATTCAAAGGTGGCCAGGGAAATAAAGCATATAAAATTTAAAGGGTCTCCCATTGGAATAACCTCAGACTTCTTTGCAGAAACTACAGACTAGAAGAAAATGGAAAGATGCTTCAGAATACTGAAAGATAAAAATATCAATCAAGGATATGATATCCTGAAAAACTCTCAATTTGAGGGAGAAATAAGGTTTTCCCCAACAAACAAAAGCTGAATGATTTTGCTGCCAGGAGACCACCTCTACAAGAAATGCTAAAAGAGGTTCTCCTATCTAAGCCAAGGAGAAGAAAATTTATAAATGTCTGAACAAAGTAACAAATAGATAAACAAAATCAGAAAACAAAAATCAAAATGTCAGTAGCAAGTTCTCAAATATAATCACACTAAATGAAATGGACTGAACTCACCAATTCAAAGTCTAAATGAATTAAAAAACAATCCAACTCTATGCTGTTTGCAGGAAACTCATCTAAGATCAAGAGACAAGCACAGACTTAAAGCGAATGGTTGGAGAATGGTACTCCAAGCTAATGATGATACAAAAAAGCAGAAACTGCAATACACATCTCAGATAAAGTAGTCTTTCAATTAAAGAAGATAAAAAAGGATAAATATGGTCACTGAATAATGATAAAGGGGTCAATACAACAGAAAGATGTAATAATTACACACACACACACATATATATATATATATATGCACTCAATAAAGGAGCGCCCAAATATATCAAGGCTATATTGACAACAGAACAATAATAGGGGACTTTAATTCTCCTCTTTTAGTAAAAGACAGATCATCCAGAGAATCAATGGGAAAAAAAGATCTGTATACAGCAAAAAATTAAAAAAAATATATATATGTATATATATACATATATATATATATATATAGAGAGAGAGAGAGAGAGAGAATATTTCACCCTAAAATTATAGACTACACATTCTTTTCAGGTGCTCATGGAACATTATCAAGGATAGACCATATGTTGGGACATACAAAAATTCTCAATACATTTTCAAAGACTGAAATCATATCTAGCATCTTGTCAGATCATAGTGGCATCAAACTGGAGACCAACCAAAAGGAGGAGAGGAAAACTGAATAAGTGGAGAATTAGGCATGCTACTGGACAGCTATTGGGTTAAAGAGGAAATTAAGGATGAATTTTAATAAAAAAGTAAAAAATGAAGACACAACATATCAGAATCTGTGGGATGCAGCAAAAGCATTAATAAGAGGAAAATCTATAGCAATACAATTCTACCTCAGGAAACAAGAAGAATCACAAATAAAAAACCTAAACCTTTATCTAAAGGAACTAGAAAAAGAAGAAAAAAAGAAACCTAAACATAATAGAAAGGAGAAATTTATAAGCATAGGGATGAAATCAATGAAACAGATATCAAAAAGACTGTCTAAAAAATCTATGAAACCAGTTGTTGGTTTTTTGAAAGAATAAATCAAATAGACAGGCCGCTAGCCAGACTCATAAAAAACAGGTGAGGGAAAACGCAAATAAATAGAATCAGAAATGAAAGAGGAATAATGAGAATAGATACAGCAGAAATGCAGAGGATTATAAGAGAATATTATGTACAACTATCTGACAACAAATTGGATAATCTAGAGGAAACTGACACATTCCAGGAAGCATACCGCTTTCCAAGACTAAACCAGGAAGAACTAGAAACCATGAATCAATCACAAGCAAGAAAACTGAAGCAGTAATTAAAAATCTCTCCAAAAGCAAAAGCCCTGGACCAGATGGTTTCACCAATGAATTCTATAAAACATTCAAAGAAGAATTACTGATTCTCTTAAACTGTTCAAAAATATTGAAGATAGCAAACTTTCAAGCACTCTCTATGATGCCAGTATTATGCTAATTGCATAACCAAAGACAGCACTAAAACGAAAATTAAAGGCATATATCTTTGATGAACTTTGGCGCAAAATCCTCAGCAAAATTTTAGTAAACCAAATTCAACAATATACTAAATGAATCATAAACCACAATCAAGTGAGATCTATTCCAGGAGTGTAAGGATGGTTCAACATCTGCAAATCAATAAATGTCATACACTAGGCCAATAAATAAAGGACAAAAATTCATGATCATCTCAACAGATGCAGAAAAAGAATTCATTAATATTAAACACCCTTTTCTGTTAAAAGCCCTCCAAAAATAGGTTTAAAAGGAATGAACTTCAACATCGTAAAGGCTACTTATCGCAAACCTACAGCCAACATTGTATTCAATCGAGAAAAACTGAAAGTTTTTCCTCTAAGATCAGAATCAAGGAAAGGATGTCCACTCTTATCACTATTATTTAAAATAGTGCTGGAAGTCCTGGCCAATGCAATCAGACAAGAAAAAGTTATAAAAGTTATTCAAATAGGAAAGCAAGAAGTGAAGCTATCACTATTTGCAGATGACATAACATACAGAGAAAACCCCAAAGACTCAAGAAAAAGGTTGCTAGAAATAATACTGTAAGGTGACAGGCTCCAAAATTAAAAAAAAATCTGTTGCATTTCTGTATGCCAACAATGAAAATGCAGAAAGAGAACTCAAGAAAGCAATACTATTTACAATTGTGTCAAAAAGAAAGAAATACCTTAGAATAAACAATCAAAGAAGTGAAGGACCTACACACTGGAAAATATAGGACATTGCTAAAAGAAATAGAAGATGATGCAAAGAAATGGAAAGATATTTTGTGCTCATGGATTCGAAGAATAAACATAATCAAAATGGCCATACTTCCCAAGGCAATAATAGATTCAATCCTATCCCCATCAAAATTCCAAAGACATTCTTCATAGATATAGAACAAAAAATCCCATGGAATTTATTTGGAACTACAAGCAAATCAGGATAGCAAAAATAATTCTCAAGGAAATATACAATGGAGGACTTCAGATCCTTCTACAAATCAATCATCCAAACGGCATGGTATTGGAATAAAAACAGAAAAACATATCAGTAGAACAGAACTGAAAGCCTAGAACTAAACCCACACATACATGGACATTAATTTTTTACAAAGGAACCAAAAACTTTAAATGGGGGCAAGAATTCTCTTTTCAATAAATGGTGCTGGAAAAACTGGACAGCCATATGCAAAAAGTTGAAACTAGACCTCTACCTAAAATCATACACAAAAATTTTTTAATGAATTGAAGATTCGATGTAAGAATGGAAACCATACGATACATAGGCAAAACATTATGGGACATTGACCTAAGATGTATCTTTGGGAACTTGACGCCAATCGCATTGCAAATAAAATCCAAAATAAATGGAATTACACCAAACTAAACAATTCTGCACAGCAAAAGAAATCACATTAAAACAAAAAGACATCCAACTGAATGGTAGAAGATATTTGTCTGTCACACCTCTGGTAAGTGATTAATATCCAAAATATACAAAGAACTCATAAAACTGGTTAATAAAAAACAAACAATCCAATTAAAAAATGGATGGATGACCTGAATACATACCTCTTCAAGAGATAACATACAAATGGCCAACAGGGAGAAGAAAAGATGTTCTACTTCCCTTGTCTTAGGGAAATTCAAATCAAAACAAGCTATTATCTAATACCTGTGAGAATGGCTATTTTCCAAAAAAATGGAAGCAGTAAGTGCAACCATCTTGGAAAGCATTATGGAGATTCCTCAAAGAATTGAGAATGGAATTTCCTTATGATCCAGTTATTTCTCTGCTGGGTATTTACCCTAAAAGCAGAACAACACTAATTTGCAGAGATATATACACTCCTATGTTTATTGCAGCATTGTTAGCAATAACTTAGAGCAAGAAACTACCTAAATGCCCATCAATACATGAATGTTTAAAGATGTGGTATATATACACAATGGAATACTCTGGCCATCAAAAATGGAGAACCTGCCATTTGCGGTAACATGGATGGGCTTGGAGAGAATTATGCTTAGCAAGATAAGCCAGAGGAGAAAGACAGACATTGTATGATACCACTCATATGATGTGTATAGACATACAAAGCAAATTAATGATTTAAATTAAACAGTAATATACTTCAGAAGAAAATGAGAACTAATCCAAACAACAGAGAACTAATCTAAATAACAACAGACTTATAGTGGGGAAAAAATGCCAAATCAGAGTGTTCAGGAAGAGTGTGGGTGAACCGGGTAAAGGGGGATAATTGCAAAGTGAAGGGGGAAAAAGGAAATAGTAGTACACCTAATGTGCTATACAGATGTAAATATGCTGTCATGTATATCTCAAACCAAATGAAGGTTAAAATGCAATATTCCTTCAATAAAATCAATAAAAACAAAAATTTAGACACAGGTAAGTTCAAAGTTAATGAATGAAGATGTGAAATATGTATCATACAAATAAAAAAGACATGGAAAGATTCATATTAGATATAATCAATTTCAAAACACTACCTATAGATTTCATAATGATAGAAATAATTGCATAACTATGTATGTGCTTAATAATAGAATGTCTCTAAAGAAGACAAACATTCGACAATTAGGTATGTCAAAAGATACTTATAATCTCTTCTTATTGGGAATTACCAATACAAACAGCAAGATATAACCCCATACTTGTTAGAATGGATGTTATCTGAAAGACCAGAAACAAGTGCTTGGGAAGACGTGGAGAGAAAGAGAAACCTCATATGCTGTTGGGTGTGACTCTAAGTTGGTATAACCATTGTGGAAAACAGTATAGAAGTTTCTCAAAAAAATTAAAGAAACAAGTGCCATATGATCATTTTCTCTCACTTTTGGGTATTAATTTGAAGAGATATATGCACCCTATTGTTCATCAAAATATTATTTACAGTAGCAAAGAGCTGGAAACAACTTAAGTAAACATTGATAGATAGCTGGATAAAGAAAATGGGATATATATGCGTGTGTATGTAAATATGTATATAAATAGTATTCAGCTATAAAAAGAAGATGAGATCCTGTCATTTGCAACAACATGGATGGAACTAGAGGCTATTATGCTTAATGAAATAAGTCACATTGAGAAAGATAAATACCATATGATTTCACTCAAATGTGGTACATAAAAGAATGAAGTAAATAAAACAAAAATAAGCCATTAAATTATAAGGTCTAATAAGTGGTTGCCAGAAGGGGAAATGAAGAGGGAGTGAGTATATCAGGTAAAAAGGGTCAGTTGTAGAGTGAAAGATAAAATTAGACATTTAATCATGAACATAATGTACTATATACAGATGTCAATTTATAATGATGCACACATGAAACCTACATAATTTTATAAATGTTACTTTAATAAAATATTAAGGATAGAATTCCAAATACATGAAGTGAAAACAAAAATTTGATGAAATACAAATAAACATCTAATTGGAAATAGATTTTGATATAGATGTTCCCATTTCATAAATTGATAGAAAAGCTAATTTAAAAATATATAAAAAAGTTGAACAGTACATCAATGACCTCAGCCTAACTGACATTGCAACCAACCTTTGCAACCAAAGTTACTGAAAACATAGTCATTTAAATGTAATAATACATTTATCAAGACAGATGATGTTCTTTATCACAGAAAAATCTTAATAAATTTAAAAGGTTTTAAATCATATGTTAATATGTATGCATACACAAAATATACATACTTGTATATAAATACATAGACTGTATCTCTGACCATACATACAACATAACTTTGGAAATTAATAACAATTAGCAATCTAGGAAAATCCTGAACATTTGAAAACTAAGGAAACCCCTTATAAATAATATTGGTTAGAAGTTTAGAATATATAATGATAATGACTTCTTTTTCTTTCTGTAACTCCAATCTATTAGGCATGCTGTCATCTCGGGACCTTTGAATTAGTTGACTGCTCAGGACAGTCTTCCAAAAGAAACACATCTGACATTGCCTTCTTACTTCCCTTAGGGTTCTACTTAATTCACATCTCAATAATTCTTTCCCTAGCAACTCTTTTAAAATTGAAATTCCCAATTTCCTACTCCCTTTCCCACTTTGATTTTTCTCTGTAGCAATTACGAATATCTAGCATACTATACAGTGTTTTGGCTTTAGTTTCTGTATGACTTGTCTTAGTAAGCATCATAGGGGCAGAAAATATTGTCAGTTTGCTTTGTTGGATGTATCCTTTGACTCCAAGTCAGAATAGAATGATTGGATAGAAATATACACACACACACACGTATATAATGTATGGCTATATATACATACACATGTATACATGCATACATTCATATATGTATGTATAGATAGATATACACAAAATATACTCATATTATGTTGAGAGAGCTTATCAGTGGGTATTGGGAGTAGATGCCATTGAAAGTTTTTGCTACTTTTCTGCATTTTCTAATTCTTTTGCAGTAGGCATAAACCTATTGTGCAATTTTTTTAAAATGAAAATCTTGCCTAGAAATACTTAGCAACATATTTCCCAGAGCTAAACTTTGAAATATTTTGTATTTCCTAGCACTTAACATGCAGGCAGGAGGGAGTGGAAGAGGTGGCTAGACATAATGTCTTTATCATTCAAGATAATGATGTGATCAATTGTGACCTCAACAAAAACTTCTCTGCATATGTACAAGATATACATTGAAAGTATAAATACTAGAATCAATGATTTTTAGATCAGTGATATATAAAATATTCTAGTTTAATTAATCACCAACTGAATTTTCCCTACAAATGAATTTGTCTTAGCTTGTTCAAGCACATCTGGTCCTTATTTTGACGTTTTCTTTTGTGCAGACCACTTGAGAGTTTGGTACTTGAAAATGATTAGTTTCCACAGCCTATGATAGTTAACTTGTTATGATGTAACTTTTAAACTTTTAGCATGTGTCCTTTTATTTTGGAATCATCAGTATAGCTGAACAATACCCAGAACTTTTAAAATTCAACTTCAAAACCAATTTAACTATGGCACACCTTGGTGGGTTACTAGTTAAGTCCACACTGCCTCCAGGCCACACAAGCCACATACATCCCAAGGACCTGGGTTCACATCCTGAGGCCAGGGAGAAAAACCCAAATGGACAACTAAGTAAAATAAATCAAGTGTTTCTTCTTCCTCTCTCTTCCTGACTGCCTGCTTACGATTCTGGCTTCACCTTTCCTTTAAATAAAATAATTAAGCTTCAAAGAGACTAAAGTATAAAAAATTCAATATAAGCATGAGATGTGTATGTACAAATATATATGTAAATTAATTTTCAAAAAATTCACACCCAATTTGTTATGTCACATAACAGAAACTAAGACAAAATCTTAACATAAAATTAAAAAATTAGATTTACTTTTTTTTATAAAAAGCTATTTTCATTTTAGCTAACAAAAATATAAAGGACAATGAATAATTATTAAGTCCGTTGTTAACTAAGTTAACACCATCCTATTTAAAAGTTAATGGCAAAAACTGACAGTGATTTTGAAAACGAAAATTACCAGAAAGCATCACTAATTCCAAATCTTTCAGGCATAGGAAAAGTAACTATGTTTTCCGTCTCACAGTCCAGCCAGTGTTTGCTTTTTACTGCTTAACTCTAGGGTCTTTTTGGTATTTGCAATGTACAATGAACATTTTTACAGGGGAAAAACAAAAAATGGCTCTTGTACAACAGTCAGTAGTTGAGTAAACCAAAATGATAAAAGTATATTTCAAAACATCATCAATTCATCATAATTCCAAAAATTGGCCCTATTGGAGTAACAATCTGTGCTGCTAATTATGTCCAACACTTCAGGTTTCTAGCAATCTGATTTCTTTTTCCTTTAGTGGGGTGATTGGTATGAATGTGCCCTCTCTCTTTCTCTTCCAATCACTTCTCCCTCCTTTGCCTCTTGAGAATTGGAACTCCTGTCTGGATATTTCTTGTAGAGCTTTCCTGCTGCCAGTCTAGGATCTGGCATTATTTCTGACAGTCATTTTATCTGGATTCAACCCAAACATATTAGAGGACTGAAGTAAATTAATTATGTTGTCTACTTCAATGAAAGAGCCACCACAGCCAAGCCAACGTAAACAGGTTATAACCGTAATGGCCAATTTAAAGGTTCATTAGCAAATACCAGTGGTAACACTGTAATTCCCAACCTTTCATCACTCAAATATTATACAACAGGCTAAATTCACCAGAGAAGATGCTAAATGATAGTAAACAGACTGCATTGATTATAAATATCCAAATATGAATTATGTTTTAGTTGTCATGCATATTTCCAGAGTGTGCCCTCAAAATGATGAAAATATTTTGGATTTTCTTTCGTTTTTTGTCAGTTTCTTTTCTCCTCTTGTCTCCTCTATCAAATATTCTCTTTCTGATGACTTCCCCTCTTTCACTAAGTCTTTTTAATTGTCTGAGGTGGTTTGTCTGAAGTGATTTTGGAGTCTCAACTTTGACTTCACTTGTTCACAAGGTGATGGCTGAAATTGGAGAATTGTTTCTGTCTCTAATCCTGGGGAGAAAAGAAGCAATTACTTTTACTTCTACCTTAGAAAAATACCAGTTATAGCTTGTATACAAAAAAAATTAAATAAAAATAGTTTAAATGGCAATTTGGGAAAAATACTTCCCCAAACTATATAGATCAATAATGTTAATCATTCATCTACTAGACTTTCTTGAATAACTTTCCCTAATTTGATAAATAAACATTAATCTCTGATCTACTTTAACCATTCATGTGACACTAGTACCCTAAAGAAATTAAAAAAGTAAATAAATGTAAATAAAAGTAAAAAAATGATAGATGAAGTCATAAAAATAACCAGTCATCACTCTTGCCTACACTCTCATTAGTAATAATAACTTTTTAAAAGTTAAAACAATTTTCCACACATTCTTTTAGTAGCAAAATTTGATAGTACTTTGTGCTATTGGGCATGGGATGGAAAAGAAAACATCAAGATGAAAGTTACTGTGGTCAATGGAATATTCATATCTTGTTTTGCATTCTGCTTCAGAGAGCAAGAATTTGTAAAACTTAAAATGAGTTAATCATGTTTATTATCATCGATTGTTTGAAGTATAAGTAAATGTAATGCTTTAAAAATCATATTAGTAGTGTGTTGTATTTTAAAAATGTTTGAACCAATTCATACTCTGTTGTGAGAAAACAATTACATATGCAGACAAAAATTATCTACTAACAGGCTCATAGCATTATAATCTGTAAGATCAAAAAAAATCAGATATAATCTATATACCCAAAAGTATGGCTGAAAAGAATATGACACTCTATAAGAGTCATCATGCTACCACTAAAAGCATATTTTCCAAGAGTACTTATTAAAATGAAAAGATGGTCCCATTGAGTGTTGGTTGTTACAAACAAAACGCAAACTAATATATATATATATATGAATTTATTGAAAGATATATGTAGCATAGAACATGCATATACATTTGTTCATGTATCTACTTTTATATATTCATAGTCATATTTATAGTCAAAAGGAAATAGCAGTCTATCTTTAGGTACATTTATCAGCTCAGGCTGATATAACAAAATCATGTAGAGTGGGTAGATTAATTGATTGGAATTTATATTGGAATTTTTTTTTTTATATTTCTTGAAGCTGGAAATCTAAGATCAAGGTGCCAGAGAGGAGGTGTCTGGTAATAGCTCTCTTAGGATAGCAGATGACCACCCGCCTTCGTGCTGTGACTTCACATGGAGGAGGAAGGAAATCAAGAAAGAAGAGAGAGGGGGGTTGGGAGAGAGTGAAGGAGAAATTATCTTTTTCTTATAAAACACTAATTCCATTTTAGGGTCCCACCCTCATGGGCTCACCCAAGCCTGCTTATTTCTCAAAGATCACACCTCCAAATATCACTCCACCTTGGAGTTTAGAGCTTTAACATATAACTTTGAGGGAGACAAATCCAGTCCAAAGCACTGAGTGATTATGTCACAGGTAATTTTTATGTCCTCCTCCTTTAAAAAAAAGTAATAACTGCTATACATTTTTCAAGAGTTCTAAATAGATACATTTTGTAAAAAACAATACTCATAACAATTAAATTAATATTAGAAAGGGAACAATGATAAATCTGGTTTCATTGTACACTTTATCTTGAATTTTTCACAAATCTTTCCTGATCACCCTCATATTCAGGAACTCTTTGAGATCAAAACTTGACAATCACTGTGAAAACTATTCCTTAGAGGTGTGCATTGGCATTTCAAATATGAATAATAAGTTAATCAAAGTGCATAAGTGCTCTGGAGAAAAATTGGGAGACAAAGAATATTTTTAGACTCTTAATGTATACACTCTAGCAGTCCACACTGCCATCAAACAGTTATGTTTTCTGTAAAATACCTTGGAAGGAAATCCACAAGCAAAGAAAGATCAGGTTCTTCCTTCATATAATAATTAATCAAGCAAGAAAGTGCTAATGAGAAAACATTGCTAACCATAGGTACCACATGGAGACAAGAATGAAGTTGCCAGGAACTCCTTAACACTTTTTGACCCAATTATATTTTTCCTAATGTATTGCAAACAAAAATAACAAGAAGAGATAGTGAGAACAAGCGTTATCAGGCTGAGTCCACAATCCAAAAGTTCATACTTGCAGAGAAAGAACTATATAAAACAAATTTTACTGGTTGAATTTGATTCAACCATTTGGTTAATTACAAAATTGTATGAGAACATGCTTTGGATTCATTTAGCCTTTTTGTTTGTTTTTGTTGGCTTAATGAATACCCTTTGGAAGGAGAAAGCCCATTTGTATCCCTTCATTACCTATACACTCTACCCACTTCCACCTTAAGATAGCAGAGGTACTTGGGGCCAAAGCATTTGTTGTCCAAGCAGGTCAGACAGCACTTTTGAAGGAAAAGACTCAAGTCTATGGGCAATCGGGGTTGTTGGGCACAGCAGACTCCTGTAATTTTATGACAAGCACTGACTTTTCCTCTTTTTCTCTCCACTCTGATAAACTGGGGAAATACATTTAAAAAAAATCAACTGTATTGAAGTATAATCTACATAAAACAAATCCTTCAATTTTTAGTGTACAAATTGATGAGTTTTATCGTATGTAATTACCCATGTAAGCTACCAACACAAACAAGATTAGAATATTTCTATCATCCCCAAACCTTCCCTAGCTCTTTCCCTCCTACATCTCCCAACACCAGGCATTTGCAAGTTTATTTTCTGCTACTATAAATTGAATTTGTTTTTATAGCTTTATATAAATATATGGTACTATTGGACATCAAACTTTTTATGATGTTTTTGAGATTCTTTCATATTGCTTCATATATCACTTTTTAATACCTTTATACTGCTTAGTAAATACACTTTTATTAATCTTTCCTATATAATCTATATGTCTTTTCCTTGTCTTATTACACTAGGTCCTTAGTCAAATATTAAATGGAAGTTAAGAGTGAATGTTCTTGACTTGTTCCTTTAGGGGAAAACATTATTTCATCACTAAATAATGTGAGGGATAAGATTTTTATAGATACACTCTTTATCTAGCTAAGGGAATTTATTTCTATTCTTAGTAGCAGAGAATTTTAATCTGTTTAGATGGCTAACATTTTTTGAAGTTTGTCATATCTATTGAAGTCTTCATAAAATGTTTCCTTTTATGTTTATTAATAAGATGAATAAAATTTATTTTAACAATTAATCAATTTGCTCATTCTATGTACTGCTGGTTTCCATTCATTTTTATGTTTTAAGGATTTTGTGTCTATGTTTTTGAAGGGTATTGGTGTTTAGATTCTTTATTTACATTTTTGTCTCAGTTTAATACAGTAATTCTGGCCTCATAAAATCAGTCAAGAGGTGTTTCTTCAACTTCTATTTTCCAAAACTTTTAGTTCAGGATATTTTTATTTCTTCCTTAAATGTTTGATAAAATCCTCTAGACAGATCACATAAGCTAGAATTCTTAGATTGTTAAATAAAAATCCAATCCCTGAATAGTTAAAGCTCAGAGTTTTACAAAGAATTTACATGTCATCTAGTCTGCCTAATAATTTTATAAGCTCCCCTATTAGATTAATGTCTGTAGGGTTCTACACATATATTCTTTCTATTTTATTCTGGATACCTGAAAATTGTCACTTTTTAATTTTATTCTTGATAAATCTATCTAGAAACTACAATTTTTTTTTTTTTCAAAGAACAGGTGACTATTTTATCTGACTTTGGCTATTATACTTCGTTGACTTACGCTCTTATCATTGTTATTTTGTTTCTTAAGTTCAATTTGGGTTTTCTTTATGCTTTGGAGCTTAATTTTCAATCAAGCACATTAAATGTATAAATTTCCCTTGAAGAAACATTTTAGCTGCATTCCACATTTCTATTATTTAATTTTTTTAGTTTAAAGCCATCTTGCAGTTTTTTCTTTGACTCAAAAGTTATTCTGAAATGTGTTGCTTAATGTCCAAAATTTTTAGTATTCTTTCATATAGCCTACTTTCATATATCCTTTTTCTGGCCTATGATATAATCCAGTTTCTCTCACTGCACTCAGTTCTGTCATTTCCCCACGTCTCAAACATTTCCTCCGTTTTACTCAGACGTGTGAAAAAATGCTAGACTGAAATGTAAAATGCTACATCTCTAACCAGGAGGATAGTCAGTCAGCTACCAGCATACCTGGGCATGAAGGGACAAAAGAGTCACAGATATTATCTAGAATTCTGTAATAATAGATTTTCTAAACTACTGGGGTGAGGGAATCTGTCAATGTAAAAGTATAGGCAGGAAATGGTGGTGGTGGTGGTTGGGAGTAACAAAAACACAGGATAAAAATAGCAAGATGGATGAGTAGGAAATAATGCGAAAGGTGGACTATTATTAAAAGAAGGATATTTAATTTTGATTATTCATTGTGATGTGATTCTTGAATCTGTATTAAACCTCTTCCTTTGAAAAATTAAAAAAAAAAAACCAACAAGCCTAGACAGTTGTTTTGTAGAATGGCCTTCAATCAATTTATCTAATTAAAAGCTGTACTTGATTAAATTGAAGTTAGACATTTGGTTAAGTGTACTATAGAACTGATGTTATGTCCTACTCAGTGTATGATGTCCTTACTCAAACTCTTCTCAGAAGTTGCATAATGTTGATGTATCTAATTACTTAGCGTTGTTAAATTTTACTACTTATGTTGTAAAGGGAAACTGACACTATGTAAATAACATGTTTCCAGCCTACCCATACTCCTAATTTTAGCATCCTTCAAAGGTAGTACTTCCCAACAATTATTACTGTGGTGTTGGAAAAAAAGTTGATTTTTATATTTTCTTTATTCTTTCTGTAAGTAATCATTAAAATTTTACTTAAGGAGAACTTCCCCGCCTCTTTTTATTTATTCAATTATTTACAATTATTCAATTATTTATTTTATATTTTATTTATTCTTTCTGTAATTAATCATTAAAATTTTACGTAAGGAGTACTTCCCCGTCTCTTTTTATTTATTGTTATTTACTTATACTAGCATGGAGTCATGGATATTTTATCTTCTTCTTTAGGTTATAATCAATCCATATCATTTTTTATTTTCTTGCTCAAGTTTTCCCAGATTTGATTATGAAAGCACCTTCAGTTTTGGTTCTGTTTCCTTGCCACACAACTCCATCATTTGCTTGAACACTTCCTGACTATCTGACAAAATATTCCAAGCTCATCTTGTATCCCTGCCCAACCCCAGTGTCAAACATTTTCCCAAGGAAACTTGCTTCCGTTAATTGAAGCATGGTATTTTCATTGCTACTGGGGTATCATCGCTTTTAGACCCCTTTACTAAGAAATAAATTTATGTATATTCACACATTCATACGCATCTATGTTTCTACATTTATCTGTTTGTGCACTAATAATAATGACCATGCTAATGCTTTGTATTTGAACCCAGCATTCCAGTGTTCACCTTATCCACAATATATTGACTTTTTTTTTTATAAATTCATATTTGTAAAATCATATCCTTGTGAAAATACTCTATTAGGGGTATAATATTTGTTCACAGTTGTTTTTATCTTTAGTCTGATAGATGTAGAGAAGTAGTGTTTTGATTTTTTTTTCAACATTACTTGGCTTAGGTCTTTTCTGCCACAATCCTATCAGTGTTGTTATATTCATCATTTGTAATAGAGCTAAGTTCCCTTGTTCCTTTTTGCACTCCATTTTGCCTTCTCCACAATCCTGGTAGATTTATTTACTTACTTTAGCGATCTGTGAAGCATTTTAATTATTTACTTTAGAGATATGTGAATCATTTTCATGACTCATGAGTCAGAACTCAAAAAAGACTTTTCATAGTGTCACTCCTCCCTCATCTCTAGATCATATTGCCATCCCCCATTGTTTCTATCTCATTCACAACCATCTGCATAAGTAAGCAATCTATTTTATTTCCAGATCATTTTTTCTGTGTTTCTTTTGCACAAAAGATCCTACATAAATATTTTCATAAAGCCCATTCTTTCCTTTTTTTTCAGATGGGAAAAACAATTGGATATTGTATCATAACATTATGCACACATGTTTAAGGTGTACATTGTTATAAATTAACATCCGTATATAATACATTAAGTTTTCCACCAATAGTCTAATTCTGTCCTTTACCATATAAGCTTGTAAGTGTTCTATAGAAACTTTTGACACTTTACTTTCACCACTTAATAGTTTATTATGTTCAATTTTATAATAGTTAAACGTAGCTATGAGAGTTTCAATAAATAACCTATTTATTTTCCAGTTTCATGATCTTTCTCTTCTCTGATTTTGTTACTATTGTCTGATTCGCTCCTGATCATGGGTCACATTTTCCTTTTATTTTTTTTATCTCTTGGTGTGTTTCATTTTTGTTTTGTGTTTTGTTTTGAACTCTGGAATTGTGTCTGCATTGTGGTTTTCCTTTAAAGAGTTTTGCAGGTCCAGCTGGCAGGCAGTTTCAATTACTTGCAAATCAATTTGATCTCTTGAAGGCCTTTTTTTAAACTTTGTTATGATTGGCCTGAATAAACTTCACTCCGGATATAGGTAGCAGGACTACCCAGGCACTTCCCCAGGGCTCTCACCAGGGACTCTCAGTGGCCAGATCAAATATCTTTCTACTTTCTGTGAACTCTGGCAGTTGTTCAGCTTACAAATTACTAATTAGCCTTTGTTTCATTCAAGTTCATGAACTTGAATTCTACTCAGGCACTGATTAATTCTCAGCAAAAATTCAAGGGTACCCCAAGCATATTTTTGGAGTTTTTCTCTTCACACTTCTCTTTTATCTGAAACTCTGCTATGCAGCCTCAGCACTCCCCCACTCCCAAACGTTTTCTATATCCTCAGCTCGCCTGATTTCCGTATGGTGATTTAAAAATTACAGCCAAACAGAAAACCGGGGTGACCATATGGTGGATGCTGTTTGTTTCTTTTCTCTCAATGCTCACTGCTTTGTTCTGTCCATTGGACAGTCCTTGAAACCAATTAGTACATATATTTTGTGCAAATAATCTTGTTTACCTCAAAGAAGCAAGTTTGGTCCTTGTTATTCCTTCAAGTTCAAGGACAGAAGTTTGGTCATTCTTAGATTTTTTGCATTTTGCTTTTCGTATGGATAAGTTTATTTTGTCAAGCAGTACCCACTAGTTAGTATGCCACCTTAGTGCCACATAGCAACAGTTGTCCATTCCCTAAGGCACCACGTCCCCATCCACAGATTTGACAATAAATGTCAATCTGGCTTGACTGAAGTGAAAAGTGACACAGAAGCTGTGTGAGAAGTTTAACTCACACAAACATGAACTGTGGCTCTGGAAGGATTCTAAAAATAGAAAAATTGTTGTGGCCACATCAAGTAGAATTCTGTTTGCAGAATAACATGAGGGTAATGATCTTACTTTTTTGTTAGAGCCTATGCGCTCGAGGGGATTCTTGAAACAGGTTAGAAACATGTTGACTGCTGAAGGAAACAGAAATATAATTTAAGAAATACAAAAAGCTAGTGGACATATACATTGAGAAAGGAGTTGTGGAAAACTAAGCAAATAGTTTGATGCTGGAAATTAGACTAGAGAGGGTGATACGATGAGGCAAAGTGGGGTCCTTAGGATGTTCACATTACACACTGCATATACACATTTACTTATGTAAATTTACATTATTTATCAACAGAATTATACACTATTATTCTTTCTTTGGTTAGTCTTTATTTGGGAGAAATCAATTTAAGTAAGCAACAAAGGTCTGCCTTTATTGGAAAAAAATTATAATAGGAAAGTGTGGAGAATATGTTACTCTTGATACTCTTGGAATTGGTTGTCTGGTGAGATTTGGAAATGAGATAATTTTTATACCCACTAGCATAGCTAAATAATTCTCAGTCCTTCACCCCTTCTCGATTACTATGTTGGCCCTACATTGGAGTATAAAAGTTCTATAACACAATCTTATAGACCACCTACTAGGCATAATGATATATATATGTACATATATATACATATACATATATATACATATATATATATATATACACTACCATGACAAATAAGATAAATGAGATGACACTTATCTTTGAAATTTTATAGTATGGCAAGAAAGATAGGCAAGAGAAAAATAATTTCATTACAAGTGATATTTTTCCAAAGAGAAACATGTATAAAAAATGAAACTACAGGGGTATTAATTGGACAGAGAAAGTCTCCCAAATCATGACAAAACTTAGAGACCTCTTATAGAACATATATTTCTCCATACACATACATATATGAACATAATGCAAACTTCTTATACTGTGCATATTTTTTGCCACTAAGTTTGTAGTGATTTGTTAAAGCAACAATACAGTGCTAATACATCTGAACCAGTTTATTAGAACTATTAGTATTTGGTTAGAAGACATTAAACTCATCTACAGCTGGAAGTGAATTATAGAAAAATAAATTTGTCCAAGATACAAAAGTATATTTTTTAATATGAGAAAAATATGAGATTCATGCAAGTTAAGTTTTAAAATTAAATTTGGAAAGTTTGTAATTTCTAGCAGCATGCATATATTTTGTAATTTCAACTCAATTGTATCCTACAAATGTGACTTACTGCTAAAAGTCATTCATAATTACTAAATCTTAACTATTTTACATTTCCCAATCTTTAAATAAATCAAAAGCTGATAGATGAAATTTCTTTGACAAAACCCCTACTCTATTTTTTTTTAAAAAGATTCAGCTTAGAAAGTATATTCTGCCACCAACCCTTTAAATTTTGTTGACTTCAAAGCATCCTTTACTTACTCGACAAGAGAAAAATAACAGAAAGAACTCTAATAATAATAGGTACACCTTTTGTATACATGGGATAAATCCGGTAAAACCAAGTAACTCACCCACATGACTTGGAAGCATTCTGGAAGATACTTTGTGAAAATGAAAATTATAGCAAATACTCTTTAGTTTGGTTCATTTCTTGGTTTGCATATGTATAGGTTTATTTACTGGACTCATCATTTTGAATGGATTAGTCTTTTCTTTTAAAGCATTGTACTCTTACTATGGACAAGAGATGTAAATAATTGCTAGATAATTTTAGTTCAGCTATAATACTGTAGTTCCAAATACACGTAAAAAAGAATAGAGATGTCATTTCAAGTGACTAGACAGCATTACTATGCTTTGAATCTTATTTTTCCCCCTCCCTCCTGCTTAGAAGAAACATTTGGCTTTCAAATTGCCGCCATCATAATTATCTGACATTATAATACCTGTGGATTAGGAGTAATGGATAGTACATGCGCACTGGAGGAGTAGAAAACTAGGAAGTTATTATAACTGTATCATATTCAAGACCTTCTATGTGTCCTCAGAGTCAGGCTGAATACAAGCTTCTTGTTTCCATTTTTACAAAATCTTGGTTGTGCTTTCAAATTCTTCCTATAATTGGAGAATTGTTGGCACAGGACAGATAATAATGTTAAACAATTGATTAAGTTGGAGGATTAATTCTGGGATGTTTAGAGTCTTTTTTCTTTCAGTGTTGGTCCACTTCAGACTCAAGTGGTTCCTGCTGTGCATCAGTCTTACCTGTACATACTTTGGAATGAGTGACCAAGTATGGATTCACCAGCTGTTCTGAGGTAATAACGTATGTCATCTACTCAGTCTGTCATCGTCATTACTGAGAATTGGAAAGCAAAGAGGTTGACTCTTCGTTTCACAAATTTAGTTTCAGTGCAAGAGCACAGAGAATTGTGCCTACTCGCGCTATACTCTGTGTTCCATGAATAAAATAATACAAGATCAAGCATTTCAATTCTTCAAGTTAAAAATTTTTTTTAATGCATCTGTGTGGGAGGAGTTGTCTATCTAGGATGCACAAAGGAAAAGCACGGTGTATTGATTTTCAGTATTATTTCAAAGGCTAGTTACCGCTGCTGAGTTTGTAATCAGAGCAAATTTTAAACTTTTAATTGAAGTGATAAATTTCAAGAAATATAATATATATGTATATATGTATATCATTTATATGATATACATACAAACATATATGCATATTCACTTATTTTGGTATTTCAGTCTTGCCTTAGAAAAATGGAAATTTCACATGACACATTCCATCATAAAAATATTAAAGGCTGGCCAATCAGTCAGTACATATTTATTTCAAGCCCTCTAGGCAGTCATGAGATGTGATTAAAAAAAAAAACCATAAAGTTTTATTTTTTAAATTTAAATGATGATAAATTTCTAATCAGAGAACAATTAATTAATATATTTGTAGGAACTACAGTAGGTGGAATGGAAATTTATGAACAAAGTCCTGGTGGGCTGGGCAGTGTGGTTTCAGTTAAGTATTAATGGATCTAAATAAAATGTTAAGAAGTGGGGATGCATTTAAGAAGAAAGGGAAGAAAGAAGAAGATGAGCATGTCCTGAATAATGATATGGGCATAATGATAACTTTTGAAGAGTATGAAAAATGTTAGAAAGAGATGAAAGAATAAGAAATCTTGACTTTGATATTAAGGACAATCAATTTACTGGATAAGAAAGGCTTATCAATGTTTATTGAAAAAATAGATTATTAAGAGAACAATTATGTGATTTTTTTATAATACATCATAGTGCTATCAAATTATTGACAGCTTATTGAAAACCATGATAATAATTTTTAAACTTTTTCTCTTTGGTTGAAACACCAAATCACAATTAAAAGCAACAAGCAAAACTTTATTTTTTTGGTCATGGAAGAGATGGTAGCTCATACTATAAAAGGTGTCTCAGGGGAAAAGGGATGGGGCAGAGGCTTTCAAACTCTAAGAGGTAGGGGAAGGTAATCTGGGCTTGAGTTAGGACAGAGACTCTATCTTTGGTCAGAATTCTGAGAAATGGACAGAGAGTTCTGGGAAGAGTGGTTGACACTGATTTCCATGAGCGGGCAGTGGGGTGTGAAATTTTTGCTTTGTTACTGAGGACATGTTCGTTAAGAACCCAGAAGGATAGAGAATTACGTATCCTCCTGCAACCTTGGCTTGGGAAATTTTCTAGGGGAATTTTTTTATCTCTACTGTGGTTATCTTGCAGTCTTGGTTCCCATACTATGTTTAGGCTTCTTCCCATTGGATGTTTAGTCTTGGTTCTCATACTGTGTGGTTTTATCATCTGGGCATAGATATAGCTAAAAAAAAACAGGTGTTTATCCAAGAAGATAGCAGCTATATGAAATGGTGGTTGCACTCAAGTAACAATTGTGACCACTAAGATTGAGAGACAATGTTCTTTGTTCCAATATACAGGGATGGGAAATTTCACAAATATGTTTAAAAAAATATCAGGGTACTTATGTTAATAAATTCCCTCTACGATTCACATCTCATAGAACTCGATGAGAGTTAGAAAGCCAGGGTTCTCTCAATTCAAATATTTTATATCTAAAGCTAGAATGTGCACAAATTTATGCATTGGAGGAAGGGGGTGACTTTCAAGGAAACAACTTTTACAAATGGAAAAAGGTGTCACGTATTTAATTTATACTATATGCCAAGCCTTGTATCATGCATTTGGCATCTAACATTTTACTTAAGCCACATAAAATAATGTTTAAGTAGATAGCACTATCTCATATTGTTTCGATCAGGGACCAGTCAGGGAAATAGAAGCCGCACTAGTCTTCAACAGAGAGAATTTAATATAGGCAAGTGATACACAGGTTCTGGTTAACGGATCAAGAAAAATGTGAAGCTGAAAGTAACCTCAGAAGCTTTTACTATGCCTAAGGCTGGGGTTTGGGTGGGGGGCATGGGAATAAGTTAAGAGTGTTGTACATAGAAGCATGAATGATGGGTTCAAAGGAGATGGGACTTAGACTTTATGAGGAGTCATTACCTCTCTGATGCTTACACCTCCCAGGACCATGAGTTTCCTTCTGTGATTGCCAACAGGAGCTGCAAACTGAGGAAATCAATCACTACTGAAGTCAATGAGAAGTGCAAGCAAAAGGAAAGAAAGAAGCTTTTCTCCATCCCTTCCCCTTCTTCTAGATGGCCTAACAGTGTAACAGTTGACAATAAAGAAATGTGGTTTGCAGAACCCCAGCTCCAGCCATGAAAGACAAACTATAGAGGGGGTGAATTAGGAGCTGAGAAACACAAAATGTTAACCAGCACAAGCATTTTGCTCAAAATTTCTAGGATTCAGAAAAAATTAGCCACACTCCTAGAATCATATGTTGAATCTGTGGCACAGTTATAATTTGAACTCCAAGTTGTCCCACCATAGCTCATCTTTCTTCCCATGTTCCTTCCCCTATAACATTGGCCTTGGGCAACGTCTCTTCAAAATGCTATTGTTACTAGACTTCAAAAAACTGATCCCAGGTCTGAATCAGTGTACCTATCAGCATTGGTCTATACAAGGTAAAAACATTGGGCAGATATCTCTATTCAGGCACCTTCCAAAATCCTGGCATGTAATAGGTGCCATTGGAGTCTGCAAAATCTTTTAAGGTTGTGCTTGAATGGAGAACAGTTTAGTGTTGGTTCTGAGTCTGAATCATAGAAAAAGATTTGTTCACTTCCTGTGGGATTCATTTCCCCCATCTGGAGTGGGACTTATTCATAAAACACTTTATGTTCCATATAAAATGGTCTTAAATACCACATTTAAAAATGATTTTTGAGAATGATATCCCACTTACTTCTAAGAAAGTACTCTGGACAAATTACATCTATAACATTAGGAGAATAGGCTGTTTTGTGTATATTGATTCCGATTGTATGGGTCCTCAAGTATAGCTAAATAAGCATGCATTATGCCAATAGTTTTAAAATGTAAGAGCAGAAAATGTGTTTATTTTTTTGTATGAAATATGACATCAGACAATTTGAAATACCCTCATTGGAGAAATGTTAATGAGAGGCTTTGGCATCTAAGAATCATTCTTAAAAATTTTCGTACTCTCAAGAATTCTTTTCTTTCCAGTGCTATTCTCAAATATAAAATGGAAAACTTCATAGTATCTGAAAGGTTATGTTACTGACTTTATCACCCTTATTATGGTAACTCTGAGAAACAGCAAGTGGTTTAACAATTGCCCATTTATAAATGTGAATGTTTAAAAGAAAACACAGAGTTAGGATTTCAAGTCATAGGGAAAATTTTCATAAGCAATAACATTAGTCAAAATGTGTTTCCCTTCACAGTAGGTGGAAATGTGTGTGGTAGAGCATTTGAGACAAGAACATGTATTCAGGCCACATACATTGGACATTTTAGTCAAAAGGAAAAAAAACAGCTATAAATCAGGTTGAATATTTACTGTTTTTGTGTCACTAGAAAGTAATTTCTCAGAAGTTTCCCAGTTGCTGCTGTGCAGAGTTTTTCTTAACTTTCTGTTGATGCTGTTAGAGTCAATGCCTTGATTTGTTTCAAGGAATAATATTTACACCAGGAAAATGCTTCTTCTCGTCATTTTTCCAAAGCCTCTAAGTACCAACAGCTCTTTTATAAGCTGTTTTCTTTTGGGATTCTCATTGAGCCACCTACTCACTGGAGGAAAACTACTTCAACACCAAAACCAAATAAAGCCAATTAAGAAACACTGTGGCCAAATGGTTGGTTTCAGTGTCTGGAAGATCGTGGTTAGTCTACTGGGACCACTGCCTTTCACCAAGACCAGACTAAAGATACCTTTCTTTTCAGTATATTGTTGATCTGAAAGATCTTCTGGTCCAGGTGTCCATTCTTAAAATGAACTACTTATAACACTAGTGCAGTATAGATATGTGCATTAGCATTTGCCATGTACTTTAAAATTCTAACAGGAAATCTGGATGCAAATAAGGTTGTTTCCGTAAGAAGGTTATAAACCTGCTTTATTTCAAGTTTTTTTTTGTTTTTTGTTTTTTTTGTTTGTTTGTTTGTTTTTTAGCTATGAGCGTGTTTCCTTTGCTAGAAGAGCCATTTAGAAACTATCACTGCTACTTTATTAATGTTAACCCCATGAGCCTATATTTATTTTGTGTGGCTTATCATTGGACTTTTTGTAATTTTAAGGAAACAAGTTCAAAATTAATCTTCTTTTTCTAAACAGCATGTAGGTCAACTGAAGGGTGAGATGAATGTGATGAAGAGTTTTTTTTATCTAGATCATGACAACTTAAGAAAACAGACTTCTAAAAAAAAACAAAAAAATAAATCATTGAGCTGGATGTCTTTCATAGAAAATCTTTTTCAAAACAGGATCTGTGACTTCAGTGTATTACAAACCAAGAAATAAATTTGAGTTGATTTGCATCTTTATGTGACTGAAGTTAAAATTGGAAATCACAGCAGTATTAATGCTACACAAAGCTCTTGAATGCATACACGTAAACACACACACACACACACACACACACACACACACACACACACACACACACACCTCTCCAGTTGGTTAATCATCATCAGAAAACAAGCACACATTAGTTATTGGAGGAGTTGACATAGTTCTGGCCTCTTGTAATGTCAGCATTTCACTGTGCATGAGGCGTGCCAAGAAAAAGCTAAACAAACACACACACACACACACACACACACACACACACACACACACAGCCCTACCTCTGAGGTCATGGTTACCTTTTGATCAGAAGTTTTGCAAAATATTCAAAGCCCTGAAAGAAACCATGAAGTTTGAGAAACATGTAGGTTCTGACAAGCTTCCAAGCTTCCTGGTGGGAATACTTTGTGTTCTTTTCCATCCTGCCAGAGGAGAACCGTGGCGTACGAACAAGCTCCTAGGCAATTAGAATTCCATAATTCAAATTAATAACCTCATAAAACACTGCAGATTATGTACTTGGTGTTTTTTTTTTAAAACCTATAACTAAAGTACTAGTCTGATAGTGATTTTGAAATTACTTGGAATTTATCCCAGCCTAGCTAAAAATAATTTGTTAAAAAGTTAAAAAGACATTTAAAATAAAATATTCCATTTAATGAAGAGAGGTTTTTTTTTTCCTAATATACAATTATATTTTCAGAACTGTATGACTGGAGAAATACTTGATTTTCTAGTTTTGTTTTACTGGGAAGCAGAAGTCAAGGTCAAGTTTTTCTCTTGTTGACCTTTTCTAAGTAGAAAGTGGAGATTGCAGGAGGAGGCAGGAAAGTACCTTCATTGTGTCTTATGCCTGTTGTGCTTTATCACATTACCTAGTGACATGAATAAATTAGGTTTGGGGCTTCACACTCTGGATTATGCATTTTATATATTTCCCTACTTTTAATTTAGTAGGGCACTCCTTTCCATTAGAAGATGGGTCTCATTAAAAGAAAAGTTAATATGGAACTGTGAGCATTTGGTTTAATTTTCACTCAATTTGGAAAGAATACTTGGGAGAGTAGTGCATTGAAGCACAAGAAAATGATTAGTTGGGGTTCCTTTTAAAGAGAGGATCCAAATGTGTGAGAAGTAGTGCCTCTGGGGCAAATAAAATAATCAAATAGTCGAAAATGGGGTTGCAGGCTTCGCATAAATGACCGTACTGCTCTATTTTCAGACCTCCTGCCATTCTTTAATGACCATTTCTCTTTTTCTCGAGGCAACACTCTAAGAAGGGCTGGGGGGGGAGTGGGTAGAGGGAGGAGGAGGGCTTTGGCCCAACTAGGACAGGACTCCTAGAGGGATGCCTTGAAGGATTTCTTATATTTTCTCATCCAGAGAAGAGTCATGTGTTGGATCCCATTGTGTTTGAGTCTTTACCTAGCCCAAAGGTACTTAAACTTCAATGAGCATCAGAATCACCTGAGGGCTTGTTCAATCACAGATTGCTGGTCTCACCCCAGAGTTTCTGATAGAGTAGGTCTGGGAACAGGACTGAGAATCTGCTTTTCAGACAAGCTCTCAGGTAATGCTGACCACACTTTGAGAACCACTGACCCAGAACTATATTTAGGAAGAACCAAATAACTCCAGATAGATTAAAGGAATATACATGTACAAACATGTATAAAACAGATTTTCCTTATAAATTCATTGGATATGTAACCACATCTAAGGACTGTAATTTTAGATGTTGAAATGATTTTCTGTTGCAGAAAGAAGTAGATGTATACAGTTAAATCTCCTCCACTTATCCTATTGCCTCACTCTGGAAAGTTCTGTGGAATGGCATTTCCATCCTTGAAAGAGGCAGTTGAAGATCTATATCGAGATGTTTATTGTTTGGAAATTCAATTTGATTGCTATTAGCAGAATTTTTTTTTTTCTCTTATAGCTAACAGAAGCTATCTTTGCAAAACTTCTGTAAAAAAGGACTTTGCTATTAGTTCATGGGAGTACTCTAGGATCTGGAAGACGAGATGAAAAACCAAGCTTAAAAAAGGCAAAAAAGTCTGGGCTCTGGGTAGCAGGTAACAGCTCTCTGGGTGAATGAATTTCAAAGTCATCAGTGTTTTCTTATTCCTAAATTGCAAATTTCAGAGAAAGAGAGAGAGAGAGAGAGAGAGAGAGAGAGAGAGAGAATGTCCAATTAGCTTGAAGTGCTCACTTTCTCAGGCATGGAGATTAGCAGACTTTGATTCATAATTTCATTGAACAAGGTGCATTAGGGAATAATAATTCTCCACCAGAATGGAGATTTTTCTAAAAAGAATGCAGAATAAGCATCTGCTATTGACACATGCCTAATACACCACATCATTTCTGAGTCTTCTGCTGAGGGGACCAGCTGTCTTAAAAAGGCCAACTCTAAGTGTTATCATAGAACCACAAGTAGAAAAACAGTGGGAAATAACCTTCCAAGAGATTTTCTTTCAGAAAGGTTAGTGACTAAAACTGGTCCCAACTTGGTCCCTCTGTTAGGTAGTGAGTCAGCAGAAGCAGTCGGGAAGGCAACAGGCAGTCTTCCAATCAAAAAGGTAAGAGACAACAAGAGGTGTCAATCTAATGTCCAATAAAAGAACAACTAGGATGCCCCTGAATGGGAATTTAAGGATTTATAGACTCCTTAAAAACCCAAGCCTGAAGCTCCTCATGCCCTGTTCCCCTCTTAGAATACGACCTGCCCTTATCCTGTCTCTTAAGGGGTATACTATCTTTAATAAATCCCTTTTGTGTTTGCTTTCAAATGGCTGTGCTAGCTTCTTTGTCCCTTTAGCAGGCGTGCCTAATGAAATTTTATCTCAGGCTCACAAGAACCCTGTCTTATGACCCCAAATTCCTCATGGTAATGCCTCCAAAGTAGACAAGGGAATGCATGAAAAGATATTATTAATTATTTATTTAATATGAAAGATCTTTGGTGACTAATGGTTGCCATCTCTGGTTAAGCCATCAGTTAAGGTCTGAGTTTTATCTCCTTCCTCAAAATTCAAATGTTTAAGCCCTAACTTTAGAGTATGACTTTTTTTTTGGAGATAGGGTCTTTAAAGCAGTGATTACTTTAGAGTGAGGATTTTGGGATGGGTCCTAATCTAATTTGACCAGTGTCTTTATTAGACAGGAAAAGTTGGACGCAGAGAACTTTCAGGGAACTCAACACAGAGGAAAGGTCACACAAGGACACAGCAAGAAGGTGGACTCCTACAAGTCAAGGAGACAGGCTCCAGAAGAAACCAAAGCTGCCATCACCTGGTTCTTGGACTTCTAGCCTTCAGAAATCTAAGTAAATAAATATCTGTTGTCTTAAGTCACCCAGTCTGTGGTCTTTGTTTTGACAACTCTAATTAGCACATCATCTCAAATTATAGCTTTGATATAAAAGATAGTAATCACACAGTTTATCTTTGTGGAACATTCCAAAGTTTTATCACCAATGTTTTTTTTTTAAAACTGATTAAAGTTCTCTTAATTTATTGAAAAACAGTCCTTAATTTGAGGTTTCTATAATCATTAAGTTCATCTGGTTGACAAATCCCTAATACAACCATTGAAATGCTTGGAATTAACACCTCTTCCCCGTTTATCTACACTTGACATTAATGCTTATCAGTGGTTCCCATAGGACATATCATTTGTTTTTCTCTTTTTTGGGTTTTCTCAGGTTTCCCCAAAACAGGCTCCCAAAACACTGATCTTCTAAATAGGCCCAATTGCCCACATACCACATGAAGTAAAATTTATAAGAAGCCAGCCACCGGTGAGTGTTCCTGCTTCTGCTGATTCTGAACTTTCCATAGACTGTCATCTCTGTAGGTACCTTCTACTGGTAATTACCAAGTTAATGTACATTAAAGACTTCACATTTTAGTTCCTTCTTCCATCTCAAGCTCTTCATAACTTGTGCCTCTTTGAAGCCCATTTCTGTTTTTACTAATATTAACTTTTCCCTAAACCTCAAATTTCTCAAACTCACCTGGAATTGACTAATTCTGGGAATTACCTAATTCCCTTTATTTACATTGAAATTCTGTGGAATCAACTAATTCCCTTTATTTACACTGAAAGTCTCAAAAATCAAACCCATGGAGTGAGGATGATTACATTATTCTCATCAAAGATATGAGGAAATAGAGCCATATTAGGGTTAAATAACTTGGCCAAACTCACACATTTAGAAATCCCCAAACTTGAGATTTCACTGAAATAGTATTCAACATTTATGCTTTATACAAAACTGGGCTATATCAACAATGTTGTTTTTTCATTCATTAACTTTTTACTTTCATCAGTCATTTAAAACTAATATTGACTTTTTTTTAAAACATCAACATCTCATTTCAAAACCACTGTTCACATGTGAGGGAAAAGACCTGCCCGCCGCTTCCAGCAGGCATGAAGACAGCCATGAAACTGCCAAGCTAGCAGAGCCATAAAACATCCTGCCATATGAGTTCAGTGGAATGCTGTAAACAACTGATAAATCACTAACAGATAAAGAACTTCCTTAATCGCTTGCAAGCACAATCTTGGGTGTGTGTCTTGCAAATTGAATCCTGTGTGTGTGTGGCCCATATGAAGAATTTACAGATGACTAGCTTGTGTTCGCACTTGTAATCCCTGTTCTAATTTACACCTCTCTTCTGCGCTTCTTCTAACCTGTATAAGTGTACCCTCAACTGCCATCCACACTTAGCCTTTGGGGAAGGATCCCGCTGAGCCCGCAAGTAATAAATCTGCCTAAAATATTTCTAAAGAGTGCCTGCTTGGTTTGTTGCCAGGAAAGCCCTAACACACAGAACAGACTGAGAGTATTGGTCATTCCTGGGACTAGTTCAGTGGATATACATGGAAACACACGTCTCTCAAATGGTTAAACAATGTCAAGTTTCTCAAAGTTTTCTGCAGAGTAGCTCTAAAATGAAAGGGATATATGTTCTAGGTGTTCTGGATGACTCACTGAAGATAATAGTTTTTATATTTTATCTTAATAATAACTTCAAATTTTGCATTCTAGTCAACAATATATTTACGTTTTTAGTATAAATTATGTATTTAGTATATGTTTAAATGTCATTGAATATACTTAGAGAAACTGTTTTCTGTATTTTTGGTTGTTGGATAAGATACACTTGCATTGAGTTTATGAATCTTAAAAATGAAATAGACTGAAATGAGGGTGGTTCCATAATTCAGAAATGCTCTTGGTATTACAGTAAAAAAAAAGTATATATTGTGAATCCAGATCATGACCATATTTTTTCACTGATATATGTTATGTTATAATAATAATGAAGTAAATGTCCATAATGTTGCCAGTGAAACAGTTCAAGATTGTGTGTATAGACCCTATCATTACTAGAAACTTTATGAATTTTGTACATTTGAGGCATTGACAAGACTAAGAGACCTCTGATGCCCGATCATGTTTTTTTACTATCTCTGCCATATTTTTATCAAAGGATTCTTTTCACTGAAGAAAGATAAATGATATTGTTCTTATTTTTAGAAATGACACTGTAAACATGATTACTTTTAATTGAACTAAGAAGCTCAAATACCTCATCATTCCCTCAGCATTTCTTTGTTTTGACTCTCAATATTCATTTTTAATGTAGTGATCTTGTCATATGGAGTGACAACCTTGGGAATGTTTTCTTGCATTTATTATTACTGTTGTTTAGCCTTGAAAAACTGTTTTCTAAATAAACCAATTTTGTTCAATAGCCCTTATCACTGAGGACAGAAAAAAAAAATCAGCCTACCCAATGGCTGACCCTTAGCTGATGCTTTCATTACATTTCTCCATGAGGAAAAAAAAAGTCACTGAAACTAGGGTTCAAATATTGTACACTTGGGTTGTGAATTTCCAGATTAAGCTGGAGTTCATCTGTGCAGTAAGTTTTCAAAGTCACTTCCTATTGTTTTTCTTAAAACATATATTCAAATCATTGGCCTTTTTTTTTTTTTAAAGTAAAAATTTCCATTTTTACCACCCCATTGAACACACATTGGAAATCAGGAGGCATATTGTTTGCGGTGAGTATTCTTGGTAAATGATGCGGTGGCTCTGGGTCACTCACAAAGTGAGATGTCCTTGATGCAGATTACCACTCCCCAAGTTTGATAGGAGCACCTTTTTTCAGCTTGGCTGATTCTTCTTGATCCAAAATAGATTTAGCCATGCCTATAGCACAGGTGCTATCAAATATTCTCCAGTTACATGAACTGCACTTCTAAAGTGTTTTTGAAAATGACCTTGAAGCTAACTTTGAAAGATACTCTATTTGCTTATTTGTATTTTTATTGAATTGCTGCTAGCAAAGTCTTCCATTTTATTTTATTTGAAAATTTTTCTCATGATTATACCTCAAATTGTGCTAACAGGGATTAAAATGATGCTACAAAAGTGATAATATCAGGCTATTTTGATTCTAAAGTTTTCTAGCATAAAGTTCTAGGTTTTTAGATTTGTGATTCTTCCATAATAAAAACTCATATTTTAAATAAATATGAAAATAGATTTTATTTTGCTGATGCTAACCACATGTAGGGTAGCAGCATGGTTATATTAAATGGCATACTTACTGTGAATATCTGGAAAGCACATCTCAAACAATTTTCAGTAATTTTAGATTTTTCTAATTTTTAAAAAGTAATCATATAAATTCACTGGTTTCAAAGATTCTGATTAGAACTTTATGTGTAAATCAACCATCCTAAATTTATCTCAAAAATATGATTAAAAGTTACTACCTTTAAAACAAAAACAAAAATAATATTATAAAAATAATACTTTTGATCATTTTGTGATATGTGACACTGGTAGAAATTAAGCTAAATTTCATTGCATTCATGTAAATCTCTTTGGATCACAGATTGAAATATTTATTTTTGTGTTTCTGTTTTGTTGTTTGTGACTAGTAAGTGGGAAGTGTTTCACACTGCTTCTAGAAGGAAGTGTTGTTTTTTAATGCTGGCATTGAAAAGGGCCTCTTGGTGTTCTCTTTTTTTTTTTTTTTTTTTTAAAAAAAATCCACAACAGAACTTTAAGAATCAAAAGGGAAGACTTGAAGGAAGAAATTGTTCAATCCATGTCAATAAAATTAAGAAAAGAGAAAGATCCAGTGATTCTCTCTACATCAGAAGAGCCTATGACTTGAAGGTGATTTGGATGACAGGGAGAATGAAGAGTAAAATGTGGAAAATGTTCAGTCCACAGAGAGCCATGTAGATAGACTCAGGGTCAGCATTAAGAAACTCTCCAATATTCAGGTCCAGGAAACTGTTTTTATGATCTGACAATTCCTATACATCATCCACAGGCCTTGTTTTCAAACTGGTGGGGGATGTAATTTTCATTCAGAGAAGCAAGCACATCATTAATGGAGCATCCGGTAGAGGGCACTTACCTGCTCTGAAACTTGACTGAGTTCTGATTAATCTGTCCCTGTAGACGGATCTTGAGCACTCCTCTTTCTTAGCAAAATGGGTAATTTATAAGCTTGAGTAATTTTAAGCCTGAAAACAGACAGCGATTTTTTTTAATAACTGAGGAAACAGAGGTGGATATAAAAGGGACGTACACAAGAATGAGTTTTATAAACTTGTGAAATCTACCTTCATTATATAATGCATTTTACTGAATGTAGTTATGATAGTAAGTACCAATGATTGTGTGATAGGCTGACCCTGTTTCCTTGAGACAAAAACGGGACATTGGATGGCAAAAAAGGGATGGGGCTATGCACTGGCAGCTAAAGGGACGGGTGGAGGCCTAGCAATCCAAGCAAGAGCAGAGCAGCCATGCCAGCAATAAGCAAATACTATATAATATCAATAGATGAACACAGAGTAATGATGAGTAGTCTGGCAGGGCTGCATACTAATGGTCAGGTCTGGAACAAGAAATTTTAGCACCTTAGGTAAAAACCAAATTTGGCACCCCTCAAGCCCCACTCTAAATATCCTGCCTAAAACACATACTGCTTTAACCATCCCATTGCCCAATAATCCCCATAGTGCCAGAAATAGCCCTCATAGAAGATGCCTGCTGCAGAACCATGCTGTGGGGCTCAGTTCCCTTTAAAGAACAGGCACACTTGGGGTGGGGGAATCTTCTTCCTCTACAGCTCCTGTTTCTTCACAGAGGGCAGGAACAGCAGTAACAGCTGTGGCCCACTGCAGTCAGCACCAGCAAGGGCCATCTTTAACACTAGACAAAGGGACAGCTGTTTTGAACCACCTCAAAGACTAGGACTGGGCAACTCAACTGCCTCTTTTGCTCCATGTTAAAGATGGATGTAGTTTATTAGGAACAGGACAACATTGACATTTATGTAGACAGGATGGTTGGGAAATATGAAAAAAACCATACCGTCCATTTAAAAAGGTACATATGGTCAGCCCATTGTGTGAGGGTGTGTAATCAAAACCCATAAAGCAAAACAGTAGTTTGTAGGTTACACACTTATCTTTAGAACAAAAGGAAGGCCTAAACAGACTTCCAGTAAGAATTGTTTTCATATGTCCATGTTGTAATTTATTTAGATGAAAGGAATTAGCCTCGAGAACCAGTGACATTGGTAAAATCTGATCTTGTCACAGCAGCATTCCCAGTTTATGATATCAGTGACATGCTGGGTTTCTAATTATCACAAAAATACTAAATTTATAACACACTAAAACATTCTGTTCCTTGGCCTTTCATATAAAAACAGAAGATTAGCTGATACGGAGTACACATTTTGCTTATTCTTGTGTATGCGTGCAGTAAACCTCGAAAAGACATTAGCAGTGTAACAAAATCAAAAAAGCTTTTGCTCCAATATTACCGTAAAATTGATGTACATAGACCGTGCTTCCTTTTTAGATAATGACCCTCAGAGGATGACACCAAGAGCTATCAGGACACGATTTAAGAAAAACCATTCCATTTCATGTTATCAGTACTATTTATAGAGAAACTTAAGATATTCTTATGTGAGAAGAAATACAGATTTCTGGGAGTTTTGTTTTTTCACCAAACCAAAGTATAAACATATTAAATCTCATTTGAAAATTAATCTTATTGGGAGAAGACTAATGACTGAGGATGGAAAAGTAAGTAGATTGCATGATTTTCTAGTCCATAAGTTGTAAAGCCAATTTTCTTGTTTCCTAACTCTGGGTATCCAAGGATTATGTGATTTATTTAGTTCCCCACAACTATTAATTCTAACCATATTTTACCACCCTATTAAAGTGTCATCTCCTTCAAGGAGGCTACCTGGATGACTTTGACTGCAAGTGGTTAGAGTAAACCCTCCATATTTTTTTATCTACAGATTCAACCAATCACATATCAGAAATATGGACTGTGTAGTTAGAAGCCGCAGTGTGGTATCAGTACAAAAATCTATAGACTCACTTTTCTTGTAGTGATACCCGAAAAAATACCCTACAACTATTTACATACCGTGTATTAGATATTATAAGTAATCTAGAGGTGATCTGATTTAAAGTATAGGAGAGACTGTGCATGGGTTATATGCAAATACTATGTAATATAATAAAAGGATTTGAGCACCTGAGTAGGTGTGCATGTACCTATGGGTCTTGAACACCCCACCCCGCCACAGCTATCTAGGCATGACTACATTGCTTCATCTTCTTTGTAAAATGGTATTTGGTATTTTCCATATGACATATTACTTTTCAATTCACATTTTGCTTGTATACGTGCGTGACTAATTTGTTTGATCAGGTGAAAGGGCTTTCAGGACTGGGACAATGTATTTATTACCTAATTGTTTATATTCAAGACACAGAGGACAACATGTTTCCTGTAAAGGGCCTGAAAGTAAATTTTCTAGAGTTTTGTGCACCACATGTAGTTTCTGTTCCAAACTTCATTTTTTTTTTTGCAACTATTTAAAACTTAAATTCTTAGTTTGTGTTGTAAAAAACATGTTCTGAACCAAATTGACCCTTGGACTTTAGTTTTTAAACCCCTGCTTCAGAGTACTTATAGCAGTTCATATAATAGAACATAAGCAAATGTGTACAAAGGGAATGATAAATAATTATTACATATGATACTTGATTACTCAACAGCACCCCTATTCTAATCTGAATGAGTAAAACGAGTAAAGCAGTTGTACCTCCATTAAACAAATTTACCAGGTCATCTTCTTTTCCCCAGAAATTGCTTAGCCATAAATTAGAGTTGATAGTTTTTACCATTCAATTTTAGTTAATGTTCTTTTTTCTGGATTTGAAATATCATGACTATTGAAAAATTGATACTCAGTGTGCATAAGATCCACATATAGAAAAACAATTAAAAATATGAAATAGAGTATTGTCAAGAAACACAACTTAAGTTCTGTGAGTTCTTAAATTGTGACTCTATTCCTAAATATTTGTTGAGTCATTCCTTCCAGGGGAAAGAAGTAATATGAGTGCTTTTGCTTAGGATGTAGAAATTCACAAGAGTAAGTCACTCCTATGCTAAAAATGAGGACTAATGATTTAAGAAATTGTAGCTTTTTTAAAGCCATTGGGGACCTAAGGCCACTACACAGGTAAAGGAGCTCAGTTTCAGGGTGGGACAAGCTCTTGGGAAAGGGACGGGAAGCATGAATTATTTCACCTTTGGAAGATCAGACGAAGAAGGAGCTGGCAGACAGGTGAGGATAAATCAGCTAAAATATTATGAATTTGAAACCTATGTGTGGGTTAGTGTACCAGTTTAGAGTAACTGGGAATTCCAAACATAGATTCACTCAAAATCCCTCCTTCAAGAGCCTCCACTGAGTGACTAAGAGATAAAAGATGTGAAACTAGAAATAGGTAAGAACCCATTCAATGGCTCGTACATATGGAAGTGATTACTTTTCACTGGGGTATAGGTATTTCCCCATGATAATTATTTTGTAAGTAAAAGATTTATCCCTCCGGGAAAGGGGCAGAAAACACTGTTGTCCCAGAACCATTATAGGAAGACTAATAGAAGCAAAATATTTCTGCCTGTTGGGGAGGACTAGAAACCCTATGTTTTGCCCCACAAATCAAAGATCTATTGGTTACAATAAAAACTGTCTGCTTCTGGGGAGAGGCAAGAAAATCTCTTGGACTAATAACACTGCAAAAATACAAAGCATATTTCTTCTAGTGCTAAGGAAAAATTACAACTCTCTTTGTCCAAGAATTTCCGTAGACACAGAAATTGGTTCCCTTGGGGTTCGAGAGGAAAGGACACCAAGAAGGTCCTCCTCAACGACCCAGGTTCAAGGCCTTGCTTAATATTAAAACTAGAACAAGAAGAAGAGAGCCTGCCCAGCTGCTACAGCGAGCCTAGCACTGACTAACAAGCAATTAACAAGCCTACTCTTGGGAAAGGAGTGAGAGAAAGGTTGGCAAACCAAGACTTATAGGCAGATTCTACCCATGGGTCTGTTTTTGCAAAGCCTATGAACAAATAATGGTTTTTCAGTGTTAAAGGATTTAAAAATTAAAGCAAGCAAAAAATGTGAATCAGATGCCATATGTAGCCCAAAAAGTGAAATTATTTACTATTTTATGAGAAAATTGCAGACTCTTGGATAAGAATGTGAAGACACTCTTCCACTGCACAACAGTGCAAAAACTTCAAAAAATGAGCATGGAGCAGGCACATAGGGAAATCGTCTGCAGCACACCCGACCCCACATTATGTATTACAACGTGAGGCAGTCACGAAGGAATTTGAAGTTTATGTCATACTGCGAGGAGTGATAGCTGCAAAAATTCAGTTTCCCAGGCTCAACTCCATCATACACAAAGTGAATTGATTCAACCTTTTACATTAACAGCCTGGCAGAAAAAGAAATATGTCCATTTCTAGGTTTAAAACGTATTTACCTCAGTATTATTTTCTTCCACATACCATTTCCATATTTAAATTTTTAAAAACTATAAGATAGAAAAATTAGGAAAGAAAAATAATCTATTTTAAGTGAAAATGCTGCCATAGAATAAGAGTTGGGGATGGCCTGCGTGTCAGAATAATCAGAAAGTGACTTAGCAATAACTAAAATCAATATGCTAAAGTATCCAATCAAAGAGGAAAGAAAACATGCAGGAGCAGAAGTTGGGAAAGACTAGGGGACTGATGCTCTCCTTGTACTTACAGAAGGAAAGGCAGGTGTTCCTGCTGACAATGCATTTTTAGCTCAGTAAATCTGGACTCTGACTTCTAAACTAAGATTATAATTTTATCTTGTTTGAAGCCACTAACTTTATGGTAATTTGTTACAGCAATAATAGGAAACTAATATTAACATAATTATAGACTCTTTAAAAATGCTAGCAAATTGCATCTAGCAATGTAAAAGAAAATACCACATCACGACCAAGCATGGCATCTTCCAGGAATGTCATAACGGCTCATTGGTTGAAAGTTAATCAATGTAACGATCATTACAGTAGATGCAGTATAATGACTGATTTTCTGTATCAGCTCAACTAGGCCACTGTAACCAGATCTTGGTCAAACAGTATTCATTTCTGTTATGTGTTAGATGAGATGAGCATTTAAATCACTAGACTTTGAATAAAGCAGATTGCATTCAGTAAAATAGGCGGGCCTCATCCAGTTGGTT
>RJWH01000296.1:857393-960703 GCA_004363575.1 Solenodon paradoxus
GATGAAGAAAAAGGAGGAAGAGGCACTTTATTTTACTTAGTTGTTCATCTTGGTTGTTCCACCAGCCCCAGGCACCAATACAGGGCCTTGCAATACATGTGGACTATTACCAGCCAAAGGCAGCTGACCAAACTGCGACTTTACCAGGGTGTGCCTGCACTGGAGATCTTACCCAACACAGCTAGGTAAGAAAAGGAAATGAACAGTATCACTATTGGATAGAAAAAAGAAAAAGTAAAACTTTCATTAGAGTTCTGCTGTATTTGGCTTTTAATTTCCTTCTGTTGATTTTTTTGTTTGTTCATTTGTTCGTTTCAATTGTTCTTTCACTAACTCCATTAGGTGTGTGGTTACATATTTAATTTGAAATTTCTCTTAGTTTTTGGTGTGTGCTTGTATCACATACATTTACATTTTAGATCTACTTTTGCTATGCCCCACATGTTCTAGTAGCTTAATTTTTCCTTACTTTTTGTATGTTTCCAGAAAATTTTTAATTTTGTCTCTAATTTTCTCATTGATCCAACAATTTCAGAAATGTTATTTAGTCTCACATCTTTGTTGTATTTTCCAGTTTTGTTTCCCTAGTTCATTTCTAGTTTTACATGCTTTGATCAGAGAAGAAACGTTCTACCATTTCGATTTTGCTGTATTTAATAAGATCTCGTATTTCTGTTCTATCAGTTTAATTTCTCCTCTTTTATTTCTTATCCATATGTGTTTGCCATCCCTTCTTTGTGAGTCTGGTTAATGTGTGTCTATTTTGTTCATTATTTCAGTGAAGTAGCCTCTGTTGTCATTGATGATTTAGATAATCTTTTTGATTACTATTTTATTTTTGCTCTAATTTATATGATTTCTTTTCTTTGACTAATCTTTAGGTTTTTTTCTTGTTCTTATTCTAATTTCTTTTAATGTTGACATAGGTTCTTATTGTGATTCTTCCTGTTTCCTTAGGTAGGCCTGATTGCTATGAATTTCCCTCTTACTGCTGCTTTTTCTACATTACATAGGCATGATGAGTCATTTCATTTGACTCCTTGCAATTTTCATTTTGCTTTTGTTTCTTCATTGACCCAATAGTTGTTCAGAGGCTACTTGTTTATTCTCCATACATTTTCATTTTTTTCCTCCTTCCTCTATCAATTTTTAGGTCCAAGCCCTTGTGCGCTAAAAAGATGCTTGCATTTCAAATTTTTTGTAAATTTTTTGGGGCTTTTTTTTGTGTCCCAACATATTGTCTAGTTTTTGAGAATGTTCCATAACATCCTACTTAAAAGACTGTATAGCCTGTTGTTTGGGGGTTAAAATGCTCTTTCAGTATCTATTAAATAAATTTTATCTAATTTGTCTTTTAAGACCATTATTCCCTTGTTATTTTTCTGTCTAGATAATCTTTCCATTACTGTGAGTGGGGTGTTAAAATATTGTATTGTATTGTATTGTCAGTATCTCCTTTTAGGTTTGTTAGTATTTGCTTAATATATTTGGGTGTTCCTATGTTGGGTTTACATATATATTAGTAAGTGTTATATATTCCCGTTATAGTAATCCCTTTATCATTATATAGTGTCTGTCTTTACCTCTTACTGTGTTTTTGGCTCTAAGTTTTATTTCATTGGATATAAGAATAGAAGTTCTCATGTTTTTAGGTTCTCTGTTGGTTCACAGTATGATTTCCATCTCTTCCCTTTAAGCCTGTGTTTGACTCTATAGCCTTAATGAGTGTCTCATATGCAGCACGTAGTTGGGATTTATTTTATAATCCAGCTAGTCACTATGTCTTTTGATTGGTAGAGTTTAGTTCATTTACATTTAAAGTAATTATTGATCACTGATACCTTGCTCTTTCCATTTTGACTTTTATTTTCTGGTTTTGTCTATGTATGTGTTGCTTTGCTTAATTTTATGTGACCATTTAAAAATTAATTAGAAGAGAATCTTTCAATAGTTCTCACAAGGGTATTCTTTATAGCAAAGTCCTTTAGCTTTTGTTCTTCAAAAAAAAAAGGTATTTCTCCCGCAGATCTAAAAGAAAGATTTTCAGGATGTGTTATTCTGGGTAGGCAGTTTTTATATTTGACTATTATGAATGTCATTCCACGTTCTCCTAGCCTGTAGAATTCTGCTGAAATTTTTGATAACTTCATGGGAGTACATTTATGTGTTGCTTGCTTTTTTTCCCCGTTTCGTTTCACCTTTAATACTCTCTCCTTATCTTGGACTTTTGATAGTTTCATTATTATGGTATCTCTTTTTGCATATAGATAGCAAGTGTTTTGTTTATTTCACTGACTTGTATATTTAGTTTCTTCCTCACGTTAATGAAGTTTCTAGCTATCATTTCTTTGAAAAATTTATTTGTTGCCTTCTCTCTATCTCTGTTTTCTGAGATACCCATTATTTTTATGCTGCATTTCCTTTAAAGGTTTTTATAGTTCTCTGAGTGATTCTTGGTTTTATTAAATATTTTATTTCTCTCTTCTTCCTGGTTCATTCTATATTTCCATCTTACATATCACTGCTCTGGTCCTCCATTTGGTCAATTCTGCTTTTATAGTCTTCATCATCTCATTTATTTCATTCTTCACATGCTGGATTCTGTTGCTTTTTTCATTTTAATTTTCAGTTTCTACTTTCTGCTTATTAATTTTATTTTTTAGTTCATTGACTTATTTTACTGACTTCTCTTGTATCTGCTTAGCTGAGTTCTCCTGCATTTCTTTGAAATCATGAGTTTTCTTGTACTTTTTGAGTTTCTTTATGATCACTACTTTAAATACTTTAGTCATTAACTAGATATAATAATCCATGTCTTTAAATCTTATGTCTGGAGATGTTTTGTTGTCTTATTGTTATGTCATAACTAACACTTTTACAGCTTCACATTATCTTATATCATTTTCTTCTGCCTTCCCATGAGGGACTTGGACTGAATTGGTTAAATTTTGAGCTTCTGTTTTACCAGCAGGTGAAGCTATGGCTTTATTTTATTTCATTTTACCCCTGAGTATATCTTTAGTAAATAGCACTTGCTGAGTCAACCAATTGGATATTGTCCATGGGACAGGGTCTCATTGTTTCTTTGGATTTGGGGAGGTGTCTGATACACAAACCCACTCTCTAGGTTCCCAGACCTGAGACTCAGTAGGCTGCTATACTTTGGATTACTTAATTACACACACATAGATTCCATGGGTTTGAGAAGGGTGGTTCAGAGCCCTCTCTCTGTTGTCTTCTTTAGCAGAGTCTCAACCATTGCAGAGACCAGGGTCCTGACCACTACTTTTCCTCTTTGGGTTTTACCCAAGGCAAACATACATACCACCATGTAGTCATTGTTCTTCCTTCTCCTATACTAGAGGTTGGATTAGTTGCCCTACTCTCTCTGTTCTGCCAGAACTGAAGCTCTCCTGAAGCTTCCACTCTTCACCCACCTCCCATCACACTGATGTTTGGATTCCTTTTCCAATATAGTCCCTGTTGTTCTCTGAGGTGTAGGCATGCTTTGACTTCATCGCTGTGCTCTGGAGTCCCTCTCTGATTCACTGCAGTGGAGAACTTTATTTTCTCTTAGATTTGAAGCAGGGAACTTCCCCTGTTACCATCTTGGTATCTTTCCTCTCCAAGACTGAAATTATTTTTTTAAGTTATCAAGATAATTAAACATGACAAGATGGACTTTACACTCGGTTCCACTTTAAAAAAAGAAACATCTTAATGCAAATAATCAAATTTAACCTATACCTCTCTAATATATAAAAATAAACTCAGAATGACCATAGAATTATAATAATAAAACTGAAACAAACTTCAAAGCAAAGGTTTCTTAAAAGGAACACATGAATCATAAACAAATATTATCAAAATTATAACATGCTGGTGAGCAATGAAAAGATATGTGATATCATGTCTCACAGATTGTGAGAAAATATATGATAATACATATCTGATAAAGAAATTATATTGAAATTTATAAAGAACTAAATAATAAGAAACTCAGTAAAATAGATGATCAAATTATTTGAACTGATACATCTCCATAGAAGAGATATTGATTGGAAATATGAATATGAAATAATACTTAGTATCTTTAATTATTAGGGAAATGCAAATTAAAAACTACAGTGAAACTTCACTACACACCTAACAAGTTAAAATTTAAAACAAAAATAGTCATGCCTACATGCTAGTGTGAATGTGGAACTGTTAGAACTTACACATTTCTTGTGAGCATGCAAAAGGGTATACTTTGAGAAATATCAGGAAATTTCATATACATTTAAATATATTTACTATAGACTCTAGAGAAATAAAAACATATGTCCACAAAACATATGCACATGTTTATGGCAGCTTTGTTTATAATGTCCCTGAACTTGAAATACCCACATGCCCATTAACCACTTCTTAGTAGTAAACTAGTGAAATGTGCAACAACATAGATGAATCTCAAAATCACTGTGCTAGGTAAAAGAAATCAGTCCAAAAATACTACTTACTGTACAATTTCATTTCCAGGACATTCTGAAGAAGGTAAAATAGTAGGTACACAAATCAATCAGTGGTTGCCATCACTGGGACTTGTGGAAGGATTTTGATGTCAATGGCATAGAGGAACTTTTTGTGATGATGGAAATATTTTATAGTTTTATTATAGTGATGGGGATGTGACTACTTATATTTATTAAAAATTCATGCAAATGTAAATGTAAAAAAGGATGAAATTTGCTGTATGTAAGTTATATTAAAGTAAACTTGAGATTTTTTTTTAAGGAGAAAAAGGCTTAGCCAGTTGAAGCTTTAAGGAGTAGAGGCAAATAATTTGGATATTTAGAATTTGAGCAACATGGTAAAAGACTTTGCAGCTCAAGCAGATTAAATTGTGTTATATTATTGGAAATAAGCAACTACTAGGTGTTCTTTAAGCAAGATGATATGGGTCAAAGAAAAATGTGGCTCTGAATGGAACTTGGGGAAACATCTTTCATTTTTTTATAAAGAAACTATATGAATCAAAATGGTTAAGTAACATGCTTAAGGTATTGATTTTTTTATTAGTCCTACATTATCTTTTAATGCGTTAGTTTGCTTCTATCTTTGTTAAATTCTTTTATTTGCTTTTCTGAGTTGTATTTGGTTGTTCAACTTGACTTAATTTTGCTGAACTATTTGATTCTTTCATATGTATCTATAGTTGTAAGTTTCTCTAAGCACTGCTGTAAATATCTCATAGTTCTGACATTTTTTTGCCTTTAATTTCTAAGTATTGTTTAAAGGTTTTATTTTTTCTTTGATACTATAATGATTTGACAAGATTTTGAAGTAGCAGAATTGTTAAGTTTCTTTTGTGTGTTATGTATCTAGATTTTTGTTATTCTGTAGTTTTATTGGGTTACAATACAAAGACTACCAATACCCAAATATCTTGGAAGTCAATGATGTTTATTTATGATCTATTAAATTGTCTTTGTTGCCTTATTATTTTGTAAAAGGAGCCTGCCACTAAGGGTAGTTTTTTTTTTTAATTTTTTTAGAGGAATAAAGGCAAGATAGGCAGGCAGGTAGAGAGAGGAGGAAGAAGCATTTTTGTTTATGTATTTAGTTGTTTATTTTGTTTACCATACCACCTCCTGAGACCCCTGATCTTGGGTGGGAGCCCAAGTCCTTGGATTTCATGTGGACTATACCACAGCCACAGACTTAATACCTGAGCAACCAAGGAGTATCGGGTAGTTTTGATAACATGTTTTCATGCCAAAACCTTCATTTCTTTATAAAAATAAGAAAGTTAGTACAATTAGTTCTCTGTCTCCTCACCACACCAACATCCCAACTGTGGCTGAGTATGTTTGGTTTCCTTCTGTTTTAAGATTTATAGCATTGTATCTTCTTTTGTAATTATAGTTAGTATTTGGCTTATGCTCTCTCCTACTAGGACTTTATTATTTCTGAGATATTTATTTTGACTTATTCTCTAATCATTAAGATTTTGTTAGTAAGGATTTTTTCACAAAACTTCCAAAAATACTGTATTTCCTGAATCTTGGTATGTGTTATGACTTTCTACCTGAAGAATACTTTGATTCAGCTTAACACTATTGAGCTATACTGCTTTTTTTTTGCAGTTTTTTGCAAAGTTTCTTATACTTAAAAAATTTTAAATTTTCACTATCTTCTATCCTGTAACCACTCAAAAAAATTCTCCCCCTCTCCATTTAAACATTTTTTACTTAGTATCCAGTAGATTTACCATTATCCTTGAAGTCCAGTAACTCTATCAAGACAGTTCAGTGTTGAATATTCTATATCAGTCTCTTGGGACACAGTGTGCATTTCTTCCTGTTCTTAGTTTTTATGTTTATACTAGTATTCGATAGATTGAATACTTTGAGATACACTTATTTCAGTTAGTAATTTAGTTTTACTATGTCACCTATTTCTATTAATTTGTTTTCTTGACATTCTGAAGCCTATTTATGTTTTGACTTTTATTTTTCAGTTTCTCTTCATTATAAGCACTTCTAATGACAATCCAAGAAGCTATTAGGGAATCCTTTGACCTCGTGCCTGTGTTCAGTGCTGCTCTCTAGTGCACCCTGGTTTCATGAGCTGGGGCTGTAGTGGAGGTGCCCCTACAGGCAGCATTGTGAGGCTGTGGCAGAGTCACTGGGTAAGTCAAGTTTGAGGTAAACTAGCCACAGTTGGGAATGGTGGGAAACAGTCTTATTTGCAAGATATAGGTCTAATGATTTCCTATTCTCAGTGTCTTAGTGGGTGGATTTTCCTTTGTAGTAGCATCACAAAATGAAAGAAGGAGTAAAAGCTTGATAAATTTTTAGGAAAAGTACAAGAAAGTTCATAATAAGTAAAAAGTACTCTGCTTACTGCAGCATCATATAAGCAGTGGGTAATTGCCATGTTGGGTTGCCTATGGGTGAAATACTAAGAGAAGACTTGAGTCTCAAAATACCACAAAAGAAATGGAATTAAAGGTGTTGACATTAAACGTTTTATGAATTAAAAAAATGACAATAGTGATAAGTTAAAGATTTTGCAAGATTATATTATTTTGGAGACTCATTCACTGATTACTTGGATTTTCAAGACCATGATTGCCTAACTTTTAAAATCCTATAATATGCATGGAAAGCATAGTTGACTTAATGAAAAATCTGCAAGCATGGAGTGCTGTAACTTTAGAAAGAACAAGTTGTAAAAGAATATAAATCTGCTTACCTGATATTTACTTATTTCTAATAATATAAAGTTGCACATGATAACTATGTTTTTTGAGGTAATTTAGTAAGGGAAACTGGGCTTTGTAACTTAACTCAAAAGTTAGTATTACTGCTATCATAGGACTCAAGGTTGCCTAACTTTCTTTGACTCTTACTCTCTGCATTAGTTTTTTCTTATTTTTTCCTAGCCCTTTCAAATTACAAATACAGATAATGAGTCTGGTTTGCCCTTCTACAACGTATGATTGAGATTCCTGTGGTTTGAGACTAATTGGGATGCCTAGCTGGGTATCAGACCAAGGCATTTTAAGGCCAAGATTTGAGATCCCACAAATGATCTTGCTGGAAACATTTTCTTCTTGAAAATTGTGGGTAATCTCTGGTGAATGAAGCAAAAGAAAATTGTTAAATTTGCAGTTTGGTCACCCCAAATATGCAGCATCCTCTAAAAATCTCCAGAGTTTTCCTTTTTCCCTCCCTCCTCTTCTGAGCAGCCAGGACAAGACAGGCAGGGTAAAGAGGAAGTCAGAACCCCTAAGGAGAACAGCAGGTAGGGCAGGCTCATAAAACAGAGGTCGCCCTGTCATATGTGGTCATCTGGCAACCCCATGAATCAGTCTCACCAAGACAAGCACTTTTGATCTACTTGAAAAGCTAGAGATGTGAAAAACAAACTTAAGTGACCTTTGAAACTTTCAGTTTGAGCAGTTGGCCTTGTTCCTTGAATAGTTTTTTCCTCCAAAATTCCACACTTCAGAAACCTATGTGATTTTGTTATTTCCCTATCTCTGCTTTTATGCACTCAGCAGCATCAGAGTGTGCATTTTAATTTTGTACAGATGGTCCCACAAACTCTGATGTCAAAATAGACACCTGGAAGCCGCGCCGAATGTCTTTTAACTAGCCTCCTAATAGCTCTGCTTCTGCCTTTGTTTCCCTTCCCAACACAGGAGTCCTCAAAAACTTGCTCTGAGCATGTCTCTCTTGGGATAAATCCTTCTGATGTGCTTGGAGCAAAACTAGGGCCTTGGAGACTTACACAGACCCAACCTTCACCAACTCTGCGACTCAATTTTCTGTTTCTCTCTCTTTCAGTCAACCTGTTCTTGTTATCCTGCACTACTCGAGGTATAGTGCTAGGCATCTTGCTTTACTCTCTTCAGATTTTCTGTTCACTCTGCCTGGAACATTGTTCCTTGATGTGTCCATGACTGGCTTCCTCTCTTTATGTT
The DNA here is from genome assembly GCA_004363575.1 of Solenodon paradoxus. Classification (NCBI taxonomy): domain Eukaryota; kingdom Metazoa; phylum Chordata; class Mammalia; order Eulipotyphla; family Solenodontidae; genus Solenodon; species Solenodon paradoxus. The sequence continues at coordinate 865,867 of RJWH01000296.1, forward strand.
TCAGCTTAAATACAGCTTTATCAGTGAGATCCTTCTTGAGCTCTATTTAAATAAGAAAACTTGTACTCTAGCACTCCTTATTTGCTGTATTATTCCTGTCATTTACATATGTATATGTACACATATGCATATATAAATAAATTATAGCTGTAAATTACAGCAATGTTTTCTTTAATGAAGTTTTAGTTGACAATGGCCCACATATACAATGGTCCCCTTCCAATAGGCTATGCCAAATAACTTGTGTATAGTAGGCTATACCCACTAGGTTTGTTTAATGATATGCTATGACATTGGCACAATAATGAAATTGCTGAAGCACACATTTCTCAGAACATATCCCCATTGTTAAGCAAAATATGACTACATATGCATGTATATATAGAGATGTATAGATATACACATATATACTTATTTATTATCTCTCAAACTGGAATATTCCACATTAGCAAGATTTTTTCTGAGTGATTCACTGACAAACGATCTCCTAGAATAGTGCCAGGTACATAATAAGTGCTCAGTAAAATGTGTTGCGTGAACCAAAAAGTAAAAATGAGTATTTTCAGAATAGACGAGTAACCACTAATTTAGATTAGAAGGGAAAATAAAATGATAAGAGTAGGGATTCTAAGACTCGGATACTCTCCCCAGTTTGAACGAGTAAGGTCAATCATATGTCTAGCTGTGAGGAAAAGCTACCCATAGCTCCTGGAAGCAATCTGCTTTGGCACTGTTATTTGCTACTTTCCTTGAGTGGGCTTCTTGACATACATGTGTCTAATTAGCATTGACTTCATTCTCCAATAATTTACCAAATCTGTGCTGGTGACTTTACTTCCCAAGAAGATCTGGATCCTAACTCCCTTGTGGAAGCTTGTCCATGAGATCAGCAGTATTTTAATCACATTTTTTCTAAACTGCTTCATGTTAAGATTTTTTTTAAGTTCCTTATTTATATGTATTTTTATTTCACTTTATTCTCATTTAAGTTTATACTAGACCATTTCTTGAGTCTCTTTCTGAAACACTGACTCAGAATTCATAATTTTAAAGCTTGTATGTGGTCAACATGACAAATAATGGATAAACTCCATGGTGGGTTTGACTGTGACAAGGCTTAAAGGCTCTGTTAACCACTGTGCAAAGAATTTAAAAAGTGCCTTTCACCAAAATCTTACTATTAATTGATGCTCAATGTTTCTTTTGAAACCTCAGCTTTTATAACAATGAATTAAAAAGTCTTGGAAAACAAAATAAATGCAAGTCATGGGTCACATATTCTTTCTAATCAAGTTGGAAAAATGTTTCTTATGTTTCTTATTTTTGAAACATTATCTACATGTTTTAAGAAGTGAGAGCAATCACTAGAAGTATAGTATGTGTGTATATGTATATACATAAATATATATATTCTTCATAATTAAGTTAAGATGTTACTTTTGGACAGATATCAATACCACATGACTGTCAATTATACATCAGTACAGCTGAAAGTCGTTGCTTCACAATTTGCTGAAGAAAAAGGGTCCTGATGAGGCATGGTAAGATGTGTGTGTGTGCGCGCACGCGTGTGTGTGTGTGTGTGTGTGTGTGTGTGTGTATGGGATAGAGAGTTTGTGCAAAATTGAGAGTATTCAACTTAATAATATATTCTGTGATCTATAGTATAGGTGATACATTGTTATATAATTTGTGCTTTAGTTGATTTCTTGCTGTAAATAAAGCAGAAGCAAGTTCGGTTTACGTGGCTAATTTACTCTCTGTGATACACAATCCAGGGAAGGAATTCTCATGACAATGATTACATCGACATCATCTGAAAAAAGGGAAAAAAAATTTCATACCTTTAAATTGAGGTTTAAAGATTTCTCCTCTAAAATTACATTGATTTTATTTTATGATTGTGTTATCTAATTTAATTTTAAATTTTATAAAGAGTTAAAGAGGAACACTTGGTATTTATATTTATTGAATGAGGGTATTGACTTGTTAGGAAATAGTAGCAGATAATTATTCTGTGTAATACTAAAGCAAAATGCAGGAGAAAAATGAATATTGTGAGAGAAAAAATAACAGATGGAGATGCAAGTGGTAGGGGCTAAAACAGAATATCTTGAGTCTCTCAGAATTGATCTCTTGTAGTTTTCCCACTTTTTCAAAGAAGCCAAGGACAATAGAGGCTAAATTCACAGGCAAAGGAGTTCCTCTAAATCTTTAGCCCTTCCTTAGTGAAAGAAGCCATCTGCTACTCCCTGAGCCTCCCCTTCCCCTAACACAGAGTGGGCTTTTGTCCCTGTTCTCTAGAAGAATGTAGAAAGGAAAGTTATCTATCTTTACTTTTTGAGGAAAGATGAGTCACTCCTCCTTGTCACATGGTGACCTCCCTCTCTCCTGACACCCAGGTTCCCTTTTCTGAGTCAGCACAGGATACACATCATTGTTCTGCCCCACTATCTCAGAATTTATCATCATACACATTTTCCATACATGTCATTGAAATTAGATTTTTCTCTTACTAATCATGTCGATGTTAATTTGTTCCTTTGTTCAGCCCCAGAGAAATGGAGGAACTATTATACTGACTCCCACAAAGTAATGATTCCAAAAGAGATATACTTATGATGCTCCAGGTACCATTTTGATTTTAGCCAATGCTACATTCAGTTTTAACCATGAATAACAGAGCACTAAGCAGTGAAGTACAGATGAAAACATCATTTAGCTGTAGATTCAGGATTATAGGCTATATTTGACCACAGATTAACAATTATTCTGATACAAATCCAGGCTCCAGTTATTTTAAATCACTGGAGATATAAGTCTTCTGGGCTGGAGGGCAAATTGCTAGTATATACAATACATACCTGTAGAGGCTGCTACATAAAGTTGGATAAGATGTAAGGATGTTTTGATTTCTGACTGTGTCATCCAATGTTGAAAACGTGAATACAATATGAGAAAGACTGGTGGGCTTTAAATGGGTAAATGAGTCACCTTTGAGCTTGTCCCAGAGTGGCACATGTGCTATATCACTTAACAGACATTATACATCATTACCATCCCATTGTCCATAGTTTACACTAGAATTTACTCTTACGTATTCTGAGTTTGAGCAAATGTATACCATGTATATCCATCATTATGATAGCATAAAATATATTTTCCTTTTACTGTCTTTGTAGTTTTGCCTTTACCACAAGGGGATAAAACAGTATGTAGTCTTTTCAGATTGGAAGCTTCCACTCAGTAATGTGCATTTAAGTGTTCTTTGTGTCTTTTAGTGACTTGATAGCTTATATATTTTATCAAGATGACTATTATTCCATTGTCTTTAGGACCTCATTTTATTTATCCACTCACCTACTGAAGAATGTCATGATTGTTTACAATATTTTGTGATAAGTAAATCTGTTATGAATGCGTACACATAATTTTTATGTAACTCTAAGCTTTAACTTCATTTTAGAAAATACCAAAGAGATCAATTACTGAATCCTATGATAAGAGTACATTTAGATTTATAAGAAAATATCCACCTGACCTCCAAATTACTGTGCCATTTTGTATTTCCACGAGAATGAATGAGAGTTCCTGTTGCTCCATTTTTCAGGATGTTTTTATGTTTTATACTATTACACTAAACTATTAGCCACTATTATTGAAGACTTTCAGACAGGAAATGGTATCTATGATGGAAGTGATTAGGTTTCTGGTTAACAAAAAAATTCACACTTCTTAGAAAAAAATGACTTGTAGTAATAGTATTATAGCTAATAAGCAAAGAGTTCATATCAGCCACAGTAAAAAAGTAGGATAAATATTGAGAATTGATTTTTTAAGTGTAATTACCAAAGAAAATGCTGAAAGTAACAATATTGAAAGTTAATAGATGGAACACATAAGCTTGAGCATTATCAGAATAGTCACAGCAGAAGATTATAGAGAACCACCCATTAATGACTGGTCAATTTTTAGGTTGTTGATTCCATATTGTCATTGCTTGAGATTTTCTGTAAGAATAAAGATGCTAAGGTACTACAAAAGCTTACCTCCTCTGTACTACATCAACAACCAACTGTCAATCCATTAATTTATTGTATTTTTTTCCCCTTGGCTGAGTTTGTCAGGGTGGCGATATATTTAGCTGCCCACTGGTGCTCACTTATTGAACCTCGTTTTCAGTCTCTGGTGGGCAAAACAGTAAAAAGTAAAAGAAAGCTATTTTATAGAGATCTTTTAGCCTCAAAATTTATACCAGGTAATGGCTTAAATTATGTAGTCAACATAAAGTGATGTTAGGTGTTTTAGATATTAAACAAAGTCCTGTAAGTTCTTTAAGTTTTGACTTGCCTTGAACTATGTTAAGAAAGGACCTATTAATTTTCTAGTGAATTGTAGTATGTTAAGAAATAATGTCACCCACAAATCATCTAAGCACTCATGTATTGCACTGAGTTCTTTAGTCCTACAGGAATATTTGATGTTTTATTTTGTTTCCTTTCACATGCACCATATGTTTCTATATTTGTCTTAGTAGGAGAGATGACAAGTAGTTGTAAACTTCTATATCTTAGAGGAAATATAATTAATTCATCATTCAAGGTCCAACCAGATTTTGCCAGGATTTAAAACAAAGAGAATTTAACCCAGGTAAGTGGTGAAAGAGCTGTGAGTCATGTAAGAAATGGTGTAAAAATCCAGAGATTAAGTTTGAGCAGAAAGTTGATACTCCTAGCTGCAGGGTAAAGAAAAGACCTCAGTTAACTCAGGGGCTGCCTGAGGTTCAATGATTCTAGCAAGAATATGGAATCCTGCATGGGGGAGAAGGAATACAGAGGACTCACAGCACATCCAGACCAGAGAACACAGAAAGCAAAGGACTTGAGGGTAAGAGAAAAGTCTTCTCCAAGTTTATGCTCTCCAGTCTCTTTCCAGCGTACCTACTGACTGAATCCAGAAGGAATGCAGCATTAATCGGGCTTCCTACATACAACCTTGAGGAATCAATAGCCCCATGAAACAGAAAGGCAAGGGGAAAAATAGCCGTCCAAAGACCATTACAACTAACCACCACATGGAAATGTTAGCTATTTCATCCTTTTTCTATACATATTGGGATTGTGAAACATTAATTGGCTTGAGTTTTTTCCTTCAACTTTATATTCATTATTTGCATAAATAAAGCAAATGAGTCCAATGCTGGTAAAACTATCCTTATGGGAACATTTACTTTGGAGTTTATATTGTGACATTTTTTATACTTAAAATTCATGAAGTTTATTTCTGTCTCCTTTCTATTTTTAGTTAATCATGGAATTTTGCAGACTTTTTAGCATTTTGGTAATATTAAAGAATCTTTAAATGATAAAGTGTTGTCTAAATATGTATTTGATAATAATTTGGTTATCAAAGTAATACAAGGTGTTTTTCAGTAATTTATTCTGTAGATGTAAAAATGTCACTAAATTGGAAGTAGAATATGTGATTTGAGCTCCTGATACGCCAATATCCTTTAAGAGATAACTTGAATCTAACCCTCCTGCTTTATGTTGCTTTTCCATAGATGTGAGCACAGATCTGAAGTTTCCTGCCTCCATCTGTTCTGTGGGCATTATCATTCAATACACGGAAATAAGGTTTAAAATTTTTAACTAGCTAGTCTTTCCAGACTTTAAATGTTTGATCTTTAAATTTAGTTTTTATTCCAACAAACTGCTCTTTCATGATCATACCACATTTTGGTAACATTACATATTAGCATAAAACACAGTTTCCTTGTCAATTTTTCCAGAGCATTTCATTGCTTAATATAATATAGTATTTCTCTGATTGGGTCTGGAGCATAATTCTTGGGTCTTCTTGATTTATTAATGTAGTCTATATAGGTTTATCACCTACTACTTTAAGAAACTCAAAGAAAGTTGTGATCCATTTTATGATTTACAAGGCAGCTTCCAAATAGAAATGTATTTTAATACATATTACAGTATAAAAATATGATAGGTCAATGTACAATACCTTGAAAAATAAACAAACAAACAAAACCTGAAGTGTTTTTGTCATAATCAACGTTTTATCTGAGTGGTATTTGAGTAAGATTTTATTACAGAAGCCAACATTTAAAGAATCCAAATCTTGTAAAAAGTTAAACAACTTTAATAGACCGGAGGTAGTCAGCATCCTTTCTAGAAAAAGAAAGAATTCCAAAACCAAATTAAATTTGCCCACACTATTGTAAAATATTTTAAAAAGGCCAGCATCACTGCTTCATTATAGTTGGCATGTGATCCACATTTAGCTTATGACCCTCCACTAGTAAGATACCATAAACATATTTCCTTGCTTTAATCACTTGCTGCATTAACTTAATCACCTGCTATACTTATCTGTCCAAGAATGCCATGGCAAAATCACAAATACTTGGAAGCATAAATAACAAAAATTTATTTTTCACAATCCAGAGCCGGGGTAGGTCAAGCTAAAGGCACTATCAAAGGTAAGTTATATTTGGAGGACTCAGCTCTTTGTTTGAAAATGGTCACCATCTGCCGTGTGCGCTCACATGACTTCTCTGCATGCTTGGGGAGAGAAAGAGGAATTACTCTGCTATCTCTTCTTTTACAGCACTAGTCCCATCATGGGAACACCCACCCATGACCTTTTCAACCTCCAAATCACCCCCCTACAAATGATGTCATTTTGGGAGGTAGAGCTTCAACATATGGATTTGGAGAGGACAAACATTACTGTTTAGTGTGAATAGATGCTCTCATTCCAGATGTGGAGTTGTAGAGACAGTCATTGAGTTGAGATTGTGATAAATCAGGTGTTCAGATCAGGGAAGGATATGATAGGAAAAGTCAGTGGACTCAGTTAAACTGGATATTATGAAGAATCAAAATAACAAGTCAAGAAGGCCATCCAGCTGAATTGCTAATTTTAAGAGGTTAGGCTGAGAAAGAGCATCTGGGCAGGAGGGAAGTTTTAAGAGCAGAGCTGCCAAGTGTAAAAGTATCCAAAAGAAAGATAGTAGTAAGAGCCTTAAAAGTCTCAGAGTCTCAGTAACAAAATCATAGTCTTTTATTTTTTTAATTGGCAATGCAGATTATGCTGTTACTGGGCCTATCCCACTTATCATGTATCTAGTTTCTCATTTGTATTTTACTATATAGAAAGAATGTGTTAGTTAATATTTTGATCTTCTAGCAGTCCTATGTTTTATTTTAAACAAATACATTACAATGAATTTATATTTCAAACATTAGCATCTTGTTTACTTGGAAAATGGAAGTTCTCCTTATATATAAACCATATTACTATTTAAAGCAAGGTTGACAGTATAGTTAAGAGAAGAACAATCAATATAGAAATAACATAATGGAAATTTCTGCTTGTCCTAACTGCTCTTTCTCCAAAATGTCAACTTTTATCAGTCAGGGTGTTAATTGCAAACACATTCTCCAAATCTCAGTCACTTGCAATAACAAAGATTCACTGCTTTCTTTCAATCAGTCTAAATCCAAGTAAAGTCTTAGTTGGGAGAAATGACTCCACTCCACAGTGTCATTCAGGGATCTAGACTCATTTCATGAAGTGGTCATCTGGTAGGATTTCACATCTTTGCTGATTTTCTGCATCTGACAAAATAAAGGGGAATTATGCAGAAAGTACATTAATGTCTGGTCCGGACATCACATACATTTCTACCCTTTTTCTACTAGAACTCAATTGTGTATTTATTTATTTTGTCTCATACAGCTGTAAAGTTGACTAAGAAATGGAGCTAAATGTGATCCAGCTAGTACATAATTATTTTGAAGTTTTTCTAAAGAATCTCAATAATTTCTAAAATGCAGATTAACTAAAATCTAGACAGTATAGTCTTTGTGTGTGCAAAGTGAACTTCACATGGTTTTGGGCTCCTCTGTGGACACGCCATATGTTCGAGAAATAATATGTCTGTGTTGAATATGAATTGAGAGAATTGTTGCCAGTAAATTTAAAGCAAATTCTTGACTATCCTTAGCAGTAGTAGATTTGTTATTATTTGAGGTTTTTGGTTATAGTTCTTCATGGTTGTTTACTTGCGTATCATGAACATTATGTTTTCTTGTCTACCCTTATTTCACTAGATAGAAACACACATTTACACCTTTGCTTCAAGAAGAACTTATCAGTAGACTTTATGGAGAAAGACTTAGTCCTGCTTAACACATCAGAGAAGAATCTTTCAGATTGTTCAGGTTAAAAGTTGGTAATAAACACAGATGCTATGCAATACATTTTACTTTGTGTTAAAGGAAAGAAACAGCCTCTTCTCTTGTTTAATCTTTACAACTCTATTTTCCAGTATGGTGTCCATTAACCACATGTGGTCATTTACCTTAAGACTAATGAAAATTAAATAAATTAAAAAATACTCAGTCACTCTAACCACGTCAAGGGCTCAATGTCATATACAGTTGTATCTATTGTACTAGACACTTCAGACACAGCATTTCTGTCACCATTGCTATTGGACAGTAATGGTCTAGAAATGTAGGTTGCTGACCTAGAGCCATGTGAATGAGAAAAACATATAAAACCTCAGATCAGAAGGAAAGGTCACCCCAGGCAAGGGATGCTTGTTTGTTACCTATTTCCTTTTTTTGTTCTTTATGCCTTTGTTTTAATTTTTCTCATTCATGAAGAAATCTAATCTGTTCAATACATTAAAAAATCAAGCTTATTTATTGGGTGTTTGCTTTCATAACCAGGGAAGGTTGGCTAATTCACTGGAGACTTATTTTATTTATTACTTGCATGAGCATAAAGATGTTTAAAGTTATTCAAAAGAGAGTAAATCTTTCTGGTGTGAATGGCGTAAATAAATGAAGCACATAGCAATCTGACCTCTAATATTTAAAATAACAAAATATTTGGTATATACTTGACCTGAAAGTCAATCAAAAAGGCCACTAAAGATTCTTTTTCTTTTCAAACCCCCCCCCCCCCCCCACTTCTACCCTCTCACATCTTTTATTTTTTTGGGTTCCTGGAACTTTTTATTTTTTACAAGCTAACAAGTTTGATGTGGCTCTGTGTCTTATTCCCTTCCAGGCTTGCAGCTGTTTTGGCAACAGAAGAAAAAATCCCCATAACAAATCAAATAAAAGCCCTTTCTGTGAAGAGGAATTGAAAACAGCAGGCCTCAAAGAGGACTGCACATGAGATGCCTTGTTCTGGCTTTCAACACAACTCAAATCAGAAACACATTACCATAATCTGAAACAGCCCACTGCTAACACAAGACAGATGGTGGGTAATAACCCATGCATCATTAATAAATAAATTCCAGCATTAAAGGCTTTACAAAGTATGACAACATTATCTGGGCACAATTACGGCCCCTCTCCCACCCCCAACATCATTTCAGTGTGTTATGGGTTGGGTTTGTTCTTTTCTTTTCCCCCGTCCAGCTCCATGGATCTGAAGGAAGTTTAAACACAGCACAAGTTTTAACCAGATGAAAGCTATCTCCATGTACAGGACAGGTCTGAAACTCCACAAGGGAAAAATAAAATAGCTGCCAGAGAGTAATAGCTCCCATGCTCTGCTGTTGGATCAGCCTGTGTCAATGGCAATTGATTGCATTGCCCTCCTAGGCTGGCCTCACCCTTTCTGGTACGTCTCTGTGCCTGCATTGCACTACACACTTCAAGCAGGAATCTTGGCATCAAATTCACCACAAAGCTGAAAGATATATGTGTGATTTCTCAGCTTTCCTTTTGCAAACGATACCATCTGTCTCTTCTCTCCCCCACCCCCACCCCCCCCCGCCGCCCACACCCTGCTCTCACCACCAAGGGGAGAAGAAAAAACAATCTTGATTAAAAAAAAAATGTTGAAAGAGAATGAATTTTAAATCATAAATGTCGGAAATTGGGGTAAAAAGTACCATTTGTCAGATACCAAAGACAGCAATTATTTTGCTTTACTTAAATTTGTTTGTTCATGGGGGATAATGTGATTCCACGAGGATATGACTAGAGGAATGTACTGGAGGACTACGCCCGCCTCCAGGTGAGGGGCTGTGGGGTTCCCCGGGGTTCTGCAGCATTTGTGTAAAGCTGAGATGGCCACTTTGTGTGTGTATCATCCCGAGCCAAAAAACAAGCTTGGTTTTCATCTTTAGGAGACCAAATATCAAGTTGATCTTCTCCCCTCTATGAAATGATGTATTCCTCAAATCTGGGCAATATCAGCATTTGTTGTTGCTGCTGTTAAATGGGCCTGTATTATGTCTTTAATGAAAGGGATAAACTATTTGGCATTACCTTATTTGATAGGTAAAGAAGGAGGGACAGAAAATATAGGACAATCTAAACTGGCTAATCCTAGCTTACTAGAAGGCCAAGTGAATATACTCTATGGCATCATCTAATGACCCAGGTTGTCAGTCACATGGTTGTGATTTAAAGTCTCTGAGCATAGAGTTGATTCTCCTTTTCCAAGGCCTGTGGAGTGCAGATGGAGGGAGAAAAGAGAAATCCTGCTATGGAAGAGCTGTCCCGTTTCCTTCAGCACAGTCAGAACTTTCCTCCCACTTAGTCTCATGCACGTAAAGCCGGTGAAGACTACAAGACTTTCCTGGTTATCATGTGAATCCTTTGCCTCTATGTTCACCTCTTTCCCAAACTAAATCAATGTTTTTATGTGTACATATGTATCTACTTTCTCGTAATTGACTGTGTGTTTATCTTATTTCCTCCATTAAATTGTGAGATTCCTGAGGGTAAAAACCATGTCTAATCTCTGTTCTAAATTCCCTTTAGCACCCGGCGCAGAATGCCACACTTGAGCTAAATGAAATCACAAGTCAGAGAGAAACGCCAGGGCCCCTGGCAGTGTGGACTCGGATGGAGTCCATTGAGCTCCAGGTGAGTGTGTTGCAAGGCGGTTTTTCTTGGAGCTTTCTCCTGCTTTCTCTGGGAACAGCTGCCAAGGGACAGTCAGAGGAGGTGAGCTAAGCTTTAATTGGTTCCTGAGGTGTGCAATTTCCTTTGTGATCTGAACATGATGGAGAGAATTTTAAACAGACTCTGATATGGAGTCAGAAGATAGAGAAGAAAACAAAAACAATATCTTGATCAAGAGACTTCTCAATATGGCATATTCTCTGTGAGTAAGGATTCATTCCAAAATATCTTGGTCTGTTTCAACTCTGTCATTTCTGATATCACATTTGAGTATGTTTCTCTTCTATTTTATAGTAGTTCGTGAGCAGGATGATTTACCAAACTGGTATTTCATCATCATCATCTAGGTGTGATATAAGTAATCAATAAAATCCTATTTGGTCATTTTAAAGTAAGTACTTGAAGTTGGTTTACTAGATTGAACTACCATTGTCTGGATTTTGAAGTCTACAAACAAATCCCAGAAATACAAGCATTATAACTGTTAAAAAAACAGGATAATTACACATTCATTGTATAGTTTTGATTGTTGTTTTTATTTTTATATTGGCAAAGAGCAAAATACATCATGAAACTTATGGAAGAATAACTTCTTTTTTGTTCATCAAGAAAGTCTTTTTCTAGGAAATTAAGGGGCGATCTATTCATTAATAATGAATATTTATGTGTGCCAGGCATTGCTTGGGGCTACAGCAACAAACAGACCTTGAAGTGTTAGGGCTGAAGAAATCAATCAGAACAATGGTGTGGTTGGACAAATAGGGCAGTTTTGTTGAGATGAAACAGATGAGGAAGCAAAGGCTAGATTCTTGTGAGACCAGTTAGAAGAGTCAGGACCACCTGCACTAATCCAAAAAGAGACTTCAGAATTAACATAGTATATCCTTAGAGATGGGCATACATGGGGTCTGTTACCTCCCTGAAAAATTTCCAACCACATATTAATAGCTATTCATTTTTCTGTATGTTTGCCTTTGAAGTACAGACTTTAATGAATATATTTGCAGTTTCTAGTGCCTCATTTTCTTTATCTTTAAAATGGGGAATTTCAAAATGTGGGGAATTCTATATATCACAGGTTATTTTGAGAATTAAATAAAATAATGTGGCATACCCTGGTGGTCTAGCAGTTTAATCCACCAGTTATACTCCACATACATCCCAAGGACCCCTCCACTTGAAGACCTGGGGGCCCAGGGGAGCAACTAAAAAAAATTTTTTTTCCATTAAAAAAATTAGGAAAAATAAATAAAATAACATGTAAAGAAAGACTACACATGTACTGAAAAATCACTTAAAGTAACTCAGGAAATTTATTAAGTACTTTATTAATTTTAGCTGTTATTCATATTAAAAATCAGGCCCAAGCTAGTACTCATTCCCCTTGTCACCTGGAAGCTTAAAATCTAGGGTTCAGATCAATATATGGAAAGTTACTTTTCATATGATTCTGTCAGCTACACTCACTCATTCAGACACTTATGATGGCTTTTTCTGACAAAGTGCCCACTGCGCCACAACTACAGTTGAATATGCCATGATGAGAGGGAGACAAGGTCTCCACCCTCATTGACATAGCAGTTTAATGGGGAAAAGAGATCAATAAAAAAAAATGCAGAAATAAAAGATAGGTTGTAGTTGCATATATGTACATGAAGAAAAGATACTTCAAGAAGAATGCTCATTGTTTCGAAATGTGAAGAGCATGGGCAGGTGAGATAAGAACTTACTATGGTTGACTTGTTAATGATCACAGCCTTATAAGGTCTGATTCTGAGGTGTGTTAATTGTAGAAACTGGATTGAAAGTGGGTTGAAGAAGAAGAAAGATGGTGCACCTTAGTGGAGCAGTGATTAGGTCCGTCACCTCTAAACTGTGCAGGCCATATACACTTATGTTTGAGTCCTGGGTCTGGGAGGAAAACTACAGGTATGAACAAGTAAACTGAAAATAAAGTGCTTCTTCCTCATTTCTCTTCTTGCCTGTCTGCGGACTTGCATTCATTTCTACCTGTACCTTTCATTAAAAAAAAAAAGAAGAAGAAGAGGAATAAATAAAAAGGAGACTATGATTTGACTTGTTTATATACTTTTAAGAGAAAAGACAGAAGCATGCCCAAGGTGTTTTGGAAACCCAGAGGAGGAAGATTTAAACCCACCTATGAGTTTGGCATCAGTCTCCTGGAGTAGCTGACATATGACTTGAATCTTGAAGAATGAGTTATGCATATGAAGAAAAATGAGGAAGATACTAAAAACAGAAGTAATAGCATCACTAAATTCAGAGACATGTGAAAAAGCACTAAATATGAAAGCTGGTTCACAAAATGTCTAGATTTGATTATTTTTCAAAGGTACAACCTGCATTGCCTACATATAGTACCTGAAATGTAATTCTAGTTTGCTTTGCCTAGTAGACAGCAATGTTCAGGCTGTTCACATAAGTCATCAGTTGCCATAATAATGCCACCGAACTAATAACCACACAACTACGGAAGTAGAACAATTAACTTTTATTTTTGTTCTCAAGTCAATGGGTAATCTTAGCCATCCTTTTGATTGGGATGGCTTGGCTTGACCTCAACTGTCCTTCATGCATAGCTGGTTAACCTTGAATAGATTATGGACTGGCTGGTCTAATATGGCTCCCCCTGGAATGATTCAACTCTTCTCAGAGTGGTTCCCATAACCTGGTCAGCTGGTCTGAGTTTGTTTTCATGGAAATGGCACAGTTTTAAGAAAAGGAGTGAAAATGTGAAAGGCTTGCTGTGGCCTGGATTTGGAATTGGCATTCTATGACTTGTCTGGCATCTTGTTGGCCAAAGTATGTCAAGTGGCCAGGCCTCAATTAAGGAGTTGGGAAGTAGATTCTATCCTTTGAAGGGATGGTTTTCAAATAGTATTTCAAAGGATTTGAATGCAGAAGTAGAGAATTAGAACCTTTTTTGCAGCCAGTTTATCCCATTGGTAGTTAATCCTTATTAGTTATAGTAATACCTTCAAATTTCTCTTCAAATGAAAGTTAAAACTTAAAATACTTCATTTAAGATTTTCACTTGTCAAAACACATTTTTCAAAGTTGTACTTGGCATATTGCTGGTTAGATATATGTTTCTGGATATTAACAACCTCTATTCCATTCCTTGCCAATCTTTGTAGATCTAAAGTGGTATACACTAAAGAATAAGCATTTTCCCCCTTGTTAGCTGGCTCTCTTATGTTCATCTCTCTTTTGAGTTTAACCACTCACCTGGAAAGAAGTTGCAAATTTTACAGTTAGTGTTTGGGAAACAAATTTATTTGGCGGACATAGTGCAATATCTCAAAACCCAAATCTAGGTCTCATCCCATTCCCCAAGTCCTGTAGTAAATTGATGGGTTAGAGTCAAGGTTATCAGTTCTTCCCCTTTCCCAATTCTACTTAATAAAACTTATTCTTAGTGTGCACCAGAATTTTCTCTGAAACATGACTCTTTCCTCAGGATTTAGATTTGAGAAATATGAAGTATGGTTGTCTAGAAGGATGAAACAAAGATATAATTGAGGCTTGAATTCAAAATCTCTGCTATAAATCATTTTTTACCAAATAGTTCTACTTAGTCCTTTAGTTATGTTCCCGATATTGCTAAAGTGGTGCTAGAATTCTTCTTTTGGTAAGCTTTGTGTTTGGGCTCTCTTGGATTATTTAAAAAACACTAGAACCTCACCAAAATTCTTAACAGTCTCCATAACACAGTATCCAGGCCCTTGAGCTTCTTAGAAGTAATGTCAATAGGGTTGTCCACTGAAGGCAATAGGGAATGAGTAGGGGGGTGGGGTGGGGGGGAGAGAGAGAGAGAGAGAGAGAGAGAGAGAGAGAGAGAAAATAATGTGGAATATAGTGTCCATATTAGAAAACTTTCCATTCATGTGATAACTTGCTAATTTCAATGTGTAGAAGTTTGGCTAGAATTTTTCATGATTTCATTTTGCATGATTTCATGCTTTCTTACATTTCCTTTGAAGCTTCTTGTGCTTGAAAACATGGGAGCATAAATGAAGACAAAAATGTTTCCATGAATTTTCCTTCATTCCAGCCAAAAACTCTTGGGCCTGCATTGACCCTATTTGATCATGTCTCCAGGGACTGACAGATGGCATTGATCTCCATTCCCTGATGTCTCTATGATGTGACTTGGGAAGTCAGAATGTTCTTTGCAAAATACTACAAATTTCCAATATCATCAGTTTTAGAAAACACAACTAAAGCTTATTGTAATTAATATATGAGATGTTTCTATTGTAAAGAAAATTTTTAAAGGAAAAATGTAGGCAGAAATGAAGGTTAGTAGGCAGGCAGACAGGAAAAGAGGAGAAAAAAGCATTTTATTTATTTTATTTTGTTGTTCATCTTGGTTGTTTCCCTAAGACCTGACTTGAGAGCCTGCTTCTTTGGGATGTATGTAGACTATGTCTGGCCAGAGGTGGCAGACCCAACTATTACTCCACCAGGTACAGTTATATGAGTAGCTTTTTAAGATAATATTCATTTGTGATTTTTAATTTGTTGGAAAAAAGTAGATAAAAAGCAGAAAAGAGTTTTAACCTTATAGAACAAAGATGGTGATAGTTGATACTCCTATTTAAAGTAAGTAACTCAAGGCGAGGTGCCACAACATGAGGAATAAACAACAACAACGAAGAGTGATAAAGTCTCTCATTACAGTTGTAAAGCATTTTTATCCTGTTTTGGGATGTCCACTGAAATAGGATTAAAGTTATTGACCAAAGAGTAGAATTCAAAATATGATTGAGATTGAGGGTCACTGAGCTATTATCACTGTTTTCTTGCATTAGAGCATTAATTGAATTTCAAAATGTATAACTACTCCACAAAGCCAATATCTAGAGTAAAAACTTTTTTAAGAGGTACTAAAATTATAAATATGCTTAGAACAGTACCTTGCATAGTGTGAAGGCTTAAATACTATTCATTGTAGGAAAGTAGAAAAAAAAGAAACATTTGAAGATTATAGGCTATCGATATAGTATAACAGCTTGTTAAGAGTATAATAGGAAGAGGAAATCAGTGATATTATCTATTTGTTCTTCTCCATATTTGTTAGCTATCTATTGTCATGCAAAAATTGGGAAAGATTCATCTCCCAAATTAGCTAACATTTGACAGCCATATTGATCCTGAGAAGTACTTTGGGATAGTACAGAATACCTTCGAATTTGGGTTAGCTGAGAGAGAATATGGAGGAGGAGGAAGAGAAAAAGACATACTTTGGCTTCAAAAATGTATCATCTTTAGTTACATATAGTGTTGATGTTGAATAAAGAGAAAAAGATGGATAAAAGTAGAATTCAATTCAACACACCTTGTGAAAAGTGTCTGCCTTATGAAATAGAAAGCGAGTTCAAGGAATCCAACACTTGCACCTGCTTCCTATTCTACATGATATTTCATTGATGAATTCGGCAGACACTGGATAAGAGAGAATTATAGATTCAATTCTCATTGCTACTTTGGAAACTTATCAGGGGAAAGAAGGCCAAAACAACTCTTTTGAGACCTGTAAGTTAAAAAAAAAATAGAAACAGCTAAATTCTGTACACCAGGCAGATGTTTTGACTGGCGACCAACTAAGCAAGGGAGATCATGCTTATTGAATAAAACACTCACAGGTGGAATTTTGACCATCCAAAGTTTGGTGTTAAGGAAGCATATCACTTTTTACTTTCATCTTTAAAAATCTAAAGTGTGCCCATTATGTCAATTAACACATTTTATAGATGACTCTATAATTTACTTTTAAATTTGAAAGATGAATGGTTTGGAAAGTTGGTTAATTGGGTGAAACCACCTTCCATAATATCTACTAGCCACACATGCTTTCACAATTTATCAAACTCAAATAAAAACATAATGCTTTCTATGGAACTACGCAGCAACCCAGCGCTCCAAAATAGCACAGTGATACTCTTATGTTCAGAGTCAGCACAAATTCCAAACTTCTGTTGAGCTACATATTACCATGTAATTGTCCCTTCTACATTTCCAGAACTTCGTCACCCTCTGACCTCCAATATTCCAAATAAACTTGTCTTCTTGACTTTGCTTTTGCTATAATTG
This sequence comes from Solenodon paradoxus, assembly GCA_004363575.1. NCBI lineage: Eukaryota > Metazoa > Chordata > Mammalia > Eulipotyphla > Solenodontidae > Solenodon > Solenodon paradoxus. Next base: position 882,942 of record RJWH01000296.1, read on the forward strand.
GTTATTCATTCTCCTACTCACCTAAGACATTTACTTCCTTCTATCTTTGATTTTTCCCTTCCCCCATACAATCTATTGCCAAATCTAAGAAAATTTACAGTTGGGATCTAGTATTTTTTCTTCTCTGTCCTGGTTTGCTCCCACTATACTAGGTCAGAGTCACATGAATGCTGCCTTGCTTTATTCTGACTGTAGTTTCTCCTATGAATATATTCGTCACTGAAATCTGTGCTACATGTCACTGCCAGACTAATTTATCATTTCTTCATTCAAAACATGTCATGACTTCTCTTGGGGACAATATGGTTCCCATTTGGGATCATACAGCTCCCTTAAAATTCTGTCTGCCACTTTAGCTTTTATTATCTCAGGCAAAAAAACTAATTCTCTAAACTGCAGCTCATCTACCTTTAAAATGGATTATTGTAAATAATCACTGTAAATCAGCTGTGTATTCGTCACTTTGTATAAATGAGTTACTCATATTTTCTCAAATTCTCTCAAACTACCTGCAAGGTAAACAGTGATATCATCACTTTAAGAGTGGAAAGCTTGTGGCTCAGAATGTGAAGTGAGTGACCTAGCCTTACATGACCAAGTGCTCAGTTATTATCAAAAAATATCATTTAAAATGCATTGCTTCCTTTCTCCTGTCAAAAGCTAGAGATACAATAATTATTTGAGGATAGTGACTTGGGGGCTATGGTTATAATTAAAAAATTGTTTTTCTAAATTATTTTCTCATGCCAAGAAGCTCCGAAGTCATACTCGCAGGGATGATCTAGGCTGCTTATGCCTTCTGAGCCCAGTCCCTCTCCTCACAGACCTACTAAAAATTGGGTTTATGACAGAGCTAGTCAGCATCATATTTATTTCTCAAGATTTTGAACTAAGAAGAAACAGGGACTTTAGTCAGTCAATTATGAAAAATGGAGCAAAACTGAAAGAGATTTAAGGATAGCTATACATGTAAACAAAAGAATATATGTAAACAGAAGAAGAAATCCTAAAGTTTACATGGGAAGGGAGAGAAGGAAAGGAAGGGATAAGCAAATGTATAGATGCAGAGAGAAGGACAGAGGAAGCAGATATAAAAGAGAATCAGGGACAAGAATCTGTGTGGTTAGTCATGTAAAAAGAAGTTATCTTGACTCATTATAATTTTTAAGTTCTTCGTTCCATGGCCTCTGGATATTCTGTAAGAATATTCCTTGTTCTTTCAAAAAATCACTTTTTCTTTGGGCTAGTTTAAGTTGATTTCTTCTGCTTGCAACAAAATAGCTCTACTTTACGTAGCTTTCCACAAAACTGCTTCAAGAATTATTTATCTGCACTTGCACCCACGAACCCACCATGTATGCATGTAGTGATCTTCAAAAAAAAAAAAAAACTAAACGTTTTCTTGCCTGTTTTAAATCTTACATTAGTATTCCTATTCGACTTGGAATAAAATTCTACCTCCTCAGCATAGTCAACCTGACCAGTAACACTGCATCCTAACATTGGGTAGGTTTTAGGTGTGCATCATTGTAAATCAGTTAAATGTTGATAATGTATGCTGCATTGTGTTTATCATTACAGTCCAATTCTATTCTTCAGCTTATAATTGAACCCCTTTACCCAATTTCCTTTCCCTTTGCCTTCTGGTAACCACTAGTTTTATCTTATAGACTAAAAATCTATTTTTGCTTGATTTGGTTCATCATTCATTTGGTTTCTTTATATACCACACATGAGTGAAATCATACTCAATTTCTAAATATGAACTTCTGGAGTCAAATATATGCTTCAACTTTGTTAGATATTGCCAAATTCCTTTTTATAAAATCTCTAGCAATTTGCCACCGAAATATGAGTGTCATATGCCAACACAGAATATCAAATATATTCAAAATTGTTGATGTTCCCTATGTATTTTTATGTTTCCTTATGTTCCATCAGATAACCACATTCATCCACTCATATTTACCTTCCTTTTAGTTTCTTATACAACCTGTGTTCTCATTTCAAGTCCTTCTAGGAGCCGATGCTCTTTTCTAGATTGTGACTATACCACTAAGTCCTTCCTTTTCCCTCTCAGCACTTTACCTGACTTATACCCACCCTTCAATCCTTAACTAAGGTATGCTCTTCTGCATTCTTCTTTGCCCTCTCTGATACTCCCAGAGCACCTTGTATCCCTCACAAAATATATATCACTTTGGGTTTCAGCATCCTTGTTTAATTCTCTGAAGTTCAGAGTAGACTATAGGCACTGAGAGAGCAGGAACTGTGTGAACTGTGTCTATTTTTTTCATTGTAGTTTCCCTAGCACTTAATCCAATGCCAGGTAGATTTGGGTCATTTGGTCACTTCCTGTTATTGCTACTAAAGAATGTCCACTTTACTTCCAAAATCTGTAAATTGACAAGAGGCTACCAGGAACAGCTACTATGTGTTGACTATTTTCTATGTGCTAGGCATTTGTCTAATTTTGTCATATGTACCATCTCATCAGTCCTCATGACAATCCTACAAAATACTTTCTCTAACGATTCTCACTTTAGAGATAAACTGAGGTACAGAGCAGCTAGCCAATTTTTTAATTTCTCATAGACTGTGGAAGAACTGTGAATCTAAACAATAAATATCCACTGCCTATGTTCTATAACCTCTATTCTTAGATTGTCTTTGGGCAAATCAAATGTCCACTTCATTGAAAATATGTTCCAGTAGTGGCTGCAGGTGGAAGCATTTCAGGATCATGTTTGGAGATTATTGATTTGGGATCCAAGTCTTAATTCCTGCATTTGAAGGCAACAGAGCTGCTTGCTTCTTCAAGGTGTTTCCTGCTATAAAACATGCTTCCATGCGTCTCTCCCAAAGTACTCTGTAACTGGAGCTTCCCCATTAGGGCATTATTATCAAATTAATGAAATACTGCTGGGGAAAAAGGTCTTATTTCCTCACAAAAGAAAGTCTCTTTGGAAAAGTACAAAGGCAACTGGAGGGCTTGGTTAAAGAAGAAAAGGACCCCAAACAGAATTCATGGTGCTGAATGCAGGTTGTTGCCTAGAACATATTCAGAAATCTCTCTGCTTAACACATAGTAATGGTGCAATAAATATATTGGATGCTTAAATCATTCCATGGATTTTATAATTCTTCCTTCTTCTCGAGGTACCATGGCTTTGTCAAACTTCAATTCTTAAACTTAATGTACCATCACAAAATTAAATTATTTTAGTTATTTGGTATTTTTCTTGCCCTTTTGACTTTTGATTGTTCTACTTTTTTGAGGAACATTTATATTTTTTATTTTCTCAGGGATGCAATTAATTTTTTTGCCTTCTGTTAACTCCCTTCTTTCCTTCTACCTCCTGAAATAATCACCTGTATCAAAATCACCCTTGAAATGTCAGTAAAAATTGTTTAAGATAGTCACATATAAAAATATTGTTATCTTAATAGGCATTGTGGATAGTTTGATTTGTATCTTTGATTAAATTAAACATATGGTGAATAATAGGTTTTCTGTAATTTGGCTACCGATGTGGCAAGTCTACTTTTCTATTTCTACTATCGTTGTGGTATTCGTATGATAAACAACTGTTTTAAAAAGTTTTTCAAAGGTTGAAGGTAAGGTGAGATGGACAGAAAAAAGACTCAATTTTAGACAAGCAATGGTCAATAGAAATATGGGTCACATATGCAACTTTAAGTTTTCTAGTGGCCACATTTTAAAAACTAAAAAGAAATAACAGATCAATTAAATAATTTATTTTGAATATCTAAAATTTCAGCATGTGGCAAATGTAAAATATTTTAATTAGAATTATTTTCTTACTAGGACTTCAAGATCCACTGTTTATAACAACTATCTCATTTCAATTAGAAATCCACTTCTTCAGTTATGTTAGTCACATTTGAAATAGTCAACATAACATGTTAGTTAGTGGTTACATGTTATACATATTGGGCAATACATTTGCAGAGTATTTAAGAAAGTATGTTTATTCCATGCTAATAGTAAAGAGGTATTAGATTTGAAAGCATTTGACAGTTCTTTGCCTTTTGTATCTCTTTTTCCCTGGATCATATTAAAAAAAAAAAATACCCAACAAAATAACAAAACGGGATTGAAAAAGGAAGAAGATATTCAGTATAATGTTGGTAACAATTCAAGTGTGGTTTACCATCTAGTGGAGGCCAGAAACCACAGTAAATGGGAAAATCCTGGGTATCTCTGATGCTCGGAGCAAGAACCATCCATATTTGGCACAAAAGCTGGATTCCCACAGTGAGGAGAAATGGAAAACAAGAACACTGTTCTTGTACCAGTAAGTGGGACTGAAGCAATGATCCATGAAATGGTGTCCTGGAAACTCCATCCCGGGCGCCCCCACTGTAATTGTTTTTAAAATGGTGGTGAAGCAAAGAGCATTTTGCAAATCTTTTCCTAACCACCCACTGGAAAATGTGAAGGCAGCAGTCACCCGCTGCAGAGAAAGCACCGGTGAAGGATGGCAGCATCCACCTGTACCTGAGCTTCCAAACAAAGTGGGCTCTTAGTTTCAGGCTGTTGGAGTGCAGGACACTAGTCTTTATCGCAACATATCTAACCTATAAACCTTTGATTTATAAGTTGATGATACATTTACAGCTTTGAGTCTTAGTAGGGTCATCCCATATCAAATCAAACAACCTACGATCTGAGCTTCCTGTCAGGCATCTGATTTTGCTGTTATCAATATGTGTCCAAGGTTATTTGAGCTCCTGAAAAACTCTGACATTTCAAGATGCCCCCTGCCTCTGTTGGGACATTTGGGAACTGTATTAAAAAGTGGTGCCATGAAAGTGAGCAGAGCATCAGGATATTTTGCTTTCAAAAGAATTACTGTGAGATTTGAAAAGTAATATTTCTTTTCTTTCTTTCTTTTCTTTTTTTTCTGCTTTTTAATGAAATGACTCAGTCCCAGTAAAAAAATCATAGAGCCCTTGGCCAGGAAAAGCTTTTAATGTCATTTACGATGTTTCAGTCTCCAACCAGTACAGGGATCCTTTGCACCAGTCTATCAGCTTTTTCAAATTACCCTTTTAGTTATGAAAAGTAAATATTCTTTGTAAAGCAGACTGTTATTCAGTGTACAATTCTAAATCTTAGTTCTTTTTACTCAGTTCCTTTTGTTACTGAAATAAAACCTGTTATCCTCAAATTCCCATCCACTCTTTTCCCTAATTCAACATTTTGAAGAATTACAGTACTTAAAACATCTTTTATCACATGACAATTCCTTTTTTTCTGTTATTGACTATTTATTGATGCCTATAAAATATAATATGATATGCCAATACCCTCAAATTCCCATAACTGATAAAAATGAAGTTTAAAATAGCCTTTTAAAATTTTTAACTTGATTTTATTGAAAGGATATTGCATTGCAGCATTAAATAGTTTTAGGGCATGCATCATAATAAACATACATCTGTGTATCATACAGTAAGTTCACCACTCTTTCATTTTTTACTTCACTATACAAAAGGGCAAATCCTTTTTTATCCTTTAAATTCTCTTTAATCCATTTATTCTCTCACATTCTCCTTATTCTCTTCCTGCATCCACTGATTTTCTTTTTTTTTTTGCTAAAAATCTATTGTTTGATTTAGTTCATTTTGAAAGTCAGTTTGTATTTAATTTACTTTACTTGTTTACTTATTAAACATTGTATGGTATCACTCTTATGTGATACATAAAGATATGAAGTAGAAAATTCTTAAAATAATTGGACTCACACCCTTCCCACATAGACTTTGCCCAAGTTAAAAGCCAACAATTTCATCAGCTATTTATTGTTAATGTGATTTCCTCATCACTCACTGGTCATTAAAGTTTGTGTAAACTTTAGAATTTTGGAATCTCTTTTAAAACATATAATTAAAATGGAAAGATATCAAACTTATTTATGACAAAATTCTGTAAAGATATTATTTTCCTTCTTTTGGATGTCTAATAATGCAATCTGAGATTTCATGTGGTGATGAACCATTCTTCTTTATCATTTGATTTTTGTTTTCTTTAGACATTTTCCCTTTTCCACTATGAAACAAGCTTGTTTTGGTATAGAAAACTATAGAGTAATTTTTTAAAAGCTACTTGTTAGTCTCACACAGAGACTCATTTTTCTCTTTTAAGGAAAAGTACAGGGAGGAAAGGAAATGAACAAAGGCAAGAAAGCAGGAAGAAAGGGCATGGAGAAGTACCCCATTTTTTTTATTTAGTTGTTTGTCTTGGTCGTACCTGCCAGAGCAGGGATGTGAACCTGTAGCCTTGTACTGTATGTGAACTGCGCACAGAGGCTATTCCAACCCGGAGGTCTCAACTTTTTTAAAGTGTTTTTTTAAAGACATTGTGTGATATTTGTTTTTGTAAATAAAAATAAATGAACTGGCACAGAAGTAGTCTATTTTTAAGAAATCATGTTATTTATTTAGTCCATATAAAAGTCTTAATAGCTAATCATACTATATATTACATAAAATAAATTATATTGCAACTAATGTTAAAAAATATTTTAATTAGATAAAAGAGCATATGAAATGGCAAGGGTATGAAGTTTCTCTTCATATAAAAATATTCCGAGTTATGAAATGTTAAAAAAACTTTCTCTTCATATAAAAAAATTCCGAGTTATGAAATGTTAAAAAAATTTGTAGGCACTTGGGTTTTCAATAAAGCAGGAAGTTGAAGTTTTCTAAATTAAAATACTTGTGCCAGTTACCTATTTTTGCTGTTTCTAGGAAAATTTTTTCTGTATATAGGACATTTTTTGCAAAATATGTTGTCTACATTTTAATTAGTTATTACCATGAAACAAAGATATATGTATGTACAATATTTTAAAAAGCCACACCAAAAAATACTCAGAATAGTGACATTTCTGATGTGCACATACATTTGCAAAGTGAAAATACCAAGCAAAGAAGAGACAATGAAGAAAAACAGTAACCAGTTTATTGTCAGTGCAATACTTCTGAAATCATTTTGATACAGAACAAGCAATATATCTATATAATCAGCTATAAGTCAACAATTAGCACAGAGAATCTGAAGACAAGTAAAGTTTTAGTAGATCAAAGTGTTGCATAATACTGTTGTCAAAGAATATTAGTTTCTCTCAAAACTTTTCTCCCGTTTTTGGTGTTTATTTTCAATAAAGAGCAGAAATAAAACCTAGATTAAATTATGTTCTTTTACTTTGAATTTTACACAATCACCCAAAGATTGGTATTTCGCTTTTTTCCCTAGAGTCAAAGGGTCTTCCTCAAAACTTCTCTCACAAACATACAAAACATCTAAAATCAAGGACATTGGAGAATGTATTACCCAAAGACAAGTTCAAACAATGATCTATGAATAGAATAAAACACTACTTTATACAATAAAAAAGACACATTTTCCCTCAAAAGAAAGAGGTATTTGAACTTTTTAATTATAAATTTTATAATGGTAAAATGTATAGATATTTGTCAAGTTCCTCAAGATGTGGTTTTTGTTTATTGTTTTTCCCTAGAGTAGGCATTTTCACTTGTACCAGGGTCATCTTTTAATTCAGAAATTGCTCTTAACACAAGGAATCCCTTGTCCTTAAAGTGATTTTTTCCAGAACACAAGAAAGCAAATACAGTCAATGTGTGAAGGGAAAAGCTTGGGTAGCAGTTTTAATAGCATTCCTAGTACACTTTCTGTATTTCTTTCTAAAGAAATTTCCAAATTCACTTTTCTAAATCTAATTGTATCTTTATACATTTTTTGTATTTATATTAATATCTGTATTAATATTCATATGCATATCACAAAACTTCTATCTGAAGTTATATAGGTTCCAATTTGACCTGGAATTTGTTTCTTGATGAGCTGGAAAGGGGAAGGGAGGTCATAGATCTTTGCTAAAATACTAAACTTTGCAATTGTTGAGTTTTAGTAAATTTTCTTGAAAAAAGATTTCTTTATTTTCTTTAAGTCTCAGAGACTTTCACTGGTTGCATTTCTTTTATCACCAGATTCTCCACAGAGTTCCTCATTCTGTGGGGAATACTAAGAGTGGGCCTTCTAATATTAATTTTTACATTATAACATGATTATATTTATAATTTTTATATGTTTGGTGTCTTCTTTAAAATATTTCTTCCTTACACTGAACCATGAATCTATTTTCTTTTCTTTTTTGCTACTGATTTTAAATTGTTTTATTTTCATATTTAAAACTTTATTTGTGAATGATGACGATTAGGAAAAACATATATATTGTGCGTATGTATATGTGTGTATGTATATATCTATATATGCATTTTTTCTGCATATGAGCAGCCAATGGTTTTAATACCATTACTGAATATTGCATGCCTTCCAAGTAATTTTTAATTCCTACCATAAGTGTATGTTTCTGACTTTGTATTTTAGTACATTGTCCTGCTTTACTCTTATACTATGTACATCGTAATAGCACTATAATAAGTCTTAATATTTGGGAGTGAATATCTCAACCTGAATTGTTTATCTTGAAATTTTACCTCAGTCAAATTATGTAAAACTTCCTGTGCCTTTGTACTAATACATAAATTTTGGGATGAAGTTGAGAAAAATCTCTTTTTTGTAATTGCACTGAATTGATTAAATTGGGGAGAATGAAAATATTTAAATTATTGAAGCTATAAAATGGCATATCCAACTATTTACTTGCTACTTATTTTATTTATTTATTTATTTGTGTTTTCTATGGTACTGTTCAACAAAAGCCATTCACAATTAATTTTATTAGTTTAATTCCTAGAAACTTTCATTTTGGGTAATTTTCTGAATGGTGCCTTTGTTTATTCAATTAATTGTTAGTTGATACATGTGACTTTGATCTTTGCTTATTTGATGTATCTGGGAAGATTTCTGAATGTTCTATCTAGATTCAATAATTTTCTGTAATTTTGTTTGGAATGTATTTGGATCTTTCATCACATGTAAATAATGAGAATTATGCTCAATTATTAAACATTTGTGTGATTATAATTTTTGTTTGATTGAGATTTTCATACAGAAATTAGTAAAGATAGAAGTTTTAGTTACCTTTGTCATGTTCCTGACTTTATATTAATATTTTTAACATTTTATTTTAATATAAGTAAAATATAGCTTAAAATTTTGATAACTAAACTTTATATCAGGATCAAATTAAGGAAGACTTTTTCTGCTTAGACTTGACTAAAATTTTTGTCATAAATGGGCATAGCATTTTATCAAATCTTATTCTAATTACATTATTATTATTATTATTCCTATTTTTCTCATGCTGTGAACTTTTTATCTCTTACTAATGCCTAGAATATTTTTTTTGTAATGCAGGAGTTATCTGCTATTAGATAGAATTTGGCAAAAAATTGCATATAAATCCTTATGAATGTTGCTATTTTTAAATGGGTAGATTTTCAGTTTCAGTAACTGATTTTTCTTTAATGGTAACAAATACATTTAAGTTTTCAAAATCTTGATAATTTGTTTTTTATAGTTCAATATTTCCCATAGATTATATAATGCATTAGTATTGCTTCTGTGGATGCATTTTAGACTTTATCACAAATATATTATTTTATTTGTGTCCTATTTTTTATTGATGAATTTCATGTCTTTTTTTTCTCTATGTTCTACTCTAAGTAACTTTCTCTGATTTATTTTGCAACTTACTAGTACTACTCTGGGTCATAATTTCCTAATCAATTAAATAATTCCAATATTTTCTTTATTTCAATATCATGTTTTATTTCTAAAAGTTAGACATTATGGTTTTCAAATTTCCCTTTATTTCAATGTAATTTTTCATTAAAGATATGTTATCTTTCCAATTATTTTTGTATTTTAGTCTATTAATTTTTATACTTTGATTTTTAAATTTAGGCTTATAATCACTTGAAATATTTTATAATGTCCTTCACTTTGTTCTGTTTTTCTACTTTGTGCATTTAATTTTCATTTTTGTGCCTATGGTGGCTACTTCTAATGGTGACTTGCTTCTTTATATACCTTAAACATTTAATTTATCTTAGGGTAGTTCATTTATTATGGAATATATTATGGAGTATTCTCTCAATCTAATTATTCTTAGATTCAAGGATTATTCATACACATTTATTTTTATTAAAGTATGAGTTAATTATCAGTTTCTTAAATAAGTTCTTTAAAATTTTTCTAAGTTCAATATTCTCAAATAACACAATATCGATCTCAACTCATTTGTTATTTTTGTCTTCATTCTGACAGGTTAAATAATTCCTCTGGTAGGCTTTGTACTGAGCAATGTTATCTTTCTTTCCTTATTCTGGATTCGGTAACAATGTTTTAACTCTAAGTATTATCTAAAGCAATTGAAAAAGTTGGAGGAATTAGTACTTTGAAGAACTATTGAATCAATGATCTTTTTCTGGGACATGGATGCATTGGAGAAAGAAAAGGAAAAACTAATGGTGATGAATCACCGATATAAAAGGAAAAGTGAGAGTCAGAATTTTACCTTTGCAGTATATCTAAGTGTCCCATTTTCTACAGTCAACATGAAGGAAATGCTGAAGATTAGGCCTATTATTTAAATATCAGAGTTTTGGAATTCCAGAAAAGATTAAATGTCCAGCTTCCCTGTATCTGTTACATGCTCAATATGAGAAAGAGTGTCATCCTGAGAGGTGGCTGTTCAAATAAGCTAATATACTCAATTATCTTGAATTCTCCCATTTCTTTAGTTTCTCTGGTCCTGGAGAAATAATCCCCTACTACTGTTTGAACATGAGAACATGATATAAAGACCTCTGCCTTACAAGAAAATTTGTGCTTTCTGAAGTATCTACTCTGTTTCCCATCCTAGTCACCAGACCCATAAGTACGGATAAGTCACAGCAGTCAAATTGGAGTTATTATACTCAGAGTAGTAACAGGTAAGATTGCAATTATACAATGGAGGCAGGAATTTAAACATATGGGAATCTAATCACCTGCTATGGTATCTCTTATTACTTTCCTTCCTAAACTTGATAATAAGTGGAAATTATAAACACAGCAGTGTGAAAAAACAAACAAACATGATAACCAAGGCTTAAACACTTCAGGGATGAGGATTTATTATCTATCCTAGAGAAACTAGTAATACCAGTTCAATTAATAATCAAGGATGTAGGAAATCTAAAATGGATAATAGAGGAAGAAGATGATGACTACCTATGACATACTGGGAACAACTGCAGAGATGGGGCTATACTTTGTTCCACTACTCTTTTCCTTTTATTATTTCCAAGAAAAGAGACCAACAAGAATCATGGCATGAACTGTAGTGGATACTGTGGTGTGTCACACAGATCGTCCTTTGTGACTAACCACTCATTTCTCCAGCTTCGGAAAATGTTGGTTTCTCATGGTACCAGTGGAGTCAGCATTAAAGTATTGTTCTCAGACAAAGAAAGTATCTTATTCCAAAACTGCATTCTATTCTCTGATGACAGCTATCATATAATTAGTTGTTTTGGAGGTCAGAGAGAGAGAGTAATAACAAAGACTTCACAATCTTACCCCAATTGAGATACTATGAAAAGCCAACAAACCAAGGCAATCCATTCTCACACTCATTAAAGAATGCCCTGGACATGTTATCCAGTGCAAGAATATAATAGAAGGAAATACAAACAGATGGAAAGAAATAAAACTGCCCATATTTATAACTGCATAATTACCTACAAAGATAAATATAAGAAATTTACAAAAAGCATCTAGAATTCATAAATGAACTAGAAATGCTATGGACTGAAAGACAAACATAAAAATCTGATAATGAACATATGCATACTGAAAATAAAAATATAGTATTTGTAATTGATGAGGGGAAGAGTCAAAAAATACTGAAGAAATCATGTACAGACTTGAAAGCTGAAAATTATAAAACACTAATACTAGCAATCAAAGTTCTAAATAAATGGAGAGATATACCATACTCATGGATTTGGATTAACATGCCAGTTCTGTCTCAAATGATTTACAGATTTAACTCAAAGTTGAAGGAAAGAGAATATCAAAAGCAATTTCAAGAAGGAAGAATAAAATGGGAGGAATCACTCTACTCAGTTTTAAGACATTGCAAAGCTGTTGCCATCAAAAATGTATAGATTGGTGAAGGGATAGGGACATAAATCAATAAAAAATTATGAAGACCCGGAAACACACCCATATATGTATGTTTGGATGATTTATTGACAAAGCTATAAAAATAATTCCGTGACTGAAGGATAGACTTTCTATCAAACAATGCTGGAATAACTGGATATTTATAGACAGAAATATACACAAAATATAAAATTAAATTAAAAGAATCTAAACATCACATCTTATTCAAAAGTTAACTCAAAATGGATCACAGACTTAAATATAAAATATAAAACTATAAAGTATTAAGAATGTAAACAGAATCTAGGATCTGGAGCTAGGCAAACAGTTCTTAGGTTTGACTTCTAAGGCATATTCCATAGAAGAAAAGATTGTTTCATTTACTCAAAATTAAAAATTTTGCTCTGGAAAATAAGAGATAAATAAACCATTTAGAAAATGAGTAAAAAACATTGCAAACAAACATTTAACTTAAGAAAATAACAAATGAGCACACAAAAACTTTTACCTTTTTATGTATGAAAAATGCAAATAAAAACCATAAAAGATTTCATCATTCCTCTATAAGAATAGTTAAAAAAATTTAAATGAAAAAACCAAATTTCTGTAAAGTTATAGAGAAAAGAGGTGACTCATTTATTTCTGGTAAAATGTAAATGGTATAGATGCTGTGGAGCAAACAATTTAGCACTTAATTTATAAAATCAAATGCATACATAGCATGAGACCCAACATTTGTTCTGTGGGGCATATGTATCCTGGTGACATGAAGACATAGTCACAAATAAACATGTACCTAAATATTTATAGAAGCTTTATTCATAATAGCCCCAAACTGAAAACAGATATCTTTCAATGAATTAATGGTTAAGTCATTTGTTTTCATCCTACCATGGTATGTTAATCAGTAATGTGAAGTAATTAATATTTGATGAACACAATTTGGGTGGACCTCAAGGGTACTATACCTAAGTGGAAAAAATCTAATCTCAAAGATTGTCAGCTATGATTCCAGTTATATAACTTAAGATGAAATATAGAATAAGTTAGCAATTGTCAGGAGTCAAGAATTAGAGGTCGGAAGGAAAGGTAGTGTGGTTATAAGCAGATCACAAGAGAGATCCTTGTGGTGAGGGAAATTTTTTGTATATTTATCAATGTCTGTGCTCGAGATGTTATATTATACTTGCATCTTCCCAGATGTAACTATTAAGAAAAACTGGATAAAGGGTATATGGGATCTTTATATTTATTGTTACAACTGCATGTGAATATCTATCTTGAAATTAAAAAATTCAATTTAATTTAAAAATATAAGAAATACATTTATAGTAATTATACTTATATTTCATGGCAAAGAATAATAAATGAATGTCCTCAAATCACCAATCAATGACCCCATTCTTTATTCCCCCAAACATAGTTTAAGACCCTTCTCAAATGCTAACTTAATCATTATCTCACAATTATCTGTTGGATACACATCTGTACCTGTTCTGGAGCAAGCTCAGTGATATGGTGGAAGTATAGTGTAAGCAAAAATGACAATTCCATTCTTCATAGAGCCTAAAAAAGTGCATAAAAGATTCAGAAAAATAAAATATAATATTAAAGTAAAAGAATGCCTTATAATAGAGAACAGCAATGGGGGTCAAGTAAGACCTTCTTAGGTGATATTCAAAGTGAGGTCTGAAGAACATGATTAACTGTCCAAATTTATTTACTTGCAACATAGTTATTCAATTGTTTTATTTCTTATCTCTTGTTTAAAATATTATCAGCACTCCCAAGGAGCATTACAATGAACTTTTCACTGGACATGCCTCATCATTTTTGTTTCCATTCCATTCTAGTTTCCATTTGATTAAAATGAGTATCAAGTCATTTCCCTCCTTTGTGTAAAACTTTTCCTTGATTTCTCGGTTGAAGGCCAAAATCAGAATTTTCAACAAGACTCTCATCTACATGATGTTCACCTGGACTATCACCATAACCAGAGTTTGGGCCCCTATTCTTCTTGCTTTCTCCTCCCAGGTACATTGACTGACATCTTTCAACCACAGGGGCACACAGAGTTCTCTCCTCTTTTCCTCAGGTCACAAACTTTTGCCTTGTTAGCTTTCATCTCAAAAGTCTTTTCTGGCTCCTCATTCTTTATTGTACTCTCTGTTTAGCAAACCCATGACATGCATGATCTTTTCTTCACAGAGTACCTCAAAGATACTTGTGTGACAAATATGTTTGCTCCATGAGGCTGAGAACTGAGGGGGGTTCTCTTTCTCTATATTTCCAAGCAGAGCATATTGCTTGGCATATGTAGATGCTTAATAAATATTTACTGGTTGATTGAATGAATAGATGGTTGAACTACCAGTTTTTATTAAGTGTACTAAGATCCTTCAAAATATTATGATTAAATAATAGTGATGTGATTGTTAAAAATATGTTGACCCTGGAAATATTCATAAAATGAATTCTTTACTTCACTATGGCCTAAAAATAACTCAGTTTTCTCTTTTGAATGTTTTCTTTTTTTTCACAATTTTCAATTGGCACGTAAATACTGTGAAAACATTTCCTCAAAATGAAAAGACTGACAAAAGAATACAAGTTTAGCTCTCACTATCGATTCAGAATTCAAGCCAATATGAACATGAGCAAAGGTTTCCTGTGTTTTTCTAAAAAATGAAAAATGATACCTGAGTCAATGTAATAGAGCAGTTTGAAAAGCAGGCTTTAGATTTGACAGCCTAGTTATGAAATCTTGGCTAAATTAATCGTTTATGCAAGCATTTTATTTATTTATATATAAAATGCAAATACTATCTCCAAGAATAACTGTAAGAATCTATGAAATAATACTGATGATTATGACTGGAACTTTGTAAATAAACCTTGAGTAGCATATATTATTATTAAGTTAATGAAGAAGGAAATACTATTGAAAGAGAAAATTTTGCTTTAAGAAAATAGAATGTTTTCAAATAATATAGACAAAATAAATTCAACAAACAATATGTTCTAATTAAAGCTGCCTTTGTTGTTTTTTAAACTTAACTTTAGTAAAATTTTGCTGGGCTAGTTTGAATTACAGTATATGATTGAAAGCAATAAAACAAAAAATAAAAAAATAAAATGTTTTGCTGGTGGCAATTCAATTAAATTAACATATTAAAGATATTCATATTTCAAAAGTCCCTGATTTGACAGGTTACACTCAAACATTACTGGAAAGCAATAACCTGAAGACCAAATCTGATCTATTATCTGTTATTATATGGCCCACCAACTAAGAATATATTTTACCTTTTAAGTGGTTTAAAAAATTAGAAGAATATTTTATAACGTGCCTATATATGATGTTTTATCGGAATGTAGCCATGCTTATTCATTTGCATATAGTCTGTGACTACTTTTATGCTACCACTGCAAAGTAGAATAGTTGAGATGACTATGTATCCTAAAATATTTAGTTATCTGACACATCACAGAAAAATGTTGTCAATTTCTGTTGTTATTATTGTGACATCATAACTAGCCTATAATGGACATTAGACCTAATTGGGATCTCTGTGTTCCTTAAGCCTGCAATTTGGGGTGCTGAGATATCCAGACTTTAAAACTTATCCTTGCTCTATTGATTTAAAACAAACTTGCAAAATTCTTTGTAGTTCTTCATAGTCACCTAAGTTGGTGCCTGGTTTCTAGGTATCCCCTATCACACAACTAACACCAATCTGTCTGCTTGTCTGCCTGGGTCTTATTTTTTACATAAAATAACTTCAAAACCTCTTTTCATGGACTGTCCAAACTCTTTAACTAAATGTGCTATAAAAATTATATTGTAAAGTAGATAAGCAAAGAGTAGATCAGAAGCTCCCAGAGGAAAATGCTGTAAGAAATGGACATTGTTTTTCTGAATAAGAATTCAGCAACAGGTGATGCTGTGAGCTAATGTAAAGAGATATGCAAATTTAAAATTATTATGAACTGTTAAAATGATCAAACATGTATTTCAAAATATAAGCTTTTGGAACGAGGAGGACTTTTAGAAATAATCTGTGCAAATTTTCTGATTTTTCAGTTGACAAAAGTGAGACCCATAGGTATTCTTTCCCAATGTTACATGGCTAATGGGTATTACAGAATGAATCAAATTCATATGTCCCATTCTCAGTCTATACTACTAATTTATTTAACAATGAATGTAAATGAATGTGTTCACATATTTTGTAAAAGCATTTAACATATTATGTAGGGCATGTTTAAGATAAAATGTAATTATATTTTGTCAGAAGCTTTCTATATCTGAAATTAATATTAAAGCATTCCTTAATATGAATCAAAGTCCTTTATTTTTGCCTATCTTCTTGAACTATAGAATTCTGTCTTGTGTTTGTGGGAGTGAGATGAGGACTATTATCTAGAAATGAGAAGATTGATTTTAAAATCTGAATATAACCGTATTCCCTCTACCAAAGTTGAAGTTTATACCACTTCTATATCTTTTTCCTTTCTTAATGACCCTGTCTAAAGTCAACATTTTCAGTGGTAGAATGCTTACTTGTCTTTATCAAAAATAAAACATGAATGACTAAAGATTTGGCAATGCAGCTCTATGAATGAGTATTCTATAATCAATCAGTTCTCACATACACTTTATCTTTTCTCTGATAGCACAAGCCTCCAACATAAAATGTTGAAAAAGTGTAATATTGCATTTTTAAGTGGAAAGGAAATATAAAGGGAAATCTTAAGAACATATGTGGGGAAAAAAGACACACTGGTGTTGCTCATGTGTTAAGCTTACCCCTAGGGCACTGTTCACATACAGCCCAAACACCCGTGCACAATTTGGGAGTGGGGAAAACAACCAAAATGAATAACTAAATAAGTAAAATACTTCTTCCTCTTTTCTTTTCCTTCCTTCCCGCTGCCTGCTTGTTTTTATCCCTGCCTGTCATTCATTATCTTTAAAAAAAAAAAAAAAAAAAGGGAATATATGCAGAGAAGGAAAGATTGTAGAACTGGTCATACTCTTTTTTCAAGTTTGGCTATTGTGAAAACTGTTCTGGTTAATTGTATGCATAATAAAATTAGCACATATATGCCATCACAGAAATTGTCACTTCTCCCTTTTTGTAACCCTTGACAAGTCCCCAAAATGACCAAAGTAAAAGCGATGATTATTGGAATCATCAACTAGCTAGTGTTAAATAAGAGTGTAAAAACCATGAGCTGTTAGGACTTTTGGTATCAGAGAAAATGGGTTTTCTGACAATGAATTATTATTCCCAAGCTGAATTCTTCCACCAAGATGAACATTTTATTTCATAGCTAACCTAGGTTTGGGGCCTTCCAATCCTTTCAGAGTGATGACACAGGTGGGGCCTGGGATTTCTCAGATTGAGCTAAACTCTGGTGTTGATGAAATGTGAGGACAGTAAGAGGGAGTCTTGGGAGGAAGATGCCAGATGTGGGATCAAGTAAAAATAGATTGTTTAGAAATGGGTCAGAACTTTTAAGTTTTAGGAGAAATTTGACATAGTTCAACTGAAAGTACACACTCTGCATTGGGTGAAAATAATTAAATGTGATTCCAGGAAGGATATAAAATTGATTTTACTCATTGCCACTGAACAACTGTGAATACTAATGCCACAGTCATAGATAAAACATGAACATTATTTTGAGTTTTTTAAAGAAGGAAGTAAAGAAACTCCACTATTTTTCATTTTCTTACCATCGGCCTTTTTAGCAAGTAAACCATTAATTACCATTAAAATGCACATGTAGAATAAGAGAAGGAAAAATAACTCTGAAAAAAATGGAAGATAGATTTTATCCAAATTATTCAGAAATTATCCAAAGCAAACTTCACACCTTCTAACTTATTTCTATTATCAGAAGCTCAAAAATTACTCTTTTATTCACCTCCTCAATGCTTATAACTTAACTAATAAACTTTTTTTGCCCTTCACTTTGAAATTATGAACTGAAATATGTTTCTTACTAGGAATAAATCTAAATAGATAAACTTCTTTTTCCGTGTGGCCCTATAGTTCTGACCCAGCAGGAGATCAAGATGTCTTCAAAACAACTTTGATAAGGCCTTGATTTGCAAAATTTCTGATTCAGTTCAGTATTTCATACAGAATTTGAAAGCTTAAAATGTCATTGCATTTTAAACCAAATAATCCTTATAGAATAGCTGCAGTACTCTCGATTCTATTTGTTTGGAAAGTTGCCAGGAGTCTCTTATATCTACACTTGCACATAAAAGAGAATAAAATTATAAATGTGCTTGCAGGGGAAAGCTTCAATTCTCTAAGGAAATTTGTGCTTTTTTTTCTTCAGTTTTTAATATCTTTGTGCTAATTTTCAGAATCAAAAGTTGGAGACATTTCATATCTATTTATGATTAGTTGATCTACTTGATCTTGTATATTTCTCTGTGTCCAGGGCTCTGTGTGTGTGTGTGTGTGTGTGTGTGTGTGTCACACATGTGAATACACACAAAATATTCCAGTAGAGTTTATAAAAAAATTTAACATAGTTATTCCAAGTAATTAGTGACATGTTGTCAAATTCATTTGCTATGAAGGTATGCAATTGTCAATGTATGAACTGGTTCAGTTATCTAAGGCACCATTTAAAATGATTAATTTTGAAATTGATTACTTTCTCTCTTCCATTGCACTGCAGGCTTCTTGAGAAAAGGAACCGTATCTATTATGCTCGCCACATACTTTCAGAATCTAGAATAATTTTGGCATATAGGAAGATTTCAATAGATACTATATAACTAAAATACAATGTCTAAAGTTATATTCCTGGAAAGTAGATATTACTGAACTATCCATGATAGTAGCCTTAGTGCTTCTTTTTTCCCTTCTGTCCTTCTTTTTCCCTAGCCCCTGTGGGCCCACAATGTCCTGCTTTATGCTCATAGCAATGGGTATGTAGATATAGGTGAAACTCTGAGAAAGATGGTACAGTGCTCTGTTCTCCAGACTGACTGTGAGGCGAGTATTGGTCAGTGAAAATCCAAGAAGAGAAAATGCGAACGCTATTTCCAGTAGAGCCCTGCTGGCTCCCAGAATACCGTGATTGCCTACACATCTTAGCAGGAGGCTCCATAGCTCACAGAGTGAGCATGATACAAAAGCAAGAATGACATTAGCATAAAACAGGGAAGAAGGAAGACCCTAATTAACATAAACTAAGAGTAACAGCATTCCCTATTTGACCAACAACCATATACCAAAGAGAATCAACCTCTTAAGAGATGCCAGTATAGATGGATGACAATAAGGCCCAGATATCCCTAATCTACTGCACACCAAGATATCTTATCATTATATCACATCCCAAAATGTTCACCCCATTGTGGAGACAAATGATTTCTTACATCCTACAAGAAGGGAGACATATTATAGGAAATAAGTTGTATCATGGGGGACATTTAAAGTTAGGTTTTTGCATGCCCACTTTACTTATGTGCTAAGATTCATAGCCACCATATGTCCCTAATCTAAGGGTCAACAAGCTATGGCTTACAGGCCAATTCTTGTCTGTGCCTGCTATTGAATAATCCATGAAATAAGACTGGTTTATACATTTTTAAATTGTTGAGAAGAAAAAAATATTATATTTGTGTATATATGTATGTACACACATATATGTGTATGTATTACTTTGTGACACATGAATTTATATGGAATTCAGATTTTAGTGTCCAGAAAGTTTGTTTGGAACACAATCCCCTATGTCTGTGACTGCTTTTGTGCTACAAGGGCAGAACTGAGTATTTGAGTTGAAGACTATATGTTTGTCTAACACAATCTAAAACTTTGCTATTTAAAGAAAAAGTTGCCAACCTTTGGTAGTATCTAAGAAAACTTAAATTTGATAAGCTTTTTATGTCCTTCTCTTTATATATATGTTGCTGTGTACTAGGATTTGCTATAGTTTTTGTGTGCCAGGCATTCAAAAGTGGAGAAGACAGAGGGTAAGAAATGTTTCATGTTTTTTTTTTGTATTTTATTAACACACCCTGCTCACCACCAAATCACCAAGTGTCTTCACTATTGTCCAGTGGGCTTTGCCACCACTTGTTTTCCCCACCCTGTCCCATTCCCTATTTGTATTGTATCCCTAATTCCATTGCAAGTGTCTAAGTGTTGGTTTTGTTTCATCTATTCCTTCGTTTTGTCTAGTCCATTTCACCTACGAGTGAGATCATCTGGTATCTGTCTTTCTTCTTTTATTATTATTTCACTTAATATAATCCCTTCTAGATCCATTCATGTTGCTGAAAATGACAGGATTTCATCTCTTCTAAGGGCTGTGTAATATTCCGTTGTGTATATATACCACATATTATTTTGTATGTGTGTGTGTTAAGAAAAACATCAAAATTTTGCTTAAAATTAAATATAAATACACACAAATGTATGTACATGTATATGTTAACAATCTAAAAGTATATAGAAAATTATAATTACTATCGTGTCTGGAATATACATTTCCTTATGTTCTTTGAGGACAGAGAGAAGCATAAAACTATGTGAAATTTCTTCCAGGAAACAGTATTTTCTAGAACAATTGTTTAGAATTAAACTGTAGCAGATAGGAGGCTTGGATTTTGTGGCAAACCTTACATGTACCACATAGTCTTTCTCCATTCATCTCACATTGGAAACCTAGGTAGTTTCTAGTTCTTACATGAATAAGGCTACAGGAATGGGGAAAGATCACGTATGGGGAATTTACACATAGGAGTTTATTTTAATTTTTTAAACTAAATGACTGCAATAAAATCTGAAAAACACCCCACATAATCTGTATCAAATTTCATTAGTTCTTCTCACCTTTCCATCCCAGCAACAGGAAAAGACAATGTCTTTGACTTGGGTAATCTCATTATTAATGGTCTGATGAGATTTATCAGTTAAAAAAATCATTTTCAATGGCTGAGCATATGAGAAAGTATAGCATTACATTGTTATGCTGAAAAAGCATAATGTTCTATGCTACTCATTAGATTATTAATGCTTTTAGGATGTTTTCCATGTTTTTATTTTCTAATATCTCATCTTGAGGGTTTAAAAATCATTTAAGAAGCATGTACATTAGCTTATAAGGAATTTATAATCTATTAATCAATATTTGGTTAAAGTCAGTTCTACTGAGCAGCATTGATGCAGATATCTAAACTTAAACAAGTAAAACAGTCTAGATTTAAAATTTTTGTTTATTTTTACTTTCTTTGATATTTTAAGAAAAGAAGTGTTGCTAATGTTTATTGACAAATTCCCCCCTCTGCTATAATCCACTTATTCAAGAACAAATGTTGGATTCATTTTTTCTTCAAGGGAAAATTACTAGAATTTCATTGACAAAAAATGGTACTAGATTTCTCATTACCAATTTAGAACTTATTTTTCCATATTTCTAACACATATATAATTATGTCCCTGACTTATTTTAAACACATCAAAAGCTCTCAGATCCTGTAGGATATAAGTTCTTGATGGTTTTTCAGACTTCCTGTCTTTGTGAACTCCCATTATGCTCCTAACTTTTTATGTAGATTATATATACTCTACTCTTCCTAAAGCATGTTTTTTTAATCTCTGGATATTGTTCCCTCTTACCGGAATATCCCCTCCACCCCCTTGCCTACTGTTGATCCTATTAAGACTTCAAATCACTGTTCAAGATTCTTCTTCAATAGTGTCCTTAATTTCTTCAGGTAACATCCAACACTTTGACTCTTGTGTTCCCTTAGTCCTTTATCTTGATCTCCAGTTCATTGCTTCACACAATATGTTTTAATTGGTTTTTGATTGCTACTTTGTCATACAAATTTGAGTTCCCTAAGGGTACAGATGGTGTCTTGCTCAATTTACTCTCCAGCACTAAACACAATGCCTCACAAATGAGATGCTCCATGAATGTCTATTAACATTCAACTATGTTGTTGTTTTACTATGTTTTTCTGCTTGACATTTGACCATGCTCTTCCAAAACTAGCAATGTTAAATCATCTGAGAATGTTATATCATGATCAATCTATTAATTTTATATTCTTTAATTATTTGTATCATTTATATACTTTTCTAAGAACTCTAGAACCCATTGGTTGAGTATTACACCTATACATCAACTACTTGGTGTGTCTGAGCTCTGTGCAAGAACCAAGGAGCTTCTTGTCTTCCAGAGAAAGCTCTGAAGCAGGAAAGCAGAGAAATGTCCAAGCACATGCTTGAGGTCATATAAAAATACATGCTGCACTAACTCAGAGTCAGAGGCCACGAGCGGCACAGCAACACATACATCTAAAGCTTCTATTTCTAGTTTGTAAGAGATATTATCAAGAAGCACCAAATTTTGTTTTTTTTCCACTAATTTTTAAGATAATTAACATGCTAATGTGCACTAATTGATTTTCTAATGCTAAACATCTCAGTGTTGGGATTCATACAAGTTGGTCATGATGGATTAACGTATTTGTGTACTATTGGACTCAATGTGCTAATTTTAGGCTTAGAATTTACATACATTTATGCCAATACATCAGGACTAATATTTTTCCTTTCTCACACTTTCATTATCAGATTATGGTATCAATGTTATGCTAGACTTGTAGAATGAATGGTTATTGTTCCATTTGTTTCTTTTCTTTGAAAGAGGTTGCATATGTATGGAGGTATTTAGCTCTTTAAATGATGGCTTGAACTATCCAGTAAAACTCTTAGGCCTGAAGTTCTCAGTAAGAAGATTAATGATACTGGATTTTTGCTGTTGGATATAGGTAGCAATTTCATCTTGATACAGTTATGTTACGTGCCTATGTGAATTTACCCATTTCATTGAATTTTTCAAATTTCTAGTTTCTTTAATTGCTTGTATTTTTAATCTCTATATTTATAGTTTTGTCTTCTTTATGTTATGTTGTTTTTTTTCTTTTCTTTTTCTTGATTCATCGTGGGATTGTCTGTTTTGTTACACTTAAAATCCACCAACTTGTAGCTTTGTTGTTCCAATCTATTGTATTTTATATTCCATGTCATTGATTTCTGCTCTTATTTTGTTTTTAAAAACTTTCTATTGCTTGACATCTATTTTGTTGTTATTCATTCTAATTTAAAATAAAACATTTGCCACCTGATTTTTAGCCTTTCTATTTTTCTCATAAGACTATGTAATTCTATGCATTTTTATAGTTTTACTTGCATCCCATACAAATAAAAAAAAGTACTATTTTCATTCTCTAAGTTATTTGTATTGTAGTATCTTATTTGACCTAAGTGTTATTTCGATGTACTTTAGAAATTTACAAACAAATGGAGTCTTCATATCTATCTCTTATGTTGCCTAATATAATTACATTGTAGTCCTAGAACACAATTGCTCGTTTTTGAGATTTTTTTTCCTTATTGTTACAACATAGTTTAATTGTTATAAATATTTTTGTTCTGTGTTTAAAATACCTGCATTATGCAGAGATTATATAATATCCTGTAGTTAAATTCATAGATCATGGTCAAATTTCAAAATAATATTTTCAATCATTTCTCTGATACTTGTAAGTTACTGGGAAAGTTATGTTAGATTTTTCCCTTTTTGATTGTGGATTGGTAGTTTCTTCATGTAATTCTGACAAGTTTTAGTATTTGCATGTAATTACAGAAAGAGCAATAGTTGTATTCCTCTGTATGTATATATTTATATATATACACATATATGCACATACGCATACAGAAAAAGAGAGGGAGAAAAAGGGATGCTATATTATGGAATCAAAACTTTTTAACATCTACCTTAGATGTGAACTACTGATTCTCTGCTTTTCTTCTGCAGCTGAGTTCAGTCATAATTGGCACAAGAACATAAGATTTGTGGCAAAGCTATGGATGAATTTAACTCAACATTAAATAAGCAAATTGTACAGTTGCAAGCAATATCTTTTTTATAAGGAGAATGTGAGTTTGTGCTATTTTAATAACATGTAGAATTTTAAAATTTAATATTTCCACAATATTTTAAACAGAATACTGTTAGTTAAAAGTAGATATCATTTACTATACTAGAAAAGTTATCTTAAGAGTGATGGTTTTTGAGCTGAGCTTTGACTAAAAGGTATAATGAAGATGTGGAAAAAAAGGAATAAGTATTACTGTTATGGGGAAAACATAGAGGAATGAATGACTCAGAAGGTGAAACAGATATTC
This sequence comes from Solenodon paradoxus, assembly GCA_004363575.1. Taxonomy (NCBI): domain Eukaryota; kingdom Metazoa; phylum Chordata; class Mammalia; order Eulipotyphla; family Solenodontidae; genus Solenodon; species Solenodon paradoxus. The sequence continues at coordinate 907,350 of RJWH01000296.1, forward strand.
ATATTAATAATGATTTTTCAAAATTAAATAACTAAGTTGGAGTATTTAAAGAAATATGGTAATAGCAGTCTTGGAAAGATGGCTTGAATTCAAATTCAGTCAAGTTTTGAATGGCAAACATAAGAAGTTTCCTTGTTTGGAATGCAATTTTATTGTAGCAGGAAAGGCAAAATAATCCCAAAATTTGAAGATCTAGTTAAAATGTATTCTTCATTTATTATGTGTAATTTAGAGAAGTCATTTATTTTCTTGGAGTTTCAATTTTCTCTTATAAAACATTTTAATAGCATCTGCATAAAATTGAACAATACACATGTGAGCACTTTGATAAATTTTGAATGATTCTAAGTCATTATATCTATAAGCTAAGAATTTTAGAGGATTTTTTTGTTTAGTGAAAGAGACAGACAAGAAATTAGATCATTTGGAGCTGTAACAAATGCTACAACAAATGTGCTCTTGAATTACGCACAGATTTACAGAGAAGGGGCTTCTAAAAGAGTATGGGAGACAGCATAGAATATTCCAAATATGGGCTGACATGGTTGATTTGTGCTTAGGAAGTCTAGTGAGGAAAGGTGTAGGATGACCACAGTGGAAGATGAGTGAGAAGCTCAGCCTATCAACATGGAAGACTTGAATGAAGGTGGTGTCACCGGGCTATGTGAATAGTAGTACACTCTCATTCATCTTACTTTTAATAACAACTAACCTTTGCTGTGTGACAGGCAATCTTTTAGATATTAGAAACAGATTATATAGATAAAGTTCTTGTCCTCTAAGGGCTTATAATCTTTTCCTGGGAATAGAAAAACAAAGAGAGGCATACAAAATATTATCAGTTAGGCATAAGTAAAAGCAAAATGAAAAGCTGGTAAGTGAATGAACAATGGGAGGATCAGCTATTTTAGGTGATGAGACCAGGAACCATCTCAGTAAGAAGGTAGATACTTGAATCAATGAAGGAAGTAAGCCACATGGAGGACGTACAATCTACAAATAGTGAACAAGTAAAGGAAAAGTTCAAAAACAAAATGAGCAACACTTTCTAAGACCAGCAGGAATACCAGAATGGACCAAGAGAGTTCAGGGAAAATGGTTGGAGGTAAGCAGGTAAATTCTAATTAGAGAGTTGGGCCGGTCCATGGAGAGGTGTTTGTTGAGTTAAGGTGCTTGGATTTTTGTCCGATTATGATGCTTAGTCATTGGAGAGGTTTTAACAAAGGAGTGACAAGGTCTGATTTACCTTTTGAAAAAGATCACTTTGTTATGTGTAGAATGGATTAGGGAAAGCCAGAGTAGGAGCAAGATTCAGGACTGTATAGGAAGCATCAGCTGTCTTAAGGTGAGATGCTGTGGTTAGAAAGGGTAGTAGCTGTGACAATGACCAGAAGTGATCACTTTCTCAGGATCCTGATGAATATACTAGAAATAGTATGTGAAAATGAGATCATGTTCATGAGAGGCAATGTTTTATAAATTTAAACTGTAGTCATCTACAAAAACTGCAAATTGATGCCCTGAGCATTAGGGTGTTTTCATTGGTTAATATTACTATATTTGTTAATTAATTCAATATTTTTAAACTTTTAAATATCAGGATTTGTTTTACATAAAAATTGTATTTGATGCTTCATTCTGAAGCATCACTATATTCAGCAACCCTATGCTCCGGAAATTTCTGGTTGATTGGTTCCAGTTAATGAACATCATTCTATGCTGTGCTGGGCACTATATACAGGAATTTATTTCTTTATATTACCTTCTTGTTCCCTGTAGACAACTGAGTTTGTGACCCTTGATCTAGACCATTCAGGACAGCATTCACATCCACACACAACTTAATTCTTTTCTTGCTGCATGGTTTTACTCCAAACACTACACATTTGTTTACTTTAAAACCTCATGTTTGCTTATGCCTCTGTACTGAGATTCTAAATAAAATTTAATTTGACCTAAAATGTTTCTTAAAAATTACTGTTTTCTCAACTGATCCTGCTCCTCAGAAGGATAGACACTAGTATTCCTTTTTGAAATTTTCAAGAACTTCAGCAAGTTTATTCTTTCCTTTTCATTCACAATTGCTGGCACACAGCACACCACACATAGGGAATTAGAACTTGGAGCGTACAATCTGTTTGGTAGAGGGGACACAAACCTACATGTTGAAACAAGGAAAGACTAATTAGATTTTTTAAATCAAGATTTAAAGTTCAAAACATAAGCTGTGTGACCAGGAGACCATAACAAATGGGAAAAGGCCAAGAGTTCAGGGAGTGAAGATACAGTCACATTTATAATCTGGCAAGAAAAGCACCTCTGGCCAGGAACAGTTCAGGGAATGGAAGGCTGCAAGGCCAGACTGTCCAGCTTGAGCAACACTTGGAACATGAAATGATCCTGGCTGACAGGGCACATTCAGGGAATCACTTGGGCAAAACATTGTTGCTAGGATTTTAAGTATCTTGGATGACTACAAAAAGCTTCTTATTTTCTACTTGCAAGCACTGTCAAGATGGGATTGAGAAAATTTGGTAGGTGTCCACAGTCAGTCGTGTTTCTTTCTAAGAACTGAGAGAGGGATAATGCCACCTGTGACTTCTTTACAGTATTTAGAAACAGAGCACCCTGGGAGACTGGGTTGTCCCCAGGGTCTGGGGTCTTAATCAGTTTAGATGTTCAGCCACCACACCTCCTCTTGCACCACACTAATTCCTTCTGTCAAAATCTTTATCACTACCGTCTCCAAATACTTGTGGATTGTTAAAAAAGTCACTTATATTAACACAATACAAAGTGATGTTTTCACTGACTGAAATCAATGTTCTTTGCTGAATTGTCAGTCATATCCAGCCGGGGCATTCTTTACTGAGAGATGAATCACAATTTTGCCTTTTTGATCAAATGGAAGTTTACAATCTTTCTGCAACCAAATACAAAAGAGAATATATTTTTAATCAAGAAATGTGGAGACTGCAAAGACTTTCTCTTTGCTAACTACTCTTTTATCAGTCCAAGACACAATCTCATGGAGCGATATAAATGGCCTTTAAAACATGCTGAGGAAATTCATTGAAGGAGAGCAGAAAGATTGGAATGAGTGATTGCCCTACTGCCAGCTTCCTACAGGGAAGTTCCTTATGCATCTATAGATTATTTATTTGAACAGTTTCACAGGAGATTGTTCCACATGAAATCACTTGGCAGGTAAAAGGAAACAGCCCAGTAAACATCAAGAGGACATTTTCTTGCTAAAAATGAACAGAAATTGTACAAAAAGCCACCTGGTATGCACCCATTAGTTATCCTGTGATGCTACATGATGAGGACTAGTACAATGTATTCACTATGCTCAAGGTGTGCACTCCGAAGCCCTAAAGTAATTGCTTTGGGGCTAATATAAATGATGGAAGCTATCTACCAGGGGTTACGTCAATGTTGGGTGCTACATTGGTGCATTGTTTCACTCTATTACTTCTTTTCAAATGAAGTAGTGTGGTTAGAGAAAGTTGTCTGTGCAGTGGCACAGAAAATGCAAACACACATGCACAGGTGCACAAGTCTGTTCCCAGAGCAGAAGTTCTGGGCTTCAGTTGCTTTCAATCCCTTATGTGCTGTGTAGTGTCTATAATCGGTGATCTGGAAATTTTCTAGTTGTTTCCCTTATTCATATAATATCCCCTCCTTACTGACTGTTTGATATTTTTGCTATTGTGTATGATTTTTATTTTTAAAGGAAGATTGACCTACCATTAGGAGAGAAATACCTAAATTTTAAGCCCAGTTATGTAATTTACCTATTTCGATAATACAAATATCCTCATGTAAAACCTGTCATGTTTTTCATTATTCAAAAGCATCAGCCTCTCTGAGCTCAGAGTACTTAGGGACCCAAGGCTGTTATTTTTATTAATTTATATTTTCTGAAATTGGAGAAAATTTGCATGACTAGCATTGAGGAAAATATTCCAATGTGATAAAGTCCATTACTAAAACAATACCCTTAAAATGTGAAAATTAAACAATGCTATATCAGTGTTTCTTTGACAAGTATTTATTCAGAGGTGAATTCAAATGCTTCTATTAACCATAAATATTTCATTAGCAAATGTCTGTTATATTTCTTAATGGAAAATTTATTTATGATAGAATTACACTGCCAAAGGAAAATATTGGCTAAGTGAAAATTTATTCTTAAAAGGAAAAAAATAGAATTTGGAAATATATTGCTTTCTCTCCATATTTTTGTAATATTTTTGTAAGTCCTCATATTGAATATGAATAAGGCTACATATATTTGTTTCTCCTATAACTTTACATACATAACTGTTTAATGGAAACGAAACTTAATGCTTTTGTCTATTACTTATAAAAGCTTCTGACATGTTGAAATAGCGATCTTAAATATAAACTAGCGGACTCACTGCCTTCATGGCTTATAAATCATAATATCAAGTCCTTTTCACTGTCAAAAAATTTTCTGAGAACTTAGGGTTCCTCTTCATGTATTTTTCCCAATTCAAAATGACATTTTAACTTTCCTGACATGCATATTATAAAAAAGGACATAATTTTTACCATCCCTTTTTAATCTAGGAAGAAAATGTGTCATAACGTATGTCTTCTTAGAATAAAGGAACTGGATTTAAGAAGTGTCATTACACCTGTCTCAGGAAGGTGTTGAAATCAGAGACTGTGTGCACCCTACTGCAGTAGCCGTTGGGTCAGTTGCCTCTGAAGAAATGCAAGGCCACATACCCTTTGGTTTGAGTTCTGAGTTCGAGTCCCACACTCACCCAGTATGAACAACTAAAATAAAAATAAATAAGTAAATAAAACAGGGACTGAAAATCTGTTTGTTTGTTTTTTTCTACTTGCATTTATGATGTTTCCTTCTTGCCTGCTTCTCTCTGTCCTTTCTTCAGAGCAGCTATTTCTCTGCTTAGGTCAATGTTGTATTTGAAAGCGGTGCATACCACAACTACATAGTCATATGACAAGTCTTTGTCCCTTTCTCCACCCATCAGATTTCCTTATTCTCTCTCTTTATCAATTGCATATTCCAGGCAAAGGGACTCTCATTAAACAATTCTGGATCCATCACTTAGGACCATTACATTGTAGATACGTAGGGGCGGGTTAAAGGATTTGGTGAACTTGAAAGGCATTCCAAAGATGTCTACTTAAAAAAAGAAAATCATCGTTATTTTAAAACCAGAGCCAAGGTCAAAGTTTCTGGCACCAAACTACTGTTCTTAACTGGCCATTACTTGTCCTTTATCTTAAGTTCTGATTTTATATTATTCAATAAATCATTGCTGTGTTTTCCAATAAAAATAAAAACCTATCATTCTTTCATACAGAATATCTAAATAAAGATTGAGGACAAGGAGAAAAGTTTAGGTGATGAGAGCTCAAATGTATTATTTTTCTTCTATAAAGTGATTAAAAATCTAGATTTTAAAAAAAATTAATTTGGATTTTTTAATTACTCTAGCACAACCAAAATATTTTCATATTTAATTATATTAATAGAACTTGTAGAAGTTAAAACTGCATTATAGCTTCTATTTCTTATTACTTTATTGATTTACCTAGGTATATAAGTATATAATGATAGTGTCTAAGTGTCCCTATTTATTTTTTGTTCACAAACTACAAACTCTCTCTCACACACACACAGACACACACAGACACACACAGACACACACAGACACACACACATCAGGTTTTCAAACATGCTTCTTTTCACCATAGATATACTTACTATTCATTTCTTAATATTCCAATAACATTAAAAAGCAAAGTTCTGTAATAGTTTCCTAGGCATATTTTTATTCTAGAGAAAAGCAGAAGATTTTACTTTGGGTCTCAAAATAGACTTAGGAACTGTAATGCCTAGAGATAACAGCACCAAAGCATTTCATCTGTAGCAGCAAATATGCAAATGTAATAACATATTTGAAGTTAGTAATCAGATGTAAACTTTAATAGTACAAGCTAAGAACTAAAGCCTTATCCTGATTGGTAGTTCTTATCTGTAAGATGGGGAGAAAGAGTTGATACAGTATTACTCTAGGCTTTCAGAGGATGTAAATTACATGTCAAGTAACATTGCCCCGATCCTCTGATAAGGAGAGTGAGACTGCTTAGATAAGAAAGAGAGAAGGCCGATAAGGGGGAGCAAATAAGAGAAAAGAACACAAGAGACTTGAAACACCAGGCTGAGGATTTCTGTGTAAATACCATGCCATTGAATTTCTGAGAAAGGCAAGACATTGGAATAATGAATACAGGTAAAAGACGCAAGTGGATAGCCAGAGATCTGGATTGTTATTCAAGGGATTTTATTAACTATCTAGGTATCCTAATGTCAGCTTTCTATTCACCTTTGCTTTGGATTCTTCTTATGTAAAAGAAGAGATTTAGAATAGAACAATTTCAAGACCTTGATAATTCTAAATTTATGTATCTAGTTCTTATAAAAGTTAGAGCATTTTGTAGCAAAAGTTCTTGGTTTTTCTTAGCTCTGACTCTAGCAGATCTACTGACATCTATTTTATTCAACATTCACTTATTGCTTATTTGAACTAGGTACTCAGTGCAAAGTCCTAAAATCATAGTGGCAATTAAAACACAGGCCTTCTGGTACTATGTCTATGAGAAATTAGTGAAACATGCTTCTCCATAATGAAATAAAAGAGATTTAATTTTTTCCACTTACTTACTGATACTTTTGACAAAAACCAATCATCATTATTACAATTACTATATAAGGTATTTTTTTCTGTATGTTTAAAAAAAATGTGGCATTTCAGATTTAAATCAAGGATATGGATTTGCTTCCTGAGGTCAAAGGATAGATCCAAATTTATTCACTTTTGAACTTATTAAGTGAAAGCAGTATGCTATTTAAGAAATAATGTTAAAGTTTTCTAAATGAAATTGAAAAGGTTAATAAATTTAGATGATAAAAGTGGAATCTGTAACTAGACTTCTATCAGCTGGCAAAATAGGTAACCCGAAAGGGTAAGAAATTGAGTCCTTGAATTTTGGTAACCCCTTCAGAGTTAATTCCACTATTTTCATCTTTTCTTTTTTTTATGCCTGAGAAAACTGATAACTCTAAGAGGTTTTATGTGTTTTGGGCAAGGCCACCAGGTCAAAGTGTGAGAATCAGTATTTTAAGTAATACCTCCCCTCTATCACAGAAAATATTTTAAGTAGGTAACTCAATATTATAGTGAATTACATGATAGTGTATGCTTGTCACATGATATGATAGAACACTTAACATAATGTATGTGCAGGAAGTTAGATAAATAAAAAACATGACCCTGATTGAAAATCTTATTGGAAACATGTAAGAGGGATGTTTTGTTCGATACATAATCAAGATTGGTGCCTAGAAAAACATAGAGACCAAGGATGAATGAGTATGATGGAAATGTGAGTTCTGTCCTATTGACTGATGGGGCAGTAACATCTTGTTAAGATTATTTTATTCCTAATGTTTTTTGAAGATCCAGAAATTTATTTCATTTTCATAAATTCTTACATTGTCTCTCTAAAACTTTTACCTTCTAAAGAGTTGGGGGGAAACGCCTAACAATGACACAAATATATGACTACCAAATGAAGGTATAAAATATTTTAATTCCAAATTGCACTCTGAAAAGTCTAGAGGGTAATATTATATACAAAGCTGACATGGCCTCTGAGATAGAGGGAATTAATAAATCTATCACTATTTGGGACTAAAATAAGATTATCACCCACTATTCTTTTTTTTTTTTCATTATATTGCTATAAAGGACATCTAATATAATAGAAAGGAAAATCAGGAAAAACATGATCTTATGCTGATGATTTATTCTTAGATGACCTTCCCTAGAGTCATCCAAAGGACTATAAAAAATAAAACTGGATTCTACTACCTTTGGTCATAGATATTACCTTAGAATTACAACTTTAACTCACTTTTCATTCTTTGTTACTGACAAGGGCATGGAACACACTTTAAATACTCCTCATAACTTTTTAGATGTTGCCAATGACCAAAATTGTCACCAGGGGAAGATAATGGAGTAATAGAAATCTTATTGGTGTTTGTTTAATTGTAAAGGAATAGTGGTACATCCTGGGAAAGGGAAGCTGTGCTACTGTGACCCCAGCAACTGCTTCCAAGTTAGAGGATCCCTAATTGACAAGAATGGCTTGTTCTAGAACCTTGATTTAGGGATACTGGAGTTATATTTTCAACATCATATTCTACATGCCATGTTGCTATACTTACAAAATTTTAGAGCTGGAGCATATTTTGGAAATTATATTGACCTGCTTCTCTTTTTCAGTTGAAGAAACTGAAACCCAGTGCATAATGTATTATATTCCTGGTCAGTTAGCACATTACTAGCTGAATCTACATTAAAATTCAGTTTGGTGTTATGGAATATTGAATAATGGTTCCCCCCAAAACCATATTCCATTCCCCAGGTTCTAGGAATATTAGACATGACATGTAAAAAGGGATTTTGTGAAGTGATTAAATTAAAGATGTTGAAATAGCGAGATTATCTTGGAATATCCAGGAAACCCACTGTAATCACAGGAGTCTATGAGAAGGAGAGAGGAGGATCAAAAGTTGTAAAAAGAGCAACATTGGAATGATATGGGGGAGGGGGGTCCTGATCCCAGGAGCAGAGGTAAGTTCTAGAAGCTGAAAAAGGCAAGGAGATGAATTCTATCCAAAACCTCCAGAAGGAATGTGTCCCTGGTATCTTAATTTTAGACTTCTGAACTTCAGAACTGTAAAAGAATAAATAATGAATTTGCATTGTTTTAAACACTAAGATGTGGTAACAGGAAACTAACACATGTGCTCTTTCTAAAACATCATGCTGGTATTATACTGCCTCCATGCAGGATAGTGCAATGTGTTTTGAAGTGTCTTACTTTATCTTCCTAGATCTTCACATATACTTAAAAGACAGACATAGTGCAATATTTGTCTTTTTATACCCATCTCTGACAAAGTTTAATAAGATGTTATAGATGTTGAATAAATAAACAAATAATCATGATGCTGACATTTATTAAAATACATCTAAACTTCACTCATAAGATGTATTTGCGGTCACTTAATAAACAAATATTTATTGAGCATTTTCTTTGTGTAAGGCACTATGATAAGTACACACAAATATTTGAAGATTTTGGCAGTATACTTCTTTAGTGAAAATTTTAGTTGCCAATTTTTGCTGCAAATCCAAGGAGTATATTGATATTCATTAACTGTATGTTAGGCCATGATTTAAGTTCTATGAAGACCAAATGGAAGACAAGCGGGAGAATTTCTCAAAGGAAATCCATTTCATACTTTAGCTGCCCACATCATATATATGCTTTTTCCTTTATATACAGTTTTAAGAATGTTCCTGTCAAACTTGACGTAACTATTTCAAATAAAACTCAATTCTCTTCTCAGAAGAGAATAACCCAAATCATGCCCATTTTTTCCATCCAGACCTGAGTTCATTATCTCTGGGAAATGCGCTTGGGCCTCATCATGACTCTTCATGACTCTGAACCTAGACTATAAAAAACAAAAACAAACACACAAAGAACCAAGTTAGCCATCCCTGTATGCATAGCAAAGTAAAAGGAGAAAATCAGCAGTGAATGTACTATCTTTGGTAATAGGAAGAAGGTAAAAAAAGCGAACTTGGGCAGGAATTAAAAAGGATTTCTTGCTTGGCAGTGACTCCCCAGTCACTTCAGTCACTTTGATGTAGCTGGTTCCTCTAAATGAGAAAAGATAGTCATCCTGAAGAGAAGTATAGGGGAGAATTTTCTTTTGGGGGATCTGCACTGCTCTGCTAATGTGAACCTTTGTGATAACATAGTGGTCTGAGAATTATTTGTCCAGTTTGAAAATCAGAGATTCCAGCTTGTAACCCACTTAAAAAGTAAATTAATTTGATTTCTGGAGATTTCATGCTAGAGATTTCATGGACTCATGGTCTCTTGGACTTCTGAATTCTTCAGATGAATTTGATTTCTTAGTATCTCAAAGTTGTACATGACTAAAATCTAGTTAAACTTCCTTAATACAAAGGGAAGTTGCTGGTTCAAAGAACTGGGGAGTCCAGGGCAGAGCTGACTCCCAGTAGGTATGGTGTCTAAGAACTCAAAAACTTAGTCAAGTCATTCTTTCTTTCTCTATTTCAACCTCTCCTTCTCTCAACTAATGTATATTCTAATCAAACTGCTTCTTCATATGGCAAGAAAGATGGCTACCAACAGCCCCTTGCATTTCCTTTTCAGGTCTTATAAACCCCTGAGTTTCATATTTTTCCAAACCTTTGTATATCAGCTGAGAGAGCTCTCTTGTTGATCAGATCTGACTTTTGTGTTCACTCCTGTGAACAGAGCTAGAAGAGAGTACAATAATTGAGAGGTACTACTTCAAAAAAAAATTGACATGGTGGGTGGGGAGGAGAGAGAAAGAGAGAGAGAAACCATAATTTCTTTTTCAAATATTGTCATAGACCTGTTGAAACATGCAGATCTAAAACTATTTTATGAATTCATGACCATATTTGAATAAGCTGAAGATGATCCCAAAGAAATTCTGTTTGAAATGTTTCATGAAGATGCTTCAGATCAAGTTGCATTTTTGAAATTTTAGCTCCATCAGTTGAGTACAGTTTTAGCACAGAAAGTCATGTGCAGAAAGTGAGAGTACTGGTTTCTGTATTTGGATCCTATTAATTTGTCTGTCTTTGGTATATCTTGAAATCACATTGAGAAGTGGTTCAGAGTGGTTATGAGAACAGAATCTGGAGCAGAACTGACTGTGCTAAATTCCCAGTTCTTCCCGTTACCGATTTTATGAACTTGAACAAGTTACTTAGCCATTCTCTGTGACTTCAGAATACATTTAATACTAGCATCTATTTTTTTTGATAGGTTTGTTGATAGGATTGTCTACAATTGTAAAGCTCTTACAAGTGCCTAATCCACATATATAAGTGCCATATATAATGTAAATAATATTCTATTCTAGATTTTTACATATAGTTTATAGTCCAAAATAACATTTCAAAGCATATCTAAAGTTTAGGCAAAAATATCATTATATATTTTAGGTAAAAAAAAATCAATACATTGATATGAAAATCAAGTTTTAAGTAAACCTTTATACATTGGAGACTAATTTCCAAAACTTTGATATTGTAGTAAATTGTGACAGCTTCTGATATCTAACGATGTGAGCTATATATATGTATATATATATAAATATATATATATACATATATATGCACACACATACTTGTATATGTATATATATATAATAGTTCCTAGTTATGTTTTTATGTATATAGGTTTTTAACCTGGAGAACACTTATAAAATTCATTAAAGCATATGGGTTAGTATCCTAAGTAGACAGCAGCTACTCCAGAATTTTTTTAGTTGACTGTGTAATTAGATATTATTATAATCTTGTTGACTCTATCCAATATACTCAAAATTAGCCATGTGTTGCAATAATGAGTTTAAAAAATTGAATTACATTTCTAACATATATTTCTAAAGCAGTAGGGTATATTTAGTAGAAATCCAGTTTGATTCTGGCACATTGAAGTTCTATAAACTATTCATAGTGCCCTTAGAAACTAAATCAGATAATTAAAAAAAACATTATAGCATCATGGGTCATTAATAAGCCATTAGTAAGCTATAAGCATTTATTATTAAGACTAATAAAAACATAATGTATTATTACATACTCACAATAGTGCTTCTTACTATATCCCTTCAGAAAATATGTGTATATATGTATGTATGTGATCACTGGTTTCAGTTTTCAAAAGGGAAAACAAATTTTGAAAGAAGATCACTTCTTATTTAAGATGGAGTTCTGAAAGTAACAGTTCATTTAAAAGGTGCAAGTTTTAGGTTGTTGGGAGTACACATTTTGAAGGCTGACTTTATTCTTGTTTTCTGAGCAGAAATAAGAAAAAAATGTTTCCATTCTGACAAATGATTTGAACATAATTTTATGTAGCTGTCTTTGTGCAGTTCTACATTTTTTCTGACCAACATCCATTTCAGAAACACCCCCTCTTTGTATTTGGACTACTAACACAAGTCTCTCCCTTTTCTTGCCAATCCTCTGCCCTCAAGCCACACCTCTAAATTTTGGCACACGAATCACATGATTTTACATTATCCCATTCTCTAGAAAGCATTGTTTCTCCAAGGAGGAACATATGATCCATATCTGAATGAAGTCTTGTTGCAGTGATTCATATGGATTATGTGGGATAGTCTTTCAATGAAATTAAAGTTTTTAAACTAAATAAACTTGGAACTTCTAGAAGTTTTTTTTTTTTTTTTCTAAAGATGGAGTTCTCAGCTGAAAATAAACATGAAGAAAGGCAGAACTGAGATAGATAGGAGGGAGTGAGAGAAGTCAGAAAGAAGAAAGAGAATGGAAGTGGCAGAGAGGAAGAGAAAAAGAGATGGGGATCAGGGCACTGGCAGGCAGGGAGAGAGAAAGAGAAAAGAGATTGAGAGAGACTTCTGTGGCATATCTTGATTGCCCTAAGGCAGAGAGTTTCAGATAACTAAGTACAGCAAACATAATGAAACAAATAATTGGAATACCGTTTTATGGGCTAATTCTCTTAATTTAATTAATTTAAACCCTTTCACCTAGAACAGAAAGAATTCTAATATACTTTCAGTTGTTGGCTAAGTTATGTCTGTGAGTCACAGCTCTCCACTATAGATTGTAGGGCTGAATCTTAGTTTCTCTGTTACATTGAATGCTGCAACAAAACTGTCCACAACTGTTCACACAACTCTAATAGTCTGCATCTTCTAATTCTACTGGTGTAGTGAGTGTGGGTGAGTGCACACATCCATGTTTGCCTATGTGTGTTTGCAGGAAAGGTATAGGAAATAGTTAATTGCTTTCATGTTCAAAATACAACCAGAATTTATCAGATAACAAATGTATCGGGGCATGGCTCTCAAATGTCAATGTGCATACAAATCTCCTGCGGGTCTTAATAAACTGAAAATTTGGATTTATTAGATTTGGGATGGGCCTGAGTCTACATTTCTAACAAGTTGCCCAAAGATGACAACATGTCTGGCCACTAGTCTACATTTTGAATAATAATGTTCTAGCAAACATCACCCAGCCAAAGTGTGTGAAACCAGGGGAAAGTCTCTAATAGGTTTCTGAAGAGCCACAGATGTAAGAGAGAGGGATATCATGGCAGCAATGTTTGAAATAATCATAATTCTTTATTAATGCTAAAATAAAAAATAGTAATACAGTTAATGTTTGGTATAACTTCACCCCTACAGAAGAGAATGAATTTAGTGTTAAATGAATGTAAAGAATGAATTGAGTGTTGCTCTAATGGTTGTAATGAGAAAGTAATTCAGACAATTAAAATTATAACCAATAATTATAACTAATAATAAAACAATACCAGGAGAAGATGGGAAAAAGTCAGCCAGTTATCTCTGAGTGTGGTAATTTTGACTCAATTGTGGCCCAAGTTTCCACCATTTGATGGACATTTAGAAATGCTAAGCAGCTTCTATAGTTAAAAATGAGGATGCCTGGATTAATGAAAGCAACACATCCATTATTACTAATCAGTACTGTTTAATATTAGGATGTGAACTTTTTTATACTGGAAACCTTTGCTAGAGAGGAACCCTTTAATGAAGTTCCAAGAAATGAAAATCTCACTCTTTCCTGTCAATTTATTTCTGTTTTTTTAAAATACAGAAGATCTCTTACCTGTTATTTTGAGCATAAATTAGTCTCATTATTTGTAAAGAATATAAATATTTTGTAAACTTGCATTAAAATGAAATAAAGCAATTCCATAAATGTTTGTTGAACTGAATTAGAGTACATGTACATATTGTATCTGTATGTACATGCACACTGGCTGTTTCATTGTTTATCTGAATTGACTGCATTCATTACTAAAAGCAAAATATTGTATTTTTTTCAAATAGTTTCAATAATTGGATTTCAAACATACGGCAAAATTACTGTGTTCCTGATAAGAGAGAAATTGACACCACAGTGTACTCTACTGTTGGCCTGAGGAGTTACAAATATCTGCATAATTGCTTTAGTTTTCTCCAGCTTTCTATCTGATTGAAAGTATTACTTATTTACTACTTCTAAATTTTCATTGTTTTAGTATTTTACTCAAATATGAATGTTATATGATCATATTCAATATTAAAATAAATTTAATATACATAATATGGAAAGAATTCTCCATATCTAAAATTTCAGAGATAGCCATATGGGAAGAATTTGGTGATATTCCTCCTCACTATATTGTTTTTTTATTAATGAGTAATTTTAAAATAAGTTCAATTTATCTTGAGAACTTTGTTAGTTCTTGGAATTAGAGAGAAAGATGGGGAAGAAAGAAAGCAGAACAGTGAGAGACAGCAGGACTTGAGGAATGACTCTGGAGATTAAGTTCTCTGGGGTTTTGAGGTTATTTTAGTAACCTATATCCCAGCCACATTATTGGAGAGAGCATTTAGTCCAAAAATACCAACATCAAAAGACACAAAGGAAAAGACCCATGCAAAGCCATTCTCTCCCGTTAAAAGAGCACTGCTCTCTGAAGAGTGATCCAGCAAGCAAGACACGAACCTTTTGACCATACCTGCTCTTTTCCAGGTGAATACCATGGCCTTTTCCCTCAGAATCAGATACTAATTCAATGGACACTGCAGGCAGAGCCTTGTCCACCATCCCATCCCTAAAATAACAAATGCTGCCTCATCTCTTCCTCACCATGTACTACAATTTAGGAGATAGTCTCTGAACTTCTTGGATCTGCAGTTTTGCATCTGTCAATAATTTGGTGGATAGTCAGTTAGTATTATTTCAAACATTTCTTGTTTCGTTTCCTTCTGGTATTCCCATTGCATATGTTATACCATTTGTACTTTTCTCACAGTCCTTGGATATTCTGCTTTGCTATATTCATTCATTCATTCACTATTTTCTTCCAATCTATTTTCTCTCTGCTTTTTGGCTTGTATGATTCTATTACTATGCCCTCTAGCTCAAAGAGTCTGTCCTCTGCCATATGTGGTTTACTAACAAAAAACCCATCAAGGTTATTCTTCCTTTTCTTTTTTGTTTAGTACAATTGATCTCTAACATTTTTTTATTTGTTCATTTTTAAGATTTCTCTCTGCTTATATTATCCATATATTCTTGCATAATGTCTGTTCATTAGTGCTTATAGCATATTAATTGTAATTGTTTTAAATTCCCCATCAAATAGCATCCCTTCCATTTCTGGTTCTGAAGATTGTTTTGATTCTTCAAATTTTATTTTTGCCCTTAGTGTGCATTGTAATTTTTTCTCGATAGCCAGACACAGTGTATAAGGTAATAGGAACTGCTATGAATAGCTCTTTAGTAATGTGGTAACAAGATGTGGGAGGAGGGGTATTATTCTGTAGTCTATGATTAGGTCTGTCTTTTAGTGAACCTACGGACAACGGACTTTACAAATAGCTCTTGTTTTCTCTGTTCCCTGCCTTACGTGGGACAGGTGGCAGAGTGGGCTTGGTTTGCGTACCTACGTTTTCCCACGTGAAAGACCAGTCAACTCAAAATGGATATTTCTTTTCTCACAGGTCAGTTACGTACTTATACTAGTCCAAAGTAAGTCTTTTAGTTTAGGCTCTGGTTAATTAGTTTGCTCTAAAGGCAGGCTTGAAGAGCAGAGTACTCAGGTGTATTTCAAAATAGTTACTTTTTCTCTCTGTGCCAGAGCAAAAGGGGGTTTTTTAAAAAATATTATTATTAGTTTAATCAATAGTCATTCTTGGAACCTGGTTGAACTCCTAGAAATAAATCTCTCAATATTGGGGGCCTAAGGAATAATGACTCTCAGACTTGTTTTAGCTCTCAGATTTGTTCACACTGGGTCTCCAGAAATGTATCAATTACCGTTCAATTTCCCTACCCTGGTACTGGTTTTTGCAGTAGTTTCATGCTGGTGCATCTCTGTTCCCCACATTTGACTCCAAGTATTTGCTGTTCTCTCCAACCCTGAAGACAGTGGTTTGTCCTTAGTTCTTCCCTCTCTTACAGATCCAAGAAAAGCTGCTAGTTTTTCAGTCTGTTCAATTACTTGTTAGAAGAGACTGGAGGTTTCCAAGTTCCTTGCAAGTGGAACAGGGAACCAGAAGATTCTGCTTTTAAGCTTTTTAAAGCTGCGTTTAGTGTAGGTTAATTTTCACCTCTACTCAATCTTTTGCCAGTGTCCCCTGAATTTTAAACCTTTCCTTTTATTGAGGAAAGCATTATTCCAATTTCGTGTGAGTTGCAGAGATTGATCCCACCCATCCTTTCAGTGATCCTCTCCTGGCCTTGGACAGTTTCTTCACCTGTCCACAAAAAAAGCCTCAATAACACATCTCTTTTTCTTTCAGTAAGTTTTTATCCTTTGGGACTCTGCCTGAAACTTCCGTTGTCTTGGTTTGTCCAACTCCTAGATCTGTTTCTTCATCTCAGAACTCTGGTTTCCAGTTGGGTTCCTCTTCTCTCATCTACATGACATTAAAATTCTCCAGACCACGTACTGAGACAATATAGAACTCATCTCTTGTTTTTCCCTTTTCTTTAAAAATACTCTTTTACCTAATGTCCAATATCTTGAACAATGTTTTTTTTTCATTATAGCTTTTGCCATTTTAGTTGTTTTATACAAAGAATAAACACAATTCTATTTCATCTTGCAAGCAGAGTCTCCATATTGACTTCTTAATGTTTAAGTCATGATATCCTGATGTTCTGAATTTTTCAAATAGCTCTTGACAAATATTCTGATATTATTTCTCAGGTATATCAGGCAACTTTTCTATGTAGTATTAGGATAAGATACCTTATGTTTTTAACTGACTGCTAAGAAATTTTTCTAGTTTTTAAATAGTTAAATCACTCCTTTCTATTGTGTTTGGAGTCTGAGATTGACCTTTCACCCTAGTTTCAGATACCACAGGAGACAGTAATTTTCAGAGTACCTATTAGAAGTTTTTGATACAGTAAAATATAAAGTTACTTACCATTTAAAAGGTCTAGAAACTTTCTAAGAGCGCTTGCAATTCACAAATATGTTATAGCTCCATCCTGCCCAGGAGTCTGCTGCTTTGTGTCAGAGCAAGTTTAATTACAGTCGCAGTAGAGAATGCTACCATCCAAAGTGAAGCCCCCCCTAGGAATGTGATGCACAACATGATACTATAGTTAACGTTACTATGTATGATATATATGAAAGATGTTAAGAAAACACTTGTACTAAGAGTTCTTATAAGGAAAATAACTTATTTTTTGGATTTGCTCTTTTTTGTATCTCTGCTAGCTAATTGATGCTAACTAAAATTATGTGGTAATGATTTCACAATATATTTAAATCAAACTGTTATAACTGCACACCTTTAAATTCCACAATTATTTGTATCAATTAAATCTCAAAAAATTGGGGTGGGGGGGCATAGTCAAGCAATTTTTTAATGAAGTTAAATTTATCCTGTAATTTAAAAGTAAAAATAAAACTTTAGGTCAGAGATTGAGAATTTATTTCTTCTTTAACTCAGTTCTAAAACTTTTACATCATTCCTTGCAATTAGATTAAATTCTCTTGAAATGACTGAAAAAAGAGATATCAATTCCCTATAAAGGAGTGTATTTATAGCATGTATCACAAATAAACCAACATAAAATAAATGACATAAGAACATTTTGCAAAATTCAGTGAAGGATGTACAATCATTAGTCTAGATTTTTCTCAAAATTTCTCCTCCATCATTAGGTCTATATGATTTTTCTAATGCTCTTAAGTTCTCAGAGTCCATCTGATATTCTATAAATACTTATTCAAATAGGAATTTACATAATTCTCTAAGTTTAAGCTATAATTTACAGGCACAAGATGGCTTATATCCAAATACAAAAAAAGACATTTATTCTGAAGGAAATAGTATTTTAAGCATAAACTTATAATTCAATATTAATTTTTATACATGAACAAATGACTTTAGGATTCACTTTTTCCATTTTATTTCAATGCACTAGATATTTTGGATCACTTTATATTAATTGATGATTAGAATCAAGATTTTTTTCCTAAAAGTGTCAGATTTAAGTAAATTCATATATATATTTGTTGTAATGAACTTTTTTAAAATGGTCGAATAATAAATAAATCTAAATGTTTCTTTAATTTGAAATGTATCCTAATGTTTGCTGCATTATTTATTTCTCTTAAAAGAATTATTTATAAAATAAGAATGACTTTCCTACTTTTTGTTCACAGAATATTAGTAACAATTCAGATTTCATGTCCATAATTTTTTTCCCCATCAATATGATAATCATTATAATGTGTTTCCCAAATACATTTTTTGAGAATGATAGAGTTAATAATTATAACAAAATATAAACTGAAATTGCCCTTAAATACTGAAGTACATAGTCATCATTAAGAAATAACTTGTCGCAAGTGAATAACATCACAAGTATTAGTACTGACTATTTGGGGTCTCAATCAAAATCATCATTTTAAAATAAAAATCAACTGATAGAGCTTCATGGATTTATTTTTTCTATTCTTTGTACTATTTACCTACACAGATTGTCCCAGGTACTCTTTCAAGAAATATATATATATGCAAATAAATATATATTTTGTATATATAATATGTATAATATTATGCAAGATAATAGATATATGAAATGTAATATATAGTATATTATATTTCATTATTTATATATTGTATAATATTGTATAAATTATATATAAATATATATCTACATATAATATGTAAACATATGTGTGTTCATGTTTAAAGAGGAAGAAAGGGAGAGGAGGAAGAAGCACTTGAAAGTGAGAGAAGGAGCAGGGAAGGGAGGGGAGGGAAGAAAGGACTTTCATTTATTTGCTTATTGGTTTTGCTTGTTTCCTCTGACCCTGGGTCTCGAAATCATGTCCTGGGCTTTACACAGTCTACACCTCGGCCACAGTCTTAGTGCCTGAGCCACCAGGCATTGTCAAGAAAAAAAATTAATATAAATGGATTATTAGCATATGGATCTATGATACTTAATGTCTCCAATAGATAACTAGAAAGCTTAGAGAATTTTAAGACAAATTCTAATGTCTCGATGACTTCATTGATTAAACAGTGATAAAATCTTTAAGTTATACTTCTTATGTACTTGTCAATATGAATTATTGATTAGTGTTGGTGGCACTGAGCTCTCAAATTTGTCTTTCCTAAGAAGCCAGTACAAATTCTTTATTGAAAATAGAGGAAAAGGACTGATCATTACTATCTCAGTGTATTTTACCAATTCTCAAGCTCAAAGAATAAACCCAAAAAGGATCCAGAATTATAATAATAATAGTTCACACTATTACTTTCTCTCTAGAGTATGCACTTGATCTGAGTTAGCAAATAACCTTGGGAATGTTGTACTAGACTTATTTAATACCTGTTTGGCACATTGAAACGTTATCCACAGAATGATGAGTAAAATACTTCCTCATAATGGTGTTTCTTTATTACCTCATAACTTTCGACCTAGAGATCCGGAAATAAAACAAATGTGCTCGCAATTCAACTTTTATTTATTCTTACACTTTCAAAATGTGATCCTTCACTAAGTAGCCTTAGGGTGCAGCTGTAATAAGTAAAGAATACAATAAATTAAAATGCTCAAAAACCAGCTTAGAACAATATTAAAACAGCATGACAAGACATTAAAATTGTGAATATCCATTAAATCTTGCTGCATCACTGCATAAGACAATCTGGGAGTATTCTTTTGTATGATTTTGTGTAAGGTCAACATAGAGATAATTTATCAAGCACTTTCTAGCAGGTGCTCAATAAGTGCATGTTGGGTAAATAATTAAATACACAAATAAATACTTAAACATTTAAGGACAAGAATGGAAAAGGAAATGTTTTATACAGTGTATTAGATGCCATAAAGAAATTGAAACCCTAGCTTCCAATGGGGTTAAAACAATGATTTGTATCAGTGAATATTTTTCTGTTAAATTTCAATGAATTAAAAATATCCTCTAAATGCAATACTAATTACAAATTATGCAATAAGAAATTATGTGTATTTAAATGATTACGAACAATGATCTCTTTAGAGTACTTTACAAAAAATACTATAACAATGGCACAAAATTTTTTATTGAGTGTAGAAACTATCCAATATATCATGAAAGATAATGCCTCAAAAACAAAGAGTTTAATTTTGCATAGGTCAATATTAACTGAACAGGTCATTAAAATGTCCACAACTTAGAAAATGAAGTAACGTATCTTAAAATTAATGTATACTTAATATATTATTAGATAATGAATTACCAATGGATCTGTATATAATTGAGATACTCACTTATCTTCCATAGTTGATATATGCTATAATACTTGCACTTTGTCTTCAAAACTCTCATATATCCATCACTAAAATATTATTTTCCCGTTGTCTTAGCCAGTAGACTAAAGTTTAATGAATCTTAGTTCATTATCTTTTCACTTAAATGATATAACATTGATTCAAAGTCCTCAGCATATTTGGGTTCAACAGAGATTGGTTGTATAAATATTTAGTTTGCTATGGACTCAGACATCCTGGGGCTGCTGCATCTCACAGTGAAATACTCTCCTTGAACTCACAATTCTTACTGCAAATGCCAAAATTCAAGATTCAATGAGGAGATCATCACAATCTGTAGGGAGAATGGGCAATTGAAAAAATCTGCTGAGCCAGATGGCATACTCAAGAATCAGAAATCTCAGATTTACAACTTGTTGAAAGTGAAGATACAGTTTCTTCTTCAGATAGCCAATAAGACATAGATAAAACAAAGAAAGTAAAAGGAAAGGCAGGATGAAATTCAGAAAAATCAGGTTCATTGAAAACAGTTTGGACTATTATTAAGATGCATTGCCAACTGCTTTCTCTTCATTTGTGAAAAGCAGGGCTGAGTCTGTCACTGGCTCCCCTACATCTCAGATACTGTCATGGCTGTCACTGATGTCTCCAAGGGCGTCATGAGGACAGTGTTATAATCAGTACTGAATGTGTTTGAGAAATGGGAAGGCCTCCCAGAACTCTAGAAGCATGTGAGTGATGTCGTCTAGAGACTAAGACTAAGAATTTAAAAAAAATGCTTCAGTTCACAGAACAAAGGTATCATAACCAGTATACCATGAATCTAGGAAGGCACATGATTAATAGATCAAAATTCTGCCTGCTGATGTTCTATAAACCACACTATTCTTTACTTTGAATGTATTAGTCCTTTCACTATAAGATGATGTTTTTCTCCAAAACTTTCATTAATATCAGAACTAGCATGCAATCGAATTCGTATTTGCTCTGATGAAACTCTTAATTCAATGTTGGGCCTTTTATTTATCTCTAGGGTTTTGGACTACAGAGAAGAGGAAAGATTCATGAACTTTAAAGAACCTAAGTTAAGTAAAACAGCTTCAACAATCAATATTCTTCTAAGGCAGTTTATTGAACTCTTAATTTTATATTTAATATGGTTCTATTTTATATTTGATTTTAACATGGAAAACCCCCCCAAATTTTGTTTTACTGTATTCTTCTATCATGAACAATGCAGTGTTATCACAAGGACTAATGGAATAGTTTGTACTTTTAAGCATGTAACATTTTCTTGTGAGTTTTGACATTTGGCCATCAAGACTCATATATATACACACACACACACATACACATAGACCAAATAAAGTTAACTGAGTCATAAAGAAAGCAGCTGAACTAAATTATATGTTCCGAAATGTATTATAAAAATGTTCAAAATAGTTTTCTTCAATTTCTATTCACCTATATAAAGAATGTTCATAAAAATTTAAAAAAGCAGAATCAATGATTCAAATTTAGAAAAGAATACAGTCATTTCATGTGCTCGTAAGTAGAAGAAAATGTTTTGACATACCTTGGTGCTTATATTTCAGACAAACACGGAGAAAACACTTGAGTTGTTTTTTTTTTTTTACCTTTGGTCTCATTTCCACATTCTTCAGGTACCTTTCAAAATATTAACTGTGACTTTGTAAAATGGTAAATGTTCTAAAAGGCTGTTTTAGCATATGTAGCAGTGCCCTGTCATCTCTGCTGGCACTCACTCTATGGTATATGTCAAATGTTTCTTCCTTCTGTCATCTGTGACTCTCTACCTGTATGACTTTCTGTGCACAGGGGTATGCTCTTCTCACTAACACTCTGCTCACTTGTGAGTCCAGTTGGAGTGCTTGGAAGCAAGATAGATAATTAACACTCATTAAGAGAAATCCTCATTGGAGGACAAGAGACTGAAGGAATACACCATCATCCTTACCCTTCAGGAGGTGAGATCAGTCTGAGGAACCTCTGTGTTGTCTCCCAAAATCTTCCTTCAAAAAGTGTACCTCAGTTGTCCATCTGCTTATTAACAACTCTCATAAGCATTCTCTTCCCGCTCCCCACCCCCCACCATCTCTCTCTGTCTCTCCTTCCTATGCTTCTATTGGTACCTCCCAGTAAATTCTTGAATAAAGATTTTGAAATCACAACCTAATTTAAAAGTTTGCTTCTGGGTGGAAAACCCACAACTGTCAGGAGAATGTGATCATCTTAAAAAGCAAAGAAGCTAGTGAAACTAGAGAAGGAAAGAACTAACCACAAGGTGAAGAAATGGCCTGATTGTAACACAGTACAAATGAAAGAGCTAGGGACAAACAGAAGATAAAATAATATAAGTGGAGAAAACTTTGTTGTGGAGGCAAGCGGAATTTTAAGATAAAGAGGGTGAAAAATTAGATTTTCAAAAAAGTAAAGAGAAGCAAAAGAGAGCAAAAGCAAGAAAAAAGAAAAGTCAGAACAAAATATTTGGTCACTAACTCCTTCACTTGTCATTTTTTTAGTTTATCTTGACCAGGAAAATAACCTCTCCTAAGAGGCTGGGAGAGAAAATAATAGCTCACACTTGGCAATTGTTTTTGGAGAAATCTAAGTATAAGAATCAATTGTGAAAGAGAGTTCAAGTGTTGAACCATTAATAAGGTTAATGTGTATGTCGAAGAAAGAAGTAGTCATAAGGAATCAGTGCTCGGAGAAGCAAAGATGAAAATAATGGATGTCAATTCAGTGTGATTTCATAAACAAGATAGCCAAAGCAAATCCCAGAACTGACTACTGAATCACCCTTGGTTTATATTGAATTGTGTCTCATTTCTCTAAGACAGTTGGTATTTGTTTCTTTAAGACATTGAACGTTTGCTTTCCTTACTCTTGAGGAGATAGATACAAGTGGAATACAAGTCTTGAGGTAAGTAGAGACTTGCTTTAAAAGAAAGTACCAATGTGTTTCCTGAAATGGTTATACTATACTACACTCCAACATGCAGTGTGTGAGGGGTCTGTTTGCACTGCATCTACACCAACATTTGTGTTGTCCATCTTTTAACTTTAGATGTGATAGTGGGTGTACAGTGATGTGTCCCAGTTAAAGATAACATTTGCATGTTAAGATCATTATCTTTCTCTTTTTTATTAAAAAAACTTTCATGTGTTTATGAGAAACAGCATATCTTATGAAATATTTATTCAAAATTTTTCTTCTTCATTATTTTCCTCTTAACTTTGGCAAGAAGACAGAAGTTCTGTGATAATAAAACAAATTATTTTTACCCTATGCTATCAAAAATACTATTTTCTAAGTTGCAAAAAGTGAGTTTTTCATTTAAGTTCATATGAAACAATGCTGTATTCAAAATGATTTGTTACAGATGCAAAGTGTTTCAGGTTTCTAAAGATGGTATAATGTATATATTTCTACTAACAAATAAATAAATTCTTGCATAACTTGTAGATTCCCAGGGGCCCCAATCCAAACAGTAGCTTTCATTTCTCAAATCTGACAAGATAAACAAGTCTTAATTGTTATTACTTATCTATTTCTCAAATTTAACAAATAGCGCCATTATGCGCCCTAATGTGCCTGAGGGTCTCTTTAACATGTGCTGTTTCTTTCTCTCTTTAATAAAGAACAAGCAAAAAGCTCCCTCTTACTATATACCACCAGCATTAAAAAATACTATAGCTATTTTATTTAAGATGTATGATCCCTAAACATCAGGTATTGTGGAAATCTTGGGAGGAGAACTATTACCTAAAGTATAATCTAGATTAGTAGCAATGTCAGCCTTAAATATAGATTACAGATTTCTAACAATTTTCCAAAAATATATCAAGGTATAACTATCTCATAAAGCTCACTATATTCAAATCAACATTGAAATTTTGAAGGATCAATTCTAATATAATGGGATTTTAGAGATTAACTGGACTCAAAAGATTCTTTAGCATTTGTTGCTCAAATATTTGTTAATTATATAACAAAAGATTTCACAAACACATGAATTGTGACATGTAAGTTTTTAAAGATTGATACCTATGAAAATTATCTTGCTATCTAAGCAATAATTTTGTATCAGTGAAGGGATTATATAACTGTACTTCTGGTTGAATGAGCCACAATCAATCTTTAGGCCTATAGAATATTCTATAACAATAATAATTAAAAATATATATTTTACAAGCTTCAGCCTTGAAGTGTACATGATATAAAATATGGCAAACTACAACTTAATTTGCATTGAGAAGCTAACATCTAAGTTCTTAAAATATACGCTTAAGCCTGAATAAGTTCATTATTATGATTATTGGGTATTTTTGAAAATCATATATTTTACATTTCAAAATTTTTACAATGCACATGAACAAAATCATCTTCCTCTGAGGCTACAAAATGATTGGCATAGATCATACTCTATTATGTCACAGTCTAATACATGATAGGCTTAAATTACCAAATAAAAGCATCTTGTAAGTAGCAGAATTTGATCAAAAGACATTTTATTCAATGAAGAGCCACTAAAACTTTAATCTTCTCTGACCAGGTATAACAAGGTTGAAAAAAATCAGTATTTAACAATATTTTATCTGAATACTAATTCTCATTAGTTAAAAATAGCTTATTGGAGTACCAAATTGCAGTAGATAGCAAGTTCTGTCACGGAAAGCAAGAATGACATGGTTTGTTGACAATGACTGCTCTGAGCATGATAAGTACAAGTGACCTGTCTGTGCTGACCCTGTCTTCTAATCTCTTCATTGTGATTCCTTCATTCAATGTTATTAAAAAGGATTCAAGAGTCAAACTCTTCATGGTTTTAGAAGAAAATATAAAAATAACTCTAAAACTTGGGTCTTTGACTATAATATCTCATTCTTCTTTTGTTTTTAAAAATAATTTTACAGTTATTTTTAAACATTTGACAAACTAGTTGCAGGATTATTGACTTGCTGAACTTTACTGAACAAGGTACTCAGTTTATATAAAAGATACTCACCAAAAGTATGATGTAAGAATTCTAGCAGAATTACTTTAAAAAATACTGTTATCTGGTAAAAAGCAATACTGTTTTCTGGAGATAAATAACAAAATATATTCTATCACTACAACTTTTCCCTAACTTCAGGACAAATAATTATCTTGTGACCACAGCCTTATTTTTAGTTATGACCTCAGACTACATTAAGAAACAATGGCTTCATGACTCCTGCATGGAAAAATAAGATCAATTTGTAATTGATATTGATGTGTCTTGACATCATGACTTTCATCTTGACATTTTTTGTAAAGCACAATGCTATTATGTGAAATTATGTGTTTTTATGGGCATTTGGAGAATGCTGATAAAGACAGTGAGGATACCCAATGCTATTTCATGCAACTGCATGTGGGAAATAGGAATGCGTTCATTCACCAATATTTTTCTTTGATGTTTACCTAATAGTTAAGAAATTAATTGCTTTGTGTGAAATAAGCTGGTTGTTTTGTAGACAGATCACACCGATCGTTTATTTAATAATAGTTGCATTCTGGTATCTTTTTTTAAAGGAAAGGTGCAGACAGGAATGAAGACAAGTAGGCAGGTAGGCAGGAAGAGAGAGAATGAAGAAACATCTTTATTTTATTTTTGTTTAGTGTTCTCACTGGTTGCTTCCCCTGGAACCTAGGATTTGAACCCAGATGTATATGGTTTTGCTCCTTCAGAGGCGATACCAAACTGGTGCTCCAACAGGGCACATCTCTGATGACTTTTTGAATGACCTAAGAGGGTTGGATTTACTAAAGTCTTTATTTGCTTCTTATGGAAGAACGAAGGGCTTATAGGATAACTGCATTTAGTCTTACACATGACAAGCTTGCTAAAAATTTCAATAGTACTGAATTTCAATCTACAGTCTCTTACATGAATAATGAGAATCTCCTCTGACACAAAGAATATCACCAACTTTCCAAATATAATTAAATGAAAATCTCTGGGGAAATTCCTCACTCTCAAACCAATGGCCATAGCCACTTATATAAAAGATTCTCATCTAAAGCAAATAACAAAGGAAAACATGTCCAACAATGACTTATGAGTCAATAGTGCTTCAATGATTCATTTTGGAGTATAACAATAATGTTTTAAAAAGTCTGTCAAAGCTTAATACAAGTATAACTGAAATAGTAAAGGGAAAAAGAGACTTTAATTTTCTGATGCTGAACACGTTTTGTTGCAGTGAAGAAAAATTACAACTATTGTTCAGTTATTTAGTGTGTTATTGCAACATTATATAACACAGAACATTTATTGTTATAGAAAGTGCTTTTCACTTTAAAGGCCCAAGTCGTAAAAAGTTGTGCACCGGTTATTATCATTTACCTTTTCTTTAGGTACATTACTTTTCATATGCTTTCATTAGTGCTTTGCTCCCTAGTGTGTAAGTAACTTAAAATCTACTTGCCAAACCTCAGCTGGGGAGGAAAAAAAAAAAGAGTTATTCTTCCTTCAATTCTTTAAGTTGGAACAAAGCATTTTTAAGAGATGGTAGTTATATAAAAGTCAGATGGAAGAGCCTATAACATTGCTAGAAAGCATCACATTGCTCTTCCTGATCCGCAGGACTTAATAGGCTTCAGGCAATTAATAGACACTCTTAGAGTTTTATGTGATCTTAATTTTACACAGTGCCCTAACAATGACTACTCTAAAATGCTTGGTTAATCCTTCCTCACAAAGCTTGATATTTTCTTGAACACAAGGTAGCTTTGTTGTATTTCTTAGGAAAGGAAAAATACTTAAGGTAGCTATCTTGAATTACTTGCCTAGAATGTGAACATTGACTAAGTCTATTATCTTTATCTTTTTACTGATAAGGTAATTTATATGATCTGATATCTGTTCTTTGATGCATTTTTAGGCCATGAATTAATACCAGTAAAAAGTTAAAATGCTATGTTTTCAAAATATTAGATTATTTTCAACATTACAAAATGTTACATATTTGGGCAATAATTCCATAAAGCATAAATTTTGCTATCTATACTAGTCTGCTAGTACTTGGAAATTATTGTATAAAAAGGCAAAGGTGGTCAAAAGCATGGATAACAATAACTAGGTGACCAAATGATTTGCTTGTATACTTTCCTCCAAAGTTTATGAAAAAATAGACGCAAAAGTAATGTAAGTTGCAACTTGTCAACCAGAGTTACCCATTATTGGTGTGTCAGAAAAGTGTTCTCTGCTTTGGTCAATATTTAACATCCAGAGAACTGAGTTTATCTAGAAACAATCATCGGATGATTGCAAGCAAATGAAAATAATTGTTGAAAATGATTTGACACCAAAAGAAAATAGTGAGGGTAAGTTGACCCAGACTTTCCAGCTAAATGAGGTAGAGACGCCTCTCTCCTAACCTTAATGTTGCCATAGGAGTTAAGAGTGATATTGACGAGTCTATGAAATTAATATAGACTCTCTGAGGAGCCTCAGGAAGAATGGGATCGCATTGTCTGGGGACCTGTGTGTGTGTGTGTGTGTGTGTGTGTGTATGTGTGTGTGTGTATGTGTGTGTGCGTGTGTGTGAAGAGGGCTTGTTTTTAGCTCCAGGGAGTGCAAGCTGACCTTAATGTCCCTTCTTAAAAATATTTGTTCACTATTGCTTTCTGTTTGACTCTGATTTCAGAGACCAGAGGGACTTTATGTGGGTGGTTTCAGAAGTTTATCACATCCTATCTCTGAAGTTATTTCCAGAAGGATAGACATTCCCAGAATAAGATTTTTTTTGTCCATGGAATTATTTTATTTTGTAAACCTTTACTACATTTGTTTCTTTAAGGAAAATTTATTGAGGTAATTTTGATTGTCCAAAATAATATGTGTAGGTTCACCATTGTCAAATATATGCCAGCACACTATGCCTACCACTGAGTTACCAAATGTCCTTTACTGCTGTCCATTAGAACCCACCACAACTTGCTCCTGCCTCCCAACCCCCTGCCCTACTGGTAACCTAGGTCTATGTTCAGTGTCCAAGGGTTGGTTTTTATTTTGTCTGTTCATTTGCTTTGTTTGGTTGGATTCCACATGTGAATGATATCATTTGGTATTTTATTTCTTCTTCTGACATTTCACTTAGCATAACCTCTAGTTCCATCCATGTTGTCATAAATGACATGATTCAGAATGAAAATTTTTTGATAATAATTCTTTCTCTTCCAAGTAGTTCTTATTGCTAACAGTCTTATTTTTTCAATTCAATTACTTTGTTCTGTTTTCACTGCTTATTTCAACTCTGCAGTCTTTATGGACAGCTGCCCAAATGCAAGACTTAGAAGGTTAGCAGTTCTGCTGCTGAAAATGTTTCATCACATTGCACTGTTCCATTCTTGTCATAGTAAATCTTTGTGTGTCACAAAGAAAATTTACTTCTCAGGTAGGTATATTCTCAAACGTTCCACCCTAAACCCCAGGAAAGTGAGAACAAGTCTTAGCTCCAATTAGTATCTCTAGAATGGTAAATAGCACATGCAAAGTAGCCCATGGCTACATGTTTTCCCAGTCACATGGAAGTCAAGCAGATAGACCTCTGTACTGTATAATATTTTTGCCTTCTGTATGGGGGATCTGCTATTTTATTTCATTTGACAGGGTATCTTTTTCTGTTATTTCTTGTACTCAACTACTCTTCACTGTTCTCTACTTTGTTCTTTGCCTCTAGGGACTTTTCTTTGGTTCAAGCCAATGAAAGAGAGTGAGGTCAAAGTATTTATAGATCCAACACCACATCTGTTTCACAGGTGTTCAAGCGCAGACTGAGCAACATCCAGCCTAGGGGATAGTCTGAGGAAATCACAAGAAGACACAGACCATGAGAACATAGTTTTTATTATACTCACCAAAGGGAGGGTCCCAATGGCAGCAGGTCAGGAAGGATTTCTCCTCCAACGGCCATTGGACATGTTTTCATCTCCCTTGGTGGCTGGTCAGGTAAGTTACCAGGAAGTTACTGTGTTGCCAGCAAGGAGAGAATTTATTTTAAAGGGGATACCAACATTGAGAGGGTAGTGAGTGGACAAAAACAGCCAAGTTCCAGGACAGGACATTTCAGGTACAATCAGTGTGGTTGAAGGCAGTTATAGTACCAGAAAATCCATCTGTTGCATGCAGTTCCACGCTCAGAGCTGGTCAGGCACTGAGCCTACTTTTCAAGGTTAAGCTTGGATCATGTTCTCATGCTTCCCCACAATATCCTAAGTTGCTTCCATGAACTAAATGTCACAGACAGCTTCCATTGTCCGTTTTCACCATCATCTCCACACATTTCTCTTTCAGGTCCTTGTAATCACACCCCTCCCTTGTCCTTTGGGCCTAGAAAGGTAAAAGTACCCCTACTCATAACACCCTTTCCCTTGTGGTTTTCCTGCTTTATGCTCACATCTTTAAAAAGTGTTTCTATTAATCATTATTAAACTCTCTTAAAATAACCCAATTCACTGTGCCCTTTGTTTTCTAACAGCCTCTGACTGGTACATCACAAATAGCTCTTCATCTTTTCATAGTGGATTTTGATCTCCTCAGAAGATCTGAAGACCAGAGCTTTTACAGGGTCAGTCCAATGGGAGTGTATCATATCAAAGGACTGAAAAGAAGTCCTGTGGGGAATAGTGTATGTAGTGATAGTTGGTTATCCACAGTAGAGGGAAACTTCAGAATAATCTGAATTCTACCACGTAGAGTAGGTGGGCCTTGTCTTCAGTGTCACCACTTAGGCTACATGTATTCATATCATTTGTCAGTTTTGAATAAAAATTATTAAGGCCAGTCAATGAATTTAAGAATTCTTTGATTCTTTATCATTATTTTTTTTCATTGTGAAATACAGAGTATTTTATTTGTCTGGGGCTATTGTCACACTCATAACTGGCTAAATTAATATAACAGAAATGAATTCTCAATTCAGATGATCAAAATCAAGTTGCTGATTTGGTTACTTCATTGCAGAGGTTCTGAGTGAGAAAATATTTTTTATGTTTCTCTTTTAGGTTCTGATGATGGTCATCAATCCTTGGTATTCCTTGGCTTGTAACTGAATCACTATGGTCTCTGCTTCTGTCACATAAACTTCTTTACACTCTGTGATTCTTCAGCTTTTAAAATGACACATGGCATTGGATTTTTATCTCACTCTAATCCAGCTTGAGTTCACCCAATTAATCACATCTGCAAAGACTCTTTTTCCAAATAAGATCATATTTGGTCTAGAATTTTCTTTCTTAGTGATGTCCTTGTCTGATTTTGGTATCAGTGTAAAGTTGGTCTTATAGAAGGTATTGGAAAGTGTTCACTGTTCTTGGATTTTCTGGGAAAGTTTGAGAAGATAGGTCTTAATTTTTCTCTGAAAGTTTGGTAAAATTCGTTAATAAAGCTATCTAGTCTGGAGCTTTTATTTTTGGGGAGACTTCATCACTTCTTCAATCCCTTGCCTGTCATAGTTCTGTTTAAGTCTTCCATTTCTTCCTGCTTCAATCTTGGTAGTTTGTTTCTAAAAACATGTCCATGTTCTTGAGGTTGTCCAATTTACTGACATATAACTGTTCACAGTAGGTTCTTATGATGCCTTCTATTTCTGAGGGATCCTTTGTAACTTACCCCCTATTGTTTCTGATTTTAATTATGAGATATTTCTTATTGAGCCTACCAAAGATTTGTCAAATTTGTTTATTTTTCAGAGAATCAGCTTTTGATCTCATTGATCTTCTGAATTGTCTTTTTGATTTCTACTTTATTTATTTCTACCTGAATTTTTATTTCCTTTCTACTACTGAATTTTGGCTTTAATTGTTCTTTTTCTAGTTGCTTTAGATAAAGGTTTATTTAGATTGTTTATTTACAGTTTTTCTTACTTCTTGAGGTAGTCCTGGATTGTGATAAACTTCCCACTTACACTGCTTTTGGCATATCCCACAAGTCCTGAAAGCTCATGTATTGATTCTCATATGTCCAAGTACTTTTAAAATTTCCTTTAATTAAATCTTTGACTCAAAAGTCATTCATAAATGTATTGTTTAGCCTCCAAATATTTATGAATTCCCAGCCTTTGCTTTGTGGTTATTGTCTAGTTTTATGTCATTGTGATTGGAGAAGATGTTTGGTATGATTTCAATCTTTGTAAATTTGTTGAGACATATTTTGTTTACCAACATATAGTCTATCCTTGAGAATGTTCCATAATCACTTGAGAAAAATTTGAATTCTGCCATTGTTGGATAAAGTGTCATTATATGTCTATTAAACTTATGTATTCAAATTTGCCATTTAAAGCTGATGTTTCCTTGTTAATTTCTTCCTGGTTGATCTGTTCATTGTTGTAAGTGGGGTAATGAAGTTTTGTACTGTTATTATAATGCTGTCAATGCCTCTCTTTAGTTCCATTAATAATTACTTTAAGAATTTTGTTGCTCCTTCATTTGGTACATATATATTAATAAGAGTTATGTCTTCTAATTGAATTAACTTCTTAAATATTATGTAATGTCCATCCCTGTCTTTTGTTATATTATTTTTGCTGGAAGTCTATTTTATCTGATATAAATATGACTGTTCCTGCAATTTTTTTCAGGTTACCATTGGACTATAGGATTGTCTTCCAAGACTTAGATCCCATGTTTCTTTCTAATGTAGATGAGTCTCCTGAATGCAGCAGAAAGTTGGGTTATGTTTTTTAAATCCATTTAGCCTTTCTATGCATTTTAGGGTGATTTTTGCTATGTGACGGATTATTGCCATTTTGTTCATTGTTGTCTGGGTGTTTTTGCAGACATTGTCTTTGTTCTCTTTCTCTTCTTAAATGATTTAAAGGTATTTATGTTGTACTTGGTTTCTTTTTTATTTTCCTTTTTGTTTTTGCCCTGGGATTATGCTTTGAGGATATCTTGGGCTTTAGAAAAGTGTTTCTATGCTCATAACCTGTTTGTACTTGAATGCGAGTTAATCTTGAGATCATTCTAACAGTTTGCATTTCTGTACTCTTTCTTCCCACATTTTATACTTTTGATGTCTTGCCGTTTTCAGTGGTCTCTTTTCATTTTAAGGAACTCCCTTTAGTAATTCCTGTAAAGTTGGTTTTGTGGTGATGAATAAATTTTGTTTGTCTATAAAGCTCTTTAACATGTCTTCAATCCTAAATGATTAGCCAGGTAGAGTATCATGGTTGGAAGTCCTTTTCTTTCAGCACTTTGCCTGTAAAGTTTCAACTGGGAAATCTGCTGACAACCTTGTGGGTACTCCTTTGTAAGTAACTCATTTTTCTCTAGCTGTTTTTAAGATTCTCTCTTTATCTTGTACTTTTGATATTTTTATTTTTACAGATTTTGACAATATTTTTTGTTATAGGTCTGTTTAGGTTTCTTTTGCTTGGAAATCTTTAGCTTCCTGGGTCTGGAGGTCTGTAGCCTTCCTTAAGTTAGGGAAATTCTCAACTATTATTTCTGTCCCCTTCTCTCTCTCTCTTCCTCTTCTGGCATCCTTCTGATGTGAATGTTACCTCTTGATGTTATCCCATAGGTCTCATATACTATTTTCATTTCTTTGTATTAATTTTCTCTTTTCTGGTCTGCTTGAATGCCTTCCACTGTCCTAATATCTAACTAATGATTCTATTGGAGGATCTTGTATCCTACTGTTGAGCCTCTCTATTAGGTTTTAAGGCTTTTTATCTCAGCTATTTTGCTCTTTAGCTCCATGAATTCTGATTGTAACTGCCTCATATTTCCTCTTTGCTGTAGTTCTCTTTCTTTCCTCTATTGTTTTCTTGATTTCAGTGAGTGTCATTAAAACTCTTGCTTGAAGGTCTTCATCAGATAGATTGCTTACGTCCATTATACTCAAATTTTCCCCTGAACTTTTGTTTTATCATTTCACATATATTTTTCTGTCTCTTTGATCTCTTAAACACTCTGTGTTTATTTCTATGAGTTCGTCTTCCCTGATGTAAAGACATTGTGGTCAGATATCAAGCTGCACAGAACAGACATAGGCCTGGAAAACTGGGCTTCCTTTAGTTGTGTGATCACAACACTCACCAGATTTATTGAAATTCTAGGGTAATCCCAGGATTAAGTGCTTGAGTCCTGAGAATCTAACCTTAAAATTTGGAATTAGGGTAGAGAATGCATAGTTTACCCACAGAGTCACCGGCATCAAGGACAAAGTTGAATGAGAGAGACCCAAGAGATATGATCGCACTCTGTAATCAGGCCATAGTCCAAACAGTCCACAGGAGAGAGACAGCTGAGAACTGGTCTTCGTGGAGCATACTACCTTGTCAAAATCCCTCTGTCCTCTAGAGGAGTGGCAGTCCTAGCAAGTCCTGATACCTGGAGGGTGGAATTTCAGGAGGTACAAGCAAGTAGGAAGCCGTTTATTTGCAGTACCATGCTGGCAGGAACTGCCATTTTCATGGAGTCCTTATCATTTCTCTGTGAGAAAGATAGAATGGAATGCTCCTTGCCAGAAATCAGACATGAGTGCTGCTGACTTGGCTGTCTGTCTCTGGCAGCCAGTGGAGAGGAAACTGTGAGCACCAGCAGAATGACACCAGGGTGCTAACAGTGGAAATGATGGGCACTTCTCCCTGGGAGCTTTCTTAGAATGGCATCCTTCTGTTCTGCAACCATGAGGAAGTGGAGTTCACAGGGAAACTAGGTTCCTTCCTAACTCTCACTCAGGATTCCAGCTCAGTAAATAAATGCTAGTTCTCAGGTATGGGCATGCTCACTGAGACAAAAAGCCCTTTAGCTTTGGAAGAGTATCAAACAAGGTCATATTCTGACATTCTGAGTATATGCAAATTTTGAAGAGACAAGAAATAACTGTTTCTGATATTTGGCAATGTAACTGAAATCTATTCTTAAAAAGAGATACTTCCACTAATAGTATTGTTAAATGCACTCTGAAAAGAAGACAAAAGAAAGTTACCTTTTTCATCATATTAAGCGATTGCTACCTATTTGTATGAAGATTCCATTTTTGATAAACTTCTTATTTTATTTTTCTAAATATAGTTACTCAGTAGCCTCAACACAGTACTTACTTATTCTGGAAATGACTAATTTACTAGACTGATTCATAGATAGAACTATGACATAGAATCTTGTTATTGGCAGGAAACTTTTACCTCTGTTCTACCACTTAATCTATTCCAAAATCCATGAAAGTTTTTACTCATCTGTTTATTCATTTATTCTTTCATTCCTTAATTCTATAATCAAACAACCAAAGAATGAATTAGACATTGAGGAATATATATTTTATTTACCCTTTGGGATTTTATAGGTTAATATGAGTGGGAGTAGATACAAACTTATTAAATTATTTTTACACTGTGATTATACACACATTTACATTCATTATATGTTTGAATATGAACTATTTAAAACAAATTTTATATATAACATAAAAATAAATAATGTAGGCATTGATGTAATGGGAAATGAATTCTATATTTATCACATAGTAAACACTCAATATTTACTTAATTAAAATGAGTTTTTATTAATTAAAATTAGACTGAGATCAGGGTAATTTTCCTTGAGAAAGTACCGCCTTCTATATGTGTTTTCAAAAACTAGTAGATATTAGCCTGATGAAATAAATGGAAGTCATTCTAAATATGAAGAACAGAATGCATAAAGGTAGATGCATGCCCCAGAAGGTTTAAAAGTGTTTATGTTGACTAGAGAAAGGATGCTGAAATATATGTGTGTGTATGTGTGTAAGTGTGTATGTGTGTCTATAATTGTAATAGAAGAGTTTATGGATATAAGAAGAAAACACATCAGGAAGAAGAGCTAAAAAATTTAGATATTTTGCTGAGGACCATTTAAGTGTAATACTGCAAAGTTGACTCAAGCTGCAATGTGGAAGTTGGGCAGAGTTAGGGAGTGCTGATCAAGCAAGAACGTAAGAGGTAATTCATGTGAAAAAATGATAGGAACTGAAATAATTTTCCAGAAAGAGAATAGTGTTCAGGTCATTTAGAATATAGAATTTTCAAGCTAATAGGTTATGGTGATAGTAGAAAATAGTTGACTATATTTTACTTTGTTTTTTTCAGCTCACCCATGTTTCTACAGACTAGCTGATCTATTTTTGAAAACATCTTTAAGAAGTGATGATCCGCATCCCTGAAATTTGACCATCATCTGTGTTGCTGGAAGTAAATAAATAAATAAATAAATAAATCCTCTATAAGATAGTTTTTCTTATATTAAAATACAGATAAATTTTCCTCTCCACATTTTTACATATTTTTTTCAGGTAAAAATAAATCCAGTTATTGAATTATTTCTTAAATGGTATGACTTCTGGCTAATGTTCTGTTCTAGCCACAAATTTCTAACGTATTGATTACATATTTAAAAATTGGTGACTCACATGATTCCAGATGTGGACTGGGCAATGTATACCTAGAAGAACAATCTCTTTTGTTCTTAGTGTGTTGTTCTAATAGCAGATCTGCACTGCTCTTGCATAATCTGCTTCCTTCCCTCCTCATTTCTTTGTTTCTTTCTCCTATCTTTCCATTCCTTCAGTAGTTAATTGGTTCATTGGTTAGTTTATTAGTTCTTTCTTTCTTTTTCCTCTCTGTAGTTACTGCATACTGGAATTAATGCTCTTCTGAACTTACAGCAACCTAAAATCTTGACGTTATGTAGCATTAATGTTATTCTTCAACTTATAGTTAAGTAGCAATGTTGTTTTAATGTAATGAAGAAAAGCTATGGTTGTGTGATCTCAGCACATCTCATAATTTAAGATATTGTTTTGATTTCTCATTCTTTCATTAACTGTGTTATTCTTCATTCTCTGTTCCATTTATAAAACATTATTCCCCCAAAAGATAATGTTTCTGAAGAATTCTTAATTCCTCTTTTTTGGAATAGAACACTTTTTTATGCCATGTATTATGGTTATCTAAAATTAGTACTTACAATTTACAGATAAAATATTCCTTGATATCAGAATTCATTCTGATTTACTTTTATTTCTCCATTTCCTGGCCTAGAACAGTGCCTAGAACATAATGAATGGTGACCATTATGATGAAGAAATGAGTGGATAAATTTAAAGTAGCAATGGTATAGTTATAATTTTATCAAAGTATCAATTGTTTTTGTTTTGAGAATCAACTTTGTTCCATCTATTCTAGACTGATAATCAAATTTTCTTTTCTGATAGAGAATTAAAAAGTTGCAAATTAGTAATTATCAGTTCCATCTTTCATTTTTAAACATTTCTTGTGTATGTTAAGTGATAAACTTTCTTTAATTTTAATTTATTGAGCATAAATTTATAAGTCTTGTGCTTATCCTTGATTATTAAACTTTTTTTCTTTTCATGTGTCCTTTGAAGATCTATCAGATCCTCTTCTTGTACATCTATATTGGTTTTTACTCCACAGAAAATGTAATTATTTATAGAAATTTAATTTTAAGGACTTTTTTAGGCTTTACATATATATGCATATATACATGTACACACACACATATATATTTAATTTCTTGATCTTCCACCAGCATTCAGCATTATTGTTTCATGGCAATTAGATTTTCTAAATAATATTAACTAATATTATCATTGCCTTAAACATTCCTATATTTTGTCAGTGAAAACTGCCTAATTGCTATGGACTAAGTATAGCAATTTATGGTTGCTTAAACAGCATCTGAGAGACAAATTCTAGATTGATAAAAGTTGATAATTATATAGAGATATAGATATGTATATATCTAAACACAGACATAAAATACCCATCTTTAATGTCTGATGGTATCATACCCAATTGCTAACTACTACACATAATGTTACTGAAGGTGAAAATAATATCAAGTTGTCCTTTACTACCAATATTTATTCTTCTTCATTTTTTGGCAATTCGATCACAATATAGAAATATAAAAATCAGATAGGAGGATAATCACAGTTACAGTGATTGATTTATTTGGAAAACCCAACCCAATTAAGTGAAAAGTCATATAAATGGATATAGGAAAAAAGATAATACAGAGTTCAGAGGTTTTCATTTCACCTTAAATTCTGAAGATTTTTCTCACTAAATTTGTGATTCTAGGTTGATGGTCTTGTCTTCAGTGCCTTAAATATTCACTCCATTTTTTTCTCGCTTAGTTTCTGATGACAAGATTTTGAAATTCTTACTTTTGCTTCTCTAAAGGTATCACGTTTTCCCCGCTTAAGCTTCTTTCCACATTCTGGTTTTTGTCTTTGATTTTCTGAATTCAGAAAATCTTTACAATACCAATGTTCCTTGGTTTTGACCTTTACAAATATTTCTTAGTTCCCTCGCTCCCCCTTAAACAAATCTGGAAGACTAGAGTGAACTAAAGTGGAAGAAATACTGCCCATACAGATGACATAAAACACGGGTAAAGTCTTTCCCCCCTGGAAATAAACCTTTGTTAAAGAGAATTCTCTGAGTCTATTTCACAAAGATTACTCTTCCCCTTCTCCTTCCAGAGCCAAGAGTATATCTTTTTTGATTTTTCACATTGAGAATCAGGTAGAGTTCCTGAAGGTAAAATCTATGAAAGGTGTGGGAAATCCCCATAAGACTGGGGCTTTTAGAAGTTTCCCACTTACAACAGTTCACTCTCAGTCTCTGCAATTCATCAAATTCATTACATAAGTTCACCTAATGGTGTATGGGTCCAGAGACTTGTTCCAAGAAAAAGATTTTAGGTTTTGCCTGTCATTTCAACATCAGTGTGCTAGCTCATACTGAAAATTCAGCTATCAAAAGGATCCATGAAAAGTTGTTGAATTTTAGCTTTTCAGCTTTTTCTTTTGGGATGAGAGTGACACATCAAAGTTCATTATATATTAGAGCTGAATCTGACAAAATTATGTTCCTATAATACATGTGTGCATGTACATGTAATATACTTACATGTGCGTGAGAGATCCCTGAAAGACTGGAGCCTCAATCCAGATTCTTACATACCATATGTAAGATCACTAGGCAAGATACAGCAGACAAAACTTTAAGTGTGAAATTATTCAAGCAAGCAAGAGAGATAGTACACTTCCTAAGGCAACAAGAAGCAGATTTAACTACAGTGAACATCAACACCTATCTTGCCCAATCAGCACATACTTATGGGAAGTCTTTCCGATAATTCCTCCTGTCCCCATTCCGAAGGCACCTAATTACCAGTAGAGCCGTATTGGTAATGTTTCCATTCTGGGGTTTACTTCTGACCCTTAGAACACCACATGAATGTAATGGTTAGGTTGGATTTTTGCAGGGGTGGGAGATATTGCTGATTGCTGATCCTGTCATTTACATGGCTATCCTTTGTCAGGTCTCTTGCTCTATAACCCTAGGGCATCCCACCTAACATACCCACACAAACACACACACACACACACACACACACACACACACACATACACACATGCACACCATCAGAAGATATTTCAGAAAAAAAATTTAAAATACCTAAGATTGACTTTAACAAGAAATGTTTTATATAAAAAATTATCCAGTGTTGTTAAGGAAGACTAAAAAATACTCATTAGTCAGATATCATTTCTCTATAATGAACCTCTAAATTTTACATAATTCCAACAAAATATCAAAGGTGTTTTTTTGGAAAAGAGTAAATTCTATTCTAATATTTATATGAAAAACAAAACAAGAATGACTGGCAAAATTCAGAAACAAAAGCATAAGGCAAGTAAATCTAAATCTACCACAGTTTAAAATAACAAAGTTACTGCAAATAAAATAGTGTTCTATAATGTAGAGTTATTCTTGTGTCAAATATATATATATATATATATATATATATATAATTTCAGAATTTGGAGATGAGTATTTAAAAAAAGAGAAAAAAAAATTATTTGCCCTCTTAGTGCTTATATTCTAGTAAGAAAGATAGATAATAAAAAATAAAATAAGATGAAAAATATATATGATGTTAACAAATGCAATGCAGAGAATTAAGAGGTCAAGATTATCTAATGTTTTGCAAGTCATTGTAAGTATTTTGACATCTTCTTTAGTTTGATGGAAACCCATGGAAGGTTTTGAGCAGAACAGTGACATAATCTGTCATGTGTGAAAAGGACTCCTCTGACTTCTGTGCTGTGAATATATATTAAATATATTTATATATATATATATATGAATATATGTTGAAGAGGAAAGTTTTAAGCAAGTAAGATGTTATAATAATACAGATGAAATACCACTTTATACAGATAAAAGTGGTAGCAATAAAGACTGTGAAAGAAGGTAGTTGTAGAAACAATATAGACTAAATTCATAGAGAAAAATCAGAAATTAATTTGTGGCTTGAAAAAAGTGAGATGGCTGTTTGATGTTCAAGTGAAATCTCATGCAGGGGTTTTTGTGTATAATTCTAGATTTGAAGGGGAAAGTATATGCTGCCAATATCAATGTGGGCTTGTTACGGTATATAGATGATATTTAAAGGCATAAAAATGATGAGACTTCCCAGAGAGCAGCTATAGATGAGCAAAGACTAAATCCTGGGACAAACTATTTTTAGATTGGGGATGTTAGAAAGAAGCATCAAAGGAGTTGCCAGTGAAGAAAAACCACGATAGTGTGGGAGGCTGTGTAATAAAGAGCTTGAATAAGTTTCATCCCCAGTTTCTAGGAGATATCCTTTATATCCTTAGAAATTCCTGAAGATAGTGTATCTTACTTATTCATAAAGGACCTCAAGTTTATGTTAATGAACTAAGGATGAGTACTACCTCTGTCAGAAACACTAACTTTGTGATAAAGGGTTGGAGAGTTTTGAATCATGGTTCTATCAGCTAGAACTCTGGTGATGAGTAGGAAGCAAGTTATTCAATTCACTGGAGTGGTCAATGACTCAATCAGGTAAACCTATGCAATCAAACTTCAGTATAAGTTCTGAATACCAAAGCTCAAGTGAACTTCCCTGATTGACAGTATTCTGCATATTATCAAATGCCAAAGTGTCAGGAGGATAATTGGCCCTGAGTACAAGGAAGCTTCAGGTTTGGGAACCTCCATGACCTCACTCTTACTGGTACTGATTTGCATCCATTTAGTATTAAAATTATAAGCTTAGCACTTTCTCAAGTTCTCTGTCATTCTAGCAAACTGTTGAAACTGAGAGGGTAGTGAAAAACCCTGGATTTTTAACCAGCAGATGAGAAATGAGGTGGCCTGGGAAACTTCAGAGTAATGGATCCTGTCTGAGATAAGGACTAACTTATGGAGAACTTTGCCCTTAACTTGTGAAATTTGGTCTACCTGAATAGTTGGTGTCAAAAGTCATTGCAGGGGCCAAGGAAGAAAATACTTCAGGGAGCAGGAGGTAGTGATTATCTGAAATAGGTTTTATGAGGACTGAGAATTGAGAGCTCCATTAAAAAACATGGAAATTATGGGTGAATTTGAAAAGTGAACATTCTATAGAATTGTAGGGGATACATAGAAAATTCCGTCTCTCTGAGTTCTTCATGAACTGGACACACAAATTAACATCAGACAGTATTGAAAGGAGAAAAGATCAAATTTAATGACATGCATATGAAGAAGTTAAATGGTTGTAAATTCTAATGTAAAACCAAAGACACATCATTTGCTGAGGTATGAAAAAAGCAGGGGGTTTGGGGCATCAAACATGAGGAGGGAGTCTTCACATGAGGGTTATGACTTCATATAACAAAACATTGCCTCTAGACTTTTGCCCTGCCTTACAATAGATTTCACTAATGAAACAGTTGTTTCTGCAGATGACATTATATCTAAGTATCGGGGGTAAGTTTAACAAAGAGCTTCTTTTGTGACCTGCTTTGGTCATTTGAAAATAGCCTAACTGAATATTTTGGGCAAGACTAATCCCATAGAGTTAAATAAGTGAAATATTGACTACAGAGTATTTTCTCTAGAATAAGAAAAGAAGAAATGAGGCAGTAAGAATAGACTACTCTTGATTAGTTTTGCAGCCAATAGGATACACTTGTTATTTTAACTGGAGGTAGATGTAGAGGCCTATTTTTCCTTTTCAAGACAGAACATTTTATTGACTGTTCAGGCTTATGGAAATAATCAATTGAAAGGAAAATATATATGAAGTAGGATATAGTGGGAATTATGCTTGGACAATATCCTTGAGCAAGTGGAAAGCACTAGATTAGGTATGTAACTATAAGGATTGGCCTGTGTAAAGAAAATGACTGTGCTTCATAGTAGCAGAAGAGAAAGGATATATGGGAATAGATGCCTTCAAATGGATAGACATGATAGTTAGAAGAGAAATTCTCTTCTGATTGTTTCTGTTTTGAGTGAAATACAAAGCAAGGTTATAACTAGAGTGGGGATATTATAGATTTTATTGGAACTTTGAAGAGAAAAAGGGAAGTATGAACCCCAGGCAGTACTAAATGCTCATGTGAGGACAGTGGTCATGAATTTTAAATAAAATCAATTGGCATGGAGGCAGTAAATAGCAACAAGGGGCATGGAAATTATCTGCCCCAGACAGAAATGATGGAGAAAGGCTATCATAGCTTGGGAAGGTTGCCAGGGCTCCACAATAATGATGGACTTGGGTTTCTCTCAGATTAAGAAGGTAAAGTGAACATTTAGAAAACAAAGTAGGATATAAGGTGTATAGTGATAACAGAGTAGTGGGGCCTAATAGAAAATCTGTAAACAAGTTTTTGTGTGTTTAGTAATGTAACTGGGGGTGTAGAAAGAAAGATAAAATATTCAATATGAAAAGTAAATTATAAATTTGCAACAAAGCATAAAACTTAAAAAGTTTTAAATGCGTATAGCTTTTCTAAATACGACACAGTGGTTATCATGCTATATTAATCAATTTTACTTCTTAAAATTAAAAAAAATACAAAACATAAGCAAAGGAAAGGAAAATATTGAAGTGAAAAATATTGCTATTTATATTACAAAAAATGGTTAATTTCTTTTATTATTAGTAATCACCATTCACAGTTCATAAAATTCTCCCAGTATGAAAATGGACAAATAATATGAGCAGACTATGAAGAAAGGGGGTTAGAAATGTAGATAGTTCTCAGACATATTGCCACTTCCTCCATATTAACCACATTTAAAAATTATAAATGTGAATTACAAAGTTTGAAATTTTACTCAACAAATTAGCAAAGACAGAAAAGTCTGATAAGAGTCAGAAGAAATTATATTAAACAGTCTATGAGTGCAAAATGGGAAACAAATGGAATATTCATTAATAAGATATTAAGTAAAATATGTAGTACTGTTGCAACGGTACACTAAGGAGCCAATCAAAAGAATAAACAAATTTTAGGTTTAGCTTTGAAGTATACAAAAAGAAAATTGTGTTGGAATAATTGAAAGAGGAAGTAATATTGCAGAGTAATTTTGCATGGTAATACAAAGAAAAAGGCTCCTCAAGACTAAGAACACCGTATATAGTCGTCTCATTGAGTAAAATATAAAGCAATAATACACAAACACACAAATATGTACATGAATTTGTGTTTCATAAAGTATGCAGAAATATATAACAATGTTAATTGCTTCTGAAATTATGGTTCTAGTTGTAAGACATATGGGATGGATGACAGGGTTTTCACTGTACTTCTTCCCAGAAAACTTTGAAGTTTGTACCATATTCATGTTTTCTCTGTAAAAGTTTTAAAGAAATACTTTAAATTACTGAGACAATTAGAAAATAGTGACATAATTTAGGCAAATGAGTTTTAAAAGTATAAGTAACTTAATAGTAAGTGAAAATACAAATTTTCAGAATGTTTAAAAATATAGCATACATTTTTAGAAAATGAAAGTAATAAGACTGTGAGGGCA
The DNA here is from genome assembly GCA_004363575.1 of Solenodon paradoxus. Taxonomy (NCBI): domain Eukaryota; kingdom Metazoa; phylum Chordata; class Mammalia; order Eulipotyphla; family Solenodontidae; genus Solenodon; species Solenodon paradoxus. Next base: position 950,765 of record RJWH01000296.1, read on the forward strand.
AATTCATGAAGAAGTTGAAGAATGTTGAAGTGGACTTAAAAGAAAGGTGTGGTTTGTTGAATTCTATCTTAGTTAAAACATTAAGCATGTTTGCTAAAACTTCTCAGGCAATTAATTAAGAAAGTAAATCAATACTACATAGCTTCCAAATCTGAGATTAAAAAACAAACAAACAAAAACCAGCAAGCAGGAACATTAAAAAGTTGATCAAGAAAGATGAAAGCAAAGTTTAAATAAAATTCAGGAGATATAATGATGAAAAGTCCAAATACATCAGTAATGGCAATAAATGTGAAAGCACTGAACTCATTTACAGTCAGAGGTACTCAGTTGCTCCTCCCTTTGTTAAGGAAAAAAAATTAAAAAGTAATTGTGGTGCTCCTTATATTAGAACTACTGTAATGTGGTTTTGAAGATTATTTTTTATATTTGGAGAAATTCTTGGTGCTCATTTTTCCCCCTAAGTAAGTGTGTTTTTCTGATTTGGGATTTTATTGTTGTTCTCAGCAGAAGTCTAAAATACAGATAAAAGTCATATGTAGATTACAATGACCCAGATGTTTCCCCCTCTCTAAATGAATGCTAATGTCATGTGTCTGTGCAGGCATACAGGCATGTGCATGTATCTTGCTCAGGCTCTTAATTTGGCCATGTGATGTACTCTGGTCAGTGGCACAAGCTTTCTGCTTCTGCGTTCCCTTACCTCAAAAGCATGCCTACTTGAGGAAAAAAAAAATTAGGAACAGAGCCAAATCACAGCAGTCAGTCCTTCAAGGCCATCCAAAGAAACCACTCTCTATCATATGTGATCAGTTCCCATAAGATAAACAAAATTCATCCAATTAACCCCACAGATCTGTGAACTAAATAAATGATTATTGTTCTATGCCACTGAGTTTTGAGCTGGTTCATTATGTCACTTTATGGTGGAAAAACAGATTTCTGATGCAGAAAAGAATTTTGGGATTGACTCAATTAGTGTGAAATAAGTAAATTGGTAATGTTGAGTCCTCATATATCAATATAAAGCAATGCTCTCTAGCAACTGAGTCACAACTCACAAAATCAATGAAAGATCACTTAACAACTCTCTGACAAATAATCAAAATGCTATAGACTTTCTAAAAGTCCCAAAGATCTAACAACCCCTGTTTGTCTATATTTCCTATTAGCATCAAAGTATGTTCTTTCAATACTTTCTGTTCAAGTGCTATGTAATTCTTTTCATTTGCTAGTCATATCCTGCTTCTGACAGCTGCCTTCTCTTTTCTGGCTCTCTTGCCTCTGTTTAACCTGCCACAGCCTTTTGTTTCCCTCCCTATGCTTCATGAAAAGGAAGATAACTTGGCATACCTGCCAAAGACTTATGACAGTAATATATGAGCAGGGGGCTCCCCTGATGTCTTAGAATAAAATCGTACCCTCAAGAAGACAAACCCTCTGTCATTTGGTTTCTAGGGATACAAACATATCTAAAAATGCAGAGCTAAATACATTTAAAAGTGAAAAAATATCTTTAAAAACGGAACGGCACAGAATGATAGAGAGGAATGAGCATGGGCTTTGGAATCAGACACTCCTGGGATTAAATTCCGACAGCCACTTACCTCAGGCAAGTTACTTTACAGCATGGGTATCCCTTTTATCTTCTGCGAGATGTGAGAATTATGTGAGATAGAATAACTAAACTCCAAGCACAACCAGTGTGCTTCTTCCTCCAAATCTCTCTGACCTCATCAACAACTAAGACTTCTTTTACCTCACTCCTAAATATCCCCCAAATCCTTTAGCAATTCTGCTCTGTCTCAGCCCCTCCAAACTGGTAATTCATCCACAGTTCATTAGAAAACACTATTTTAAATTCCACGGAATGTGCAGACCAAATCCAGAAGATGACTTATAGCAATTGTGAAGACATTGTTAGATACAACTATATGCTATAATTAATAGACTATAACTAATCAATTTAATTTATGAATCTTTAGAATAATGGTATTTCCTGAAGGGTCTTCTTATGTGATAGATATTTGACAAAGTGAAAATTCACATCTTGCTTGTATGTATATGTATAGTTTTATTAGCTTTTGAGTCTATTGTATTACCATCCATTTAAATAAATTTTTAAATTATGTGTCCAAATTTGTGCCACATCCACCTTATAGGCATTGAATTATAATGACTAAATATGCAATTATTCTTTTTGATCAATAAAGTAATTTTCTTGTTCTTGACTATTCGATAATAGGATAGAAAACACTACACAGGAAAAAAACAAAAAAATTCCTGACAAATGAGATACATGTATACCATGTCTGAAAAATTAAAATAGAAGCAACCATTTCCTGAATGCTTCAAATGTGCTCTATATTTTAAGCACATTATCTTATTTAAGTCTAATGTAAACTCTCAGAGAAAATATTTTAAGTTCTAACTTACGGGAAGTTAAAATGTTAATTTTTCTCAAGTTAAAAATGTTAATTTGTGTATGTATTTGGATGAAATACTATGAAATCAATGACAAAGTAACTACGAAAACCACCCATATTTGCCACAGTCATTCTAAAACAATGTTCCCATATATTTAGCACCTCCTTTATATAGTGAAATAATTTTATTACCCAGTCAATCCAAGATGCTGTCATTTTATCCTTTTATCTCCTTTTCTCATGAGTTATCTGCCACCTTGCTTTTGACTTTCTGATTCTGCTTTTAAAGTGAATTGATTATACTATTATTGAAGGATTTTAGGAAGGGCATTTCGTGTCAATTTCCGGGTGAAGAGTTGACCTTTAAATGAAGATGGGAATAATTCAAAAGAGGGTAGGATTATTTTCAATTTTTCAAAGCATTAATGCAAATAAGAAGGTTATGTGTTAAAATCACTTTGGGGGATAAATTCAATGAATGGGGATTGGATTACCATCATGAGGTATGTAAGTGCAGCATCATCCTCTGTTATTTCTTTTATCTTTGGCCATAATAATCGGGACAACTTACAGTCTAATGTAACTAATAAGGAATTATTTTAAAGTGCATCTCTTGTACATAGATACTATTAAAGAGTTAAAAGTGCTTTAATTCAGTCATTCTTATACAATATCTCAGAGTGGAAAAAAGGTGCTGAATCAGAATTGCTTTATTCTGGAATTAATCTTAAATTTCTCAGAATTTGGCTGCCAGTATTTATTGTTTTTAGGGAGCAAAGGAAGTATAGCATAAAAATGCTATGTTTATTTGTAGCATGTTTCTGTCTTACTTCTTTGACATCATATAAAATTAAACAGAGTACACTGAATTTTCAGGAATTATTCAAAGATACTGACATTTTGCTCTTATCCAGTAGCGGTGATCCAACTTGGAGGCTGCCATCATAATATATTTTCTGCTGAAAGATGATAAACTAGATATGGGGTTGTAACAGAATCTCCAGCATACTTCAGGCTGAAGATTTCCTTGCTCATCAGAAACATCACACCTAAACAAATCTGGGAAAGAACTATTCTTTTAAGGAAACATTTTTTCTTCATTACTTCTCTATTGGATTTCCCTACCACTTTATTCTCAAGCACGGTCTGAATCCCAACTGCCTAATTCTTTGGCAAATTGAAAGAAGATTGTATTTTGCAGCACTGGGCTTGGTATTACACACTTTCTTGATTTCCTTCTCACCATGGCCCCACCTTCTCATTTTTCTTACCAGATTTTCCAGAGGATACTTCCTAATAAATCATGCCCATATGTGTTCTCATCTCCTGACTGCTTTGAGAAACCCAAACAGATATAAACCTGCAATAAAAATGTGAACACTTTTGATCATTTGGATAATACAATTAGAGTTTATTGAGTACCTATACTATTTTGGCACTGTTGAGACATGCCATTATATAATTAATGTTCTTTCTGGGATTGATGTTTGGTTATCTCTTATTCTTTTATTTCAAGCTTTGGTTATAAAATTGCATGCAATTTAGTGCCTCAGAGAACTTTTCAGACTATCTAAACTAATCCTATCCTTTCATATATGCTTCAACAGTGATAAGGGACAGCTAAAGGAGTAAGGAAACAAATTAAAGGAAAGAAATGCACAGGAGGGAAGATGGGAAGACAGAATCCCTAATCCTAAGAATGTAAAGAAAATGGTAACAACTAAGCAGAGACTAGAGAAGGAAAAGAAGCCTTATGGATATATGCTGAACCCCTTAAGCAGAAAGCTAAGAAAAACAACTATTATGGGATACATGCCTGGAAGATTTCACTCCTAGGGTAGATAGAACGCTGCTGGAGCCTACAGTTTCAGCTTTACTGCCCACAGAGACCCTCTCCTGTCTCGCTGCCTTTCTCTTTAATAAACTTTCCCCTTGTGTCCCTGACATGAGCCTCCACTAAATTCTCTCTTGGACAATGCTCAAGAACCCAAGCCTCCCACTCACAACAAGAGTAGCTATAATAGCTTAGCCATAACTGTAAAATTGACTGGTGGTAAAAGCTGGAATGAAAGCTTCTTCTGTGCTTTTTCTAGTCAGTACAGTACTGTCACCCTGCTGCAATGTGAACACCCCCCATTATCTGCCTTCACAAACAAAACACAAAACAGCTGGTCACCATACTTCCTATTTGGGTAAAGAGTGCAGGAATGGATTATTATAGAAATCACCTCCTTCCTTCCAGCCTTAGTGAGTGACGACTCTGCTTAAGGAAAGGCGCAACAGAGAGGAAAGTTTCAGTGCTTCTGGCCCACTTTCATGTAGTCTGTGGATAATAGAGCTCTTTGATGTTTGGCACATTCATAACCACCAACCTCGGCTTTCCAGTCAACAGAAAAGCTATTTTATACTACTTTTGATGTGATGAAATAACTTAACTAGACATGGTTAATCACAGAGCTGGTGATTATGCCATGCAAGGAAAAGCCATTAAAAGAAGCCAAGTGCCTTTAAAAAGAACAAAGAAAAACTCCCCAGCAAGCATGCACTTAGCTGACTCAAGCGCTCTGGCATGACTCGGTGTTTTACCATCCAAATTCATTCTCACTGTTTTCCTAACATGAAACATAAACGTCACTGCTTCCATGAGAATTCTGCATACCTGCCGAACTTGCTTATTGCTTTATTCTGTGAGGCAGTCATAATTTGTCTTTACCCCAGTCCAGACATATCTGGCTTTGATCACAGCGCCAGGCTGAACACTGACAGATTATGGGACTGAAGCAGAAAAAGGTCTTTGGTAAAAATTTAATCCCACTTAGGTCAATTGTTTATTGCTTTGTGTAAAACATCTAGGTTTTCAGATGATTTGCCCAGCCTCACAAATGCAAATCCTATAATAAATGAGAGTTCCTTCAGGTTAGCAGAATCAAAAAGAAAAAAAAAAATTTTTTTCTGGGGAGAACAGCACTGACGAGTTGGTTTATTAGTTCTTCTAGTTTTAAAGACAAGTCAAGGTCTTGTTTTCAGCTAGATTGTTTATTTGTATCAGTGACGGCTAGCTGTTTTATGAAAATAAGCAAATTAGATCTATTAGAGTATAGTCTATGTAGAAAGAATCTCATTTCAATATATATATATAAATATATATAAATGAACTGAAAGCTACTGAAAATATTTAACTCACATTCAAGCATTTGGACAAACCTGGCAGACAAATGAGTCAATGGTCTTGAAATTAAGCTTTTAACTGTGATAAAGAACTATATTTTTAATCCAACCATAGGATAAATAAAGCTGTAAACGGCTTTAAATTGCTGAAGAAGTATTTGGTGGACTATCTACTATTTATTGAACATAGAGGGCACTGTTGTATAAAAACCTTCTGAGGACCAATATAAACCTAAGAAGTTCTAATTTAAAATTAGGACTTCCAGGTTATTTTAGAATCTAAACTTTGTGCTTAGATGATTAACTTTTTTTTAGGACTATTACAAATCAGTAAAAGCCTCATTTGAAAAAATGAATTTTTCAATAACAGATGAATTTCCTAACTGTATTCAAAATTTCAATACTGAAAGTCCGCTAAAAGTTTAGTTATAGATGTTTTCAGTACTTATACCTATTATGGAATGACAAGCAAACTAAACATTCTTGTGCCCTACTTACCTCATCAATAAAATGAGAGGCTCATTCACTCAAAAATATTTAAGAGTTTCTACTTTGTGCCATCAAATTTCAAGTGGTGAGCCCGTCTTTGTCCCCTAGAAAATGGTGCTCTGGTAAAGGAAATACAGACATGTGAATAAATGTTAATAACATAATTTTAGATAGTGGTAACAACTCTGAAGCAAATTGTAGAAGATGTTAACAGTGACTTGGGAAGGAAAGCATTATTTTAATCAGAAATAATCTTTCAAGTTGATGTTTGAGCTAAGACCTAATGGAGTAGAAAAGTCATTGCAAAGGTTGTTGTAGGGGAAGAGTGGGAAGAGAGAATTCCAGCTAGCCAAACCAAAGCACAGGTTTTAGATAAGATTGCTTTGGCGTGACAGAACAGTAAGAAAGCCAGCATGATATAGCATGGTGGATGAAGAGGACTGAGTCCATCAGAAGGACAGGAGAAAGGAGAGAGAGGAAGAAACTAGACAGCATTTAGACGTGAATATGGAATTTATATTTGTGTCTAAATGTATTGGGAAAATACCTGAAGAGGTTTTTGAGCAGGAGAGTGGGAATATATATTCATATTCCCTAGATATCACCTTCATTTGAGTGTAGACTGGATCTCAGAGTAGCAAGAATAAAGGGATTAAGATTAGATGGTTTGAAATAGGGAAATTAGACTAGATCAGAAATTCTTATGCAGTGGAGTCAATTTGTCAATATGAGGACGCCTCAAACTGATGTTTTCAAATGTATTAAATACAATATAGAACATCTAAAAACAAGTATATTAAATGTAATTATCAAAAATATATATGTAATGAATTAAAAATATTTTCTCTAAATAATATTTTGAAATATTCCAAACTTTGATATGAAATGAAAATATCTGTGATTTATATTGACTATAAGGAACCAATAATATTATTATAATTGGTGCTGCATATATAATTAAAGAAAATAACAAATTTCAAATGATAGGTTAATGATTTCTATGGATAGGAGCTTTCACTTGATCAGATTAATAATTTTTTGTTGTTGTTTAGTTTTGTCTTGTTATTTGTTTATATTGCCATATACACATCAACATATTAAATTCCAATTTCAGTCTGTGTACATTTCACAACACACCCACTGTGTGGGTCATAGTGTCTTTCAACTACCTTGATCACTCCTTCCTTCCTTCTCCCCTTCTATATGCTGATAGCCGGAGTCTTGCATCCTGTGAAATCTGTTGAGATTTGTCTCTTCTGTTCTTTATATTCCAAATGATTGAAACCATCCTGTATTATCTTTTCTTTGTGGCTTATTTTACTTAGTATAATCACCTCCAGTTCCATCCAGGACTTTGTGAATTGCAAAAATTTATCTTTTTTAACAGCTGCATAGAATTTTGTTGAGTATCTAAACACAGCTTCTTTATCCAGTCATCCGTTGAGGGGTGTTTAGGTTGTTTTTATATATTGGCTGTTTTGATTTTTGCTGCTATGAACATAGTGATGCATGTATTTTTTTTCTGATTAGTATTTCTATATACTCTAGAATTTAAATTGCTGGATCAAATAGTAGATACATTTTCTTTTTTTACTTTTTGAGGAAATCTCCATATTGTTTTCCAAAGAGGTTGCATTAGTTTACATTCCCACCAACAGTGTAGGAGTGTTCCTTTTTCCACACCCTTTTCAACACTTGTTTCTATTCTTTGCTATAGGTCATTGTCACTGGTGTGAGGTGATAGCTCACTGTGGTTTTTATTTGCATTTCTCTGATGATAAGTGTCATGGACCATTGTTCCTGTGTTTATGGTCCATCTGTCTGTCTACTCCAGAAAGGTTATCTATTCAGCTCTTGCAACCTTTTTTTGAATGAGTCATTTACTTTTGTATTGTTGAGATGTCTAAACTCTGTATATTTTGAAGATTAAAGTCTTGTCTGATGTACACTGTGTGAATTTCCTCCCAAATGGTGAGTTCTCTTTTTGTTTTAGTGGTGGCTTCTTTTATATTCCAGAAACTTTTTACTTAGTGTAGTCCTGATTGTATAGTTTTCACTTTAGTCTCCTTGTCATATGTATCACTTCCTCAAATACATCTCTGAGGTTGAAATCCTGGAAAGTCTTTTCTATGTTTTTCTTTATTTATTTTATAGCTTTAGGTCCTACATTCAAGTCTTTGATGTATTTTGAGTTAATTATTGTATATTACTCTAACGAGTAATGTAATTCCTTTCTTCCTTTCTTAATTTTTTTTTTTTTCCACATGGCTGTCCGATATGCAAGCAGCATTCGTTGATGAGGCTTTTCTTCCTCCATTGTATTTTTTTGGTTCTTTTGTCATAGATTACCTGCATATACAAGTATGAATTTATTTTTGGACTCTCAATTTTATTCCACTGCTTTTGCATCTATTTTTGTTCCAATATCATAGGGTTCTCATGACAATCACTCTGTAGCATAGTTTGAAGACTTGGATTATGAGTCCTTCACTGCCTTTCTTTTATGAGGATGGTTTTGGCTATTTTAGGTCTTTTGTGGTTCCACACAAACTTTAACATATCATTTAATTTCCTAGAAAATGTCACTGGAATTTTGATGGTAATTGCATTAATTTGTAAGTTGCTTTGAGGAGGATGACCATTTTAAGTATGTAAATTCTTCCAATCCAGGAGCATCGCATATTCTTCCACCCCTTTGTGTCTTTTTGTATTTCTTTTGCTAATATCTTGTAGTTTTAAACTGAAAGAAATTTCACTTTTTTTTAGCTATTCCCAGGCATTTAAACTTTTTGGTGCTATTGTGGATGGAATTTATTTTCCCTGGTTAATTGCTTGCATATTGGAATACTATTGATTTTTTAATTTTTATTCTGCTACATTGCTGCATCCATTTGTTGTTTCTATCCATGTTTCTTTTGGAAAATTCTAGGATTTTCTAGGTATAATATGTCATCTACAAATTGTGGTAGTTTAATTTCTTCTTTTCCATGTTGGATTACTTCAATATCCTTTTACCCTTTTAGTGTTTTTTGGTCTTTCCTGTTGGACTTGACTTTGTTTCTAATTGTGTTTTACTGTTCTCAGGGTGTGGTGATTTTTTTTTTTCTTTTTTCCTGTTGTAGAACACCTTTAAACATTTCTTGAAAGGCAGGTTTGATGATGGAAAAATCCATTAACTTTTCTCTATCATCGAAGAACTTTATTTCTCTGTCAAATTTGAATGATAGTATACTTGGCTGGTGGTTTCTGAACTTTTTCAGTATGTTGTCTACTATCTCCTGACCAGTAGGGGTTCTGCTGAGAAGTCTGATAGTCTGATGGTATTCCTTTGTAGGTTAATTTTCTTTTTTCTCTGGCAGTTTTTAGTAGATGTCCTTTATCGTTGGTTTTTGCTTGCTTTACTATGATGGTGTAGATCTTTTTGCATTTAGTTATTTGGGTATTATATTGACTTCTCATTCTTTCAGGGTTAGTTTTATGACCAGAATGGGAAGTTTTCTCATGTTTTTAAATACATTTACTGCTCATTTCTCCCTCTTATCTCATTCCAGGTTGCTTATTACTCTTATCTTTGTTCTTCTCATGGTATCTGATATTCTTCAATGGGTTTCTTCTTTTTTCCTTAATCCTATTTCTCTCTACTCTTCGATGAGGGCTGCCTCTGTGTTCTTGTCTTCAATTTCTTAAATTTGTACCTCTGTAAGTTTGGACTTTTTTATGAAGCCTTCCATGTTTGTCTTCAGTCTTCTTCTTCTTCTTCTTCTTCTTCTTCTTCTTCTTCTTCTTCTTCTTCTTCTTTTTCTTCTTCTTCTTCTTCTTCTTCCTCCTCCTCTTCCTCCTCCTCCTCCTCCTCCTC
>RJWH01000297.1:0-56064 GCA_004363575.1 Solenodon paradoxus
AGACCTGCTGTGAGCCTACCAGATGCCAGACATCCTGTGAGGTGTCCCGTCCCTGCCAGACGTCCTGCTACCGCCCAAGGTCCTCCACGCTCTTCAGTCCCTGCCTGACAACTTACACTGGGTCTCTGGACTGGGGGTCCAGAAGCTGCTATTCCCTAGGTTATGGGTCAAGAAGCTGCTACCCACTGGGCTGTGGATTCCGTGGCCTCAGACCCCTAGGCTCTGGATATTGTGGCTTCCCTTGCCTGAGCTATGGATCCAGACTCTGCTATCCCACCTACTTTGCCTCCAGGAGCTGCTAATCATCATTTTACAAGCCAATCTGCAGATACAGCTTCTACTGATAACTTGTTAAGAATTCAGATCCTTTTGAAAATTAAGGTCTACTCTCTACTAAGTTCAGTCATAATTTTCATTCTCATGGGTTTAGCATTATTCTTTCATTCTTTAATCATTAGTTCCTTGCATCGTCAAATTTTAGAAGACTCTGAAATTAGTAAGAAACTTAAAATTAAGTTCTATACTATTGAAAATTTATTCTATTGCATTTTCATTAATGAATGCTTTGAAATGAAAATTTTCATCTAATAAATTTTTGGAATCTGGCATGCAAATATGTTATGTTTTCATTATTGCTGTTTCTTTCTTTCTTTCTTTTTATATTCAAGGATTTGGGAAATTTCAATAACGATCAATATGACTCTGAAAATGTGTTTGTGCATATATGCCATGAGAGATATGAGCATGTCATGATACTCATTTTCTTAATATTTAACACTATGAATAGAAGTCATTAAAAAAGAAACTCTCACATTTACACATTCATATATTTAATACCATCAGTCAAAATAAATGATGATCAGTCTCATCAAAATTATTAAGATAAATTAAAACAATTAAATACAATAAAATAAACAATAAAGATTATTTTTGCTTAATTACATGCATCATCCTTGCAAATTCACCAACAAAAACACTGTTACTCTAGAAACGTTCTTCTGAAAAGAAAAAATATTACAAAACTTATTACATCTTCTTTAATGCTGTAACCTGCATTCCAGTTTGGTAAAAAAAAATGAAGAAAAGTGGAGGCAATCAGGATAAAGTCATGGAAAAGAACTTGAATAGAGAAAAGTGGTATTTTACATGCAGAAATAGTATAGGGTATGGAAGAAAGATTGAGGATTTGACATGGAAGAATCTACAGCTCAGTAAAAAACAAAAGATGATTTATGTATGCTAAGTTTTAAAATGGCATACTAATGTTCTGAAAATCAAAATCCAAAAAGCGCAAAGATAATGATCATAGACAAGACTGGTGGAAGAGGTGATTGATGAGGTAAGAAAAACATTGCTAAGATAACTTGCTCAAGAGATCATACATACATATACACACACAGACATACACACACACCTACATATATACATTTTTTTAAATTGCTATACTACATCTGTCACATTGACTGTATATTGTTTGAATATAATTATGAGCTTTATGTTTATAATAATTACAGATGTATTTTTCTCCTTGAAAATCTTACATTATTATTTTACCATGATTTTCTTCACCAGAATTTATATTTTTTATTGCTTAGACAGCCAATGATTTTCATATTCAATGGTGAACTATTAAATGATATTATATTGGCATCATCAAATAAGGATTTATGAACTTATGATGGCTTTATTTGAAGTTTTTGAATTGGATAAAGAAATCAAGCAAACCCTTGTGGAAATTAACTCATTTTCTATTTGAAGCATTTGATAATACTGAAATAAAACAGTTTTTGACTACCTAAGTTTTTTTATATCAATTGAGGATCATATCACTAAGTATGGTTTAATTTTTTACACAAAAAATAACATGAGTGATAATACTGCTTAACCGAAATGAAAACATTTGCATCAGAGTGATTTATCAACATGTATATTGCTACTCTGAAGACAAGTGATCGTTTTTGGATGCAATCTACTTTGAAAGTTTCTTCTATATTTGAAAGTAGATATTGATGCTTCTTTAGTAATATGTGTGCTCTAGATTTCACCTGGTCATTGATATCACACACCTCCATGCTGGACCATAAATGTCATCAATTTGTTGTACAAGTTATATATGCACCATCAACTTACATTAACAACAGAAATTCAGTATTAAGGTTTTTCATTAATATGAACTCTTGGTTTGAGGTAATTGATTCTAAAGATTTTTACAGCATTTAAAGATTTTCCCAGACAATAAAATACATAGTTGCAGATGCAAACAAATCTTTGAAGCAAGAGCATTATTCTTTTTATACTGTTGTGGTAGCCTTGATTGCCTGCCCAGATTTCTCTTTCGTCTAAGCAATAATTCTCATATCTCCCACTACCTCACCTGGTGGTAGTCAGGTGGATATTCCTTCATCTTGCAGGCAGTGGAAAGTCAGTAGAAGTCTAAGTAGAATACCTGACCTCCCACCAACATTTCAACATGTGCATGCCCTGTGACTTACATCTGAGTGTAAAGTTTTTCAATGACCCCTCTGCATGCTCTTTTTGAAAACAAGGTGATAGTTCTATTTTCTTCAGAAAAGATGAGAAAAGGTGTGTTAGGAGATGATTGTCTTCTTACAGATTAAAACTAAAGCAAAAACTCTGTTCACGCTATGTACATTCAGTACACTACCAGATGCAGCCATGGAAAAAGCAAAGTGGAGATATTCCAAACCAAGCATCTTTTATTCTCATTCCATTTTTATTATATATAAATACAAACTAACTTATTTATGGATATCTACTTCAATTTCTAAAATATTTCAGTGTATGTTTTATAAGAGCAATCTTCTTTCCGAAATTTTGCAATGTAATCGATTAACAATCCCTTGCAATTATTGTATTTTCACAAATGGAAATTTCTAGCTTTGTACAGTAGGGAATCCATTATTATTTGCAAACTTAATGTGCACCAGGTTTTATTGAATAAAAATATTAATCAAATAAGCAAGAATTAAATATGAAATAACTTATTCCAAATTAAAAAGGGTTTTGGGGTCATCCATCATGGCCAAGTGGAATTTGTTCCAGGGATGCCAAAATGGTTCAAAATATAAATCTATTAATGTCATACACCATATCAACAAGAGCAAAGAGAACTCATGATCATATCAATAGATGCAGAGAAAACTTTTGACAATATCCAACACCCATTTATGATAAAAACTCTACATAAAAAGTGAGTAGAAGAAATATACTTCAACATAATAAAGGCTGTATACAAAAAACCCACGACCAATATCATAGTCAATGGTGGAAAATTTGAAGCATTTCCTCTAAGGTCGGGAACAAGGCAAGACCTGAATCACCAGAAACTGACCCACTCACAGTCAGCTAACCTGTGACAGAGGAGCCAAAAGCATACCATGGAGAAAGGAAAGTTTCTTCAATAAATGGTGTTGGGAAACTGGACAGTCACATGCAAAAGAATGAAGCTGGACCACTCTCTACAATTCACAAAAATTCACTCAAAATGGACTAGAGAATCGGACATATAACCAGAAACCATAATAATCTTAGAAGACAACATAGGAAAGTCTTTCTATGACATCAGTCTAGCTTCATTCTAACGTGCACCAACATCCTCACCATTGTTCCCTTTCATGGTTCCTCTGGGCAAGTTCTCTGCTACTTTTTAGAGTGAGTCCTGAGAGGCCTGGTTCTTCCTGAGACTCAACCCCCTCAACAACTTTTTTCCCTGGAGGGCGGGAGTCCCAAATTCATGATGTGGCTCTGAACCCCAACATCTTTGCTTAACCATGTTGTGGTGATTGCTGCTGCTGTCTCTACAGCCTCCAGACTTGAAATTCCACAGTGTATGTAACTGAAAAAATAGGTGATTTCTAGTTTTCTTTGTGGAGGATATTCAACAAGATCCTATCAGGTTGCCATCTTGACTCCTGTTTCAAAAGTATATTTTTAGAGATAAAATAAGACACAAGACTTAGGCAGATTGGAGTGGTTTTGAAAATAGAGTAAACAAACAGTATTAAAGCAAAGTTGTGAATTTCAGAAAACATTTTTACTTCAACATACAACTTTTTTTTTTCATTTTACAATATTCAAAAGAAATATCCCAGAGAAAATAACTAGGAGATATTTTAAGAAATATGTTTTAGTATTGCCTATCTGCATAACTGTAAGAAAGTTGTTTGGAATTATTTCTTCAATATATACAATTTCCAATTACTGCAATTTAAATTTCTTCTAATTTGTAGTAAGTTAGAATAGAAGCCAATTTTGTAAACTAATTATAGGATGGAAATAAATAGATATCGATCTTTACATAGTAGGTACTGAGATACATTTCTATATATAGTAGGTAATTTGCTCAAACATATAACTGGGAGAAGTCAGAACCATAAGTTGGTTGGTAAGCAGTAGTCTGACAGCTTCTAGAAGAGAAGTAGCTCGGATAGTAATAATTAGAACTACAACTTAAGGATGATAAAGCTCTGGTACAACAGCCCACTGCTTGGAAACTGTTGGGCCCATGCCCCAGAGATGAGGATCCACAATCAAAAGACTGAAAGTCTTTAGGACCAAAACCCAGAGACTCAACATAAGTCCTCTGGCAGGGGCTACAGAGTATGGAGATCTTTGGACAGTAGCAAGACATCTGGCAGGGGCTGGACACAACACAGGATCTCTGGAAGCTGGTGGGCTCACAGTAGGTCTCCTGACATCCTCCATATACAGAGGAATCTAGCTTGTATGTGCTTGGAGAGCGGAGGTCAGTGCTGTAGATTTGATTGCTAGGGTATGAAGAACCACAGTAAGCCTGGGCAGCTCTGATAGCCCCCAAAGGAGCGGGAGGAGAAGCTTCCAGAGCAGCAGTTGCAGGACATGTTGGCAAGAGACAAGTGTCTGAGTCTGAAAGTCATTTCTTGAACTGGGGTATTTATATACACTATCATAGGGTGTGTCACTCAAACAGCACATAAAAACAGGTCACCTTCTTCTTTGAAATGAAAAGATCCTAATACTCACACATGTGTAGTTTTTGTGGTTTTAAAACTGGAAACTCCAGCAATATTTGTAATTGGAATTCAGGTACTAGTGTTGAATCTTCAAAGTTATTAATCATCTGTCTTTACCAAAGGTCATTGGCAAGTCACTCTGAGAACTACTTTGGTAGGTTCTGAGGAAAGCTGGCTTAATTAAAAATAATTGATACCCCTTTCACAATCTGTCTCCAAAATGTTGCCATCTGGATAGTAAAGTTGCTAACTGATCTATTCATAGTCATTTCTTTTAAACAGAAACATACATTGATTATTAACAGAGACTACTTAATGAATAATGTCATCATGACATAGAAATGGTAATATGTCAGATATATTGGGAATTTTTTAAAACCACTTCCTATTTTGAATGTCTTTAGTGAAATATTAACTGAGGGAGTTCCTTAGCCCCTATGTTCTGGTTTAAATCTCTGTATAGACTATTAGGAATCTTACTGAACAACAAAGTACAATCATTTGCAATTCATGTAAGAGAAGTCTCAACCTGAAAGATCATTTTGGCATCAGGTCTTCGACTTTCATTTTGAAACAATGCTTTATGAAGAAAGGTTCAACACTTTAAGATCAGTGCCCTTAGAGTAAAAAAATTAAACCTCGGTTTTACCTTCTTTGTGTAGTTTGTATATATGTGTTTGCTGTGATATTAGCAAAAATTATAAAATGTTTTGTTCAATTTTTAAATGTTAGAGGTTACTCATTTAAGAAATGAAAAAGCATCAAGAATGAAATCTGGTAAAAAATGCCCAATGTATTTCTATTTCTAATCAGAGATAGTGTTTACCACTGAAGAGATTTCTCATAATCTGTAGTGTTCTAATTCTGTAAAGTTTATAGTATAATTGCCTTGTAGCATTAAACCAAAGAACCAACTTAAAGAGATACTTCCTTTGCATCAGAAAACAGCATAAGGATTACAAAAATTTATTCCTTGAGGAAGAGCAGATGTTGACATCTTGAGATCTTGCTGTGACGTTTATGCTGTTTTATTTGTTCATCCTATAGAAAAGCATCTCTTTCCCCTTCTGAAAAAAATATATCTGGATGCAAAAACCTCCATTTCATAGAGAAAAAAATGTTCAAAATTAATTGACATTTTATCTCACAGAATATTATTTGACAGATGTGGCTTATATGAGTAGACAACATTGAAGCAAGCAAATTCAACTGAAGTGGATTAAATATTTATTTAGATTTTATTGACAAAACAGGAAGGTTTAGAATCTTTTGATTTATTTTCTATTTCATTATTAAAAAAACTAATAAATGAGAATTGTTTGTTTTAGAGACAGAGGACAAACTGTTATCTAATAAATGAAACATGAAGGCCAATCTGACTACTAAAATTGTCCAGAACATGAAGTCTATTATGAGGAAGTTAGAAATTATTGCCAATTCTGTATCACACTATAAGCCCATTTAAAACACCATGATTAAATATGCCTCTTGTCCTTAAGATGAAAATTTCATTATCTAAAAAACAGCACATTTTAGAGTTTTAGCATAATTTTCTCTTAAAATTTCCACCCAGTGATCTCAAATTTTCATAGAAAAGGTGTCAACCCATTTTTATTGGACAACATACTAAACATTTTAAATATGGATGTCTTAAGACTTTTTCCATTCCCACAGGTTATTTAAAGCTGTTTCCTGCACTCATGCAGAGCTCTAGTTATAGTAGATTCAATGATGAACTTTATGGAGCAATTCAGAAAATTCCTATGATAATAGTCATTTAAGAAGAAAATATATGTCACTTGATAGATATACTAAAGCAGGATTCAAAGACACTTATTCTCTATTCCACATTATCTTTCGTTTTGATATACTTCCCTGCTAGATTTCAATTTAGCAGATTATTTGTAACTATGAATTCATTAATTATTCAGTCTTCCTGTGATGTTTACATGGGACAGACACTTTCTCAATTACTTGATTTCTTTATTTTCTGCAGTGAAAATCTCACCCTGTAAAAGGAAACCAAGAGAATAAAGGCCCCTTTTTCATGTAGAAATATTTTTGTATTTTTCCATAACATCAATATCTGCAAATATTACTTAAAATTTATAGAGATAGAGTTTTTGATAATCAAATTTATTGATGATTTATACCAAGAAGCAATTTAACTTTAGAGCAAGGATTCTTTGATTTAAATCATTTTGCAAAGCAATATTCAAGTACTTCTCCAAATAATCTTCATTAGTAAATCAAAACTCAAAATGTCCATAAGAATGGATTTGGTACTTGTGCTATAAAAAAAATAAAATTCAGAAGTATTAGATTCATTTAATATTTCTACCAGTTAAGGATTATTAATGGATTTCTTTTATAAGGTACAAAATTCGGGAGATGGCATAGATATTGAAAATTTTATTTCCTACTGTCATTTGGGTCTTTAAACTGGTAATAATACAGAATACAAAGCATATTTTAGAGTTTTAAGTACAATGAGATTCTCACTGTGCTACCCATTCAATATTGTATTTTGGAGGCTAGGGTGAGTAAAACGCCAATCCTACAGGTAAAATTATAATACAATAACATCATCTACCCAAGCTAGATGAATGGGAAATTACATTTTTGCTTTATGAACAATTCCTTTTAAAAATTAATGAAATTCTTCCATTTAAATGTCTGCATTCATTAAAAAAATGTTCTTTGAAGGTGAATGCATTTCATTTTGACTGGAGTCTAATTAAAAATTCTTATTAAAATGAGCACATGTGACTACAGCCGTTGCCAGGGTATATAAAGTGTCTAGTACAGATGGCAGTACACTTGCAAGCTCCTGTCTGCACTTCAGCTGAACTCAGAACACCTGAACATGTCTTACAACTGCAGCTCTGGAAACTTCTCCTCCCGTTCCTTTGGGGAATATCTGGGATACCAGTTTCCAGCTGTAATTCTTTCTACCCCACCAATGTAATCTACTCTTCCAGCACCTGCCAGTTGGGTTCCTCTCTCTATGGCGGATGTCAGGAGACTTTTAGTGAGCCCACCAGCTGCCAGACATCCTGTGCTCAAGGCAGATCGTACCCAACATCCTGCTTTCGTCCAAAGAATTCTTTCTTCTGCAGTCCCAGCCAAACAAATTTCACTGGATCTCTAGGATGCGGAAACGTCGGCTTTGGGTCTTTCAGTTATGGAAACACCGGCTTCCAGTCTCTGGGCTGTGGCTCCAGTTTTGGTCGTCCAACTTACTTTTCTTCTAGTAGTTGCCAGTCATCTTGCTACCAGCCAGCCACTGGCTGTCGCTTTTTTGGATCAACTTGTTACTAGCCAGCATTATGACAATCTGTGATTCCATTTGTATAAGATACGTGATTACTAAACATCTGCATCACCAGGACTTACCATCACAGTCCTCCTAGAAGTATCTGATTCATTGTGGACAAAGATGCTAGACTGGTGAACTTTTCTAAATCAGACCTTTGAAATATATCTTGAATTTTCATTCTGATACCAATGATCAAAATTGCTTTTGTTCTATCTTTCTAACTTGTTTTTCCTACTATTCTCCTAAGATTCTTTCACTTAAGTTTATTTCAAATATACATGGCATTCAAAACAAATGTAGTTTTTGAGCATTAATTATGGCATTCTGTTTTCTTTTATTCATATGATAAATTTTGTGAATACGACCAGTGACTTCAACTGCTTTTGTTAGGTAAAACTTTTTGTTCTTTTCTTTGTTAACACATGTATCACTCATATTTTGTTGGATAAAAACAGGACATTTTAAAGAGAATTGAAATATATCATGCCTTGAGAGATTCATGTTCATCCTCTTTTAACAGAGGTTTAAATATTTTTAGATTGCTTTAAAATATTTTCATTTTACTTCATGATTTGCTGAAAAAATCTTTTATTGAAGTTGGATTACATACCAAACTTTATGCTGAACAGAAACATAAATTTCCTGGCTTCACTAAATTATATGAACACAATTATTATATATAGTTAGTATGACTACAACAAACTATATGACATACAATTTTGATGCATTGTATACTAAAACTATTGAGCTAGAGATAGGACAGAAAAAAAAGTTATTTTATATCATTGCTGCACAAATGATGTGACTGTCCCATAAATATATTTATACTTCAGACATCTAAAATAATATTGAACTACTTGTTGGAAAACATTATTTACCACCGAACATGAATGCAGTAGTTGTGATCAATCTTTCAATTATAATGACCTCTTAAACTACAATTAGAGAAAATTGACATTTTTGCAATATGCTTTTCAGTTATAGAATGTCTAAATTATTCATTGACCTTCATAAACTGTGAAATAATAGTCCAAATAAGCAAGACCAATTGATACCTATTGTTTCTGCTTTAACATCTCTTAGATCTAAAGAGTACTGATTCAATTTGTCTCACTCACTCTACCTACTCCACAAAAATGGCTCTAACTTTTTTGGTACGTACTGGCAGTGTTACAGTAGATCATAAACTACATTTCTTCATTCTGAAGCTTCGAAGCTGATAACACAGGTTTTACTCTCCAAGTACCTCAATATCTCAATTCAATGCAACATATGAACACTTTACTGACTATGAACTCTTTCAGTATGCCTGCAAACTATTTCATGATAATGACCATCTACTCAAAATAATTCATATTTCAATATAAGAAAACAAGTTCATGCAAAAATATTTATTTGTTCTTCCTGTATTCTAAAATTTATTCTAGGTTCTGGAGGATGCAATTTAAATAAAAATGCAATGAAATTGACACATAGCTCTTAAAAATGTTATAAACTAACTTTAGATTTAACTAGACTAATATACTCTCACAAGGAAAGAAATAAAGATTAGAAGACTTTTGCCAGAACAAGTAAAGTGTAAGTTAGATGGAGAGAATAGCATATTTGGACAGGCAGAGTAAGGTCACAGGAAAGGAAATAGGTTAGGTAAGATACTTAAAAAGCACATTTGAGAAGTGTATGAATTTTCCTTTGTCCCTTGAATGTAAAAAAAAATATCTAGGTCTTGAACTAGAAAGGTTATTTGACAATGGATATCATACTACCATAATTACATTGCATTACTTAAGAAAAAAATCAATGAAAATTCTCAATATTTATTTTAGAACTTCATTGTTACCTAATGTATTCACATGTATTTGGACAAATTTTGATGACACTTTTTATTTAATTCAGAAAAATCTCAGATCTCCCATACTCCAACTCACCATAGGATCACAAATCTTCTATTCCTATTTTCTTCTAATTTTCACATGTGGACACCTTTCAAGTTGGAGTATCATGCTATTTTTTCATTTATTTAAACTCTATATTCCCTTCCAGCATGATTGCTTCTATGTTCAGGTTTTCCATTAGCAGTATTATACATAAATTTCAAATATGCATTTGAAATCTAAATCTTAACTATTCTCCTAAGAAAAATATAGAAGAGAAACTATCTTAACTCTCTTACAGTGTACAGTACAGTCAACATCTTAATTATAGCTTTAAAAATTTTGAACTCATGGCTTTATCTCTTTATTTGTATAAATATAAATTATTTCAGTAACCATACTCAAAATCTTTATATTAGTTTGCTTTTTATTTTTTCCTTAACTTTCACAACTAATTAAATTAGTTCATACTACTTCTAAAATATTCTGTATCACTACGATTTCAGTCCATTTCTATAATCTTATGTAGATATTAGGAAATATCTTTGCAGGAAGTATTGGAGCAACTTCCATGTCTAATCTCTTTCTACATAAATCTAATCTTTGTATTGAAAAAATAGAATTAAATTGAAGAAAAATAGGTGAATAATAAAGCAGAGGTGCTTTCTTAAAACAACTGAGATAATATCATCCCTCCCTGAAAGATATTCAGTAGTTTTCCAATGGCAATATTAACAAGAATAAATATCTATTAATATTTATTTACTGGGACATATGTTGCATGCTTTACTTCAAAAGCCAAAACTTGGGCCAGATTAGTATGCACTTATTCTGTCAATCATTTAGTGATTCAACAAATTGTTATTGTACCCGTGGCTTCTGTGACATATATTGTCTGCGTTTGTTTTTGCTTTTTTTTTTTCTTTTTTGAGCAGATTCAATAATTTAGAATAAAGATATTAAAAGATATCTTATTACTATCTTTTTTTTAATCTGGTAAGGCTCTACTTGACTCCTGTAGGAAAACAACTTACTAAAACTATTAATATCATTTCTTTTTCCCTGGGAAAGGATCTCCATTTTGCCACAGTCTATCACACTCTTTTAAACTGACCATTAATTTCATCAGAATGTTTCAATTAGCTATCACTGTTTTCTGTCTTAAAGATTTTTTAAATGGTGAAATAGTTATTGAATTCTAGTCTTTATAAAAAGTGAAAAAAGTGCTAGGAAATTATTAAAAATTTGTAAGAATATTGTTCTGTATGAAAGAAAATTATTAAAAACTTTGAATATACTGGCCAGGTATGTCTGTGTGAAGAACAAATGAAATATAAGTCAACATTTGAAATACTATTTTTCTTTTTCTCATTTATATGAACTACCCAGCTTCCATAGACAATTGAATTTCAGGTCTGCTCTTTTTATGCTATATCTCATTTAACTTTTACAATTCTCTTTATGGTAGGTACCAGAAATCAGAGAAATTATAACATGTCCCAGAATATATAGCTAATAATTTTTGAAGTTAAAACTCAGCTCTGACTGAATACAAAGACCATGCTTTTCAGCACAACTCTTTCAAGTGATAATCTGATGTGGCTCCAAGATGCTCTTGCAAATTCATTTCTTTCCACACCCCAGATTGTTCATCAATTGCTTCTTATACCACAATTTTATATATCTGTGCTTTTGTTTTCAACATTCTTCTATTTTTTTACATATTGAAATGCTTGACTCCTTTTAAGCCTTTCCATGTTCTCACGTGCAGAAATGTTCCTCTGTTCTGTGAGACCTGTATCTACATCATGACAATCATTTTTCTCTTTCTAACACTGACATTGTATGTGTTTGCTTCCTATCATATGAGTATGATATGAAATTAAAATCTAATATATTTTCCTGCCTAATCTCTTTTTATTATATATTAGATATTCCACTAGTGTTTCTTGCATTGTATTTAATTAGGAAAGACTTCCTAGGCAATGTTTTAAATAGTTATCTGTACAATATTACTCTTGTTTATAACTTTATGGTCATTAAAATATACAAATAATATGATACAGCAATCATTTTATTTGTCACCTACTTTAATAGAAAGATGTAGAATGCGGTCGACATCACATTTGCAGAACAAATTTAATTTGTCTCACATGCCTCATAAAATGTGAATTCATAAATGAATAAATAAATGCTGGAACTTACACCAAAATATTATTAGTTTAGCATCAAAAGTGGGCTCAAAAAATGTTTGTACCTTTTCCCAATTCTTTCACCCATTCACAAGGAATAGGGATAATGAAACTCAGAGTGCTGACTTTCTGAAAGATTCAACAATTGGCTTTTCCTTACAAAAATCATGTTGCTAAGCAACTCTTGTACATTGGTAGAGTGCTTTCCAAAGCCTTCAATTATAGGAGCAGCCTAAGAGTTTTTCACTTGTAATTACAAGCATCTCTTGAGAAATAAGCCACAACAGACGTGAAGCTTTCCTTTGTATTTTGCATTGAATTTAACAGGAAATGAGTATTCCTCTTGACACCTCAATACAGAGATGTTTGCTAGTAAAGACATTTCCAGAGTGCAACTGGAGTCTGATTTATGATATGTCTCAAAAATTACATCAGTTGCTGTTTTCCATTATGTTGTCTAGCTCTGATATATATGAAGTACTTGCTTTATAAAGGTTGCCCTCTGCTAGAAGCATACAGAATGGTGTTTTCGATTATTAAGACATAACCTCTGTTTCCTTCAGGTTCACATGTTAAAATCAACTGCTGACAAAGCTCTTTCTCTTGAACATTGCTGCAACACAGAGTATTCAGGAAACACTCTGAAGTATTACCTCAAGAATGAATAAGAATAGAATTTTTATTCAATTTTACCTTTGCCATATGTCCTGAAAATACACGTTTATGTGTTCTTTCTTTTACTTAAGACAAAAAAGCTGCAGTAACGTCCTCTGTATACTAGGGCTATGATACAGTAGTTTAAAAAATCTGTATCTTTAAAAGCAAAAAGAAATAAATTTGATAATAAATACATTGTTTTCCTTGAGTCATTAAGCAATATTTCAGAAATTTGTTCTGTGTGTTCTTGTGCATTTTTGATCTGAAATTTTAATGAGAATTGGTCTAAGTAAAGATGTAAGCAAACTAGCAGTGGAGCACAACCTTTCAAAGCTTGCAAGTTGTGGAAAACCAGGTCATTCTCATTCTAATTTTCAGCAGTTTCTATCTCAACAAAAGTGTCAGGCTTCATAGAATAAAGAATTGAAACTTAGAATTTGAAATGAAGAATTGAAAGTTATATGAGTTTTATCCCAATATTAAAATGACTTTCTGCAGGCCTATGGATGATGCTCAAAGTAGGAACTCCCAACCAACTTAAGGTCTCTGGGCTGCAGGATAATAGAAGAGACAAGAAGCTGCCATCAAAGATATCCATGTGATCAATGAGATGATGACTGAGAGAGGAAGTGAATGTAAGAATTTTGAAAATTAATTTAGGCATTTCAGAAGTGGTTGAGAGTGAACAACTGTAACACGCCCTCTGGTGTACAGAGGTGTCACTACAGTCATTCTGCCTTTATAATGAGGGCATCTGAAAACATCTGGATGAGGCTCTTGATTTGTGAGAAATCATACATATTATCTACAGAATATTCATCTTTTTAACTTTCAAATATGACTTTATGTCTAATGATCATATATGATATATGTATTGATGGCATAGATAATGAGAATGGTTTCAGTAATATAAAATTCTCTCCATACTCAAGCTGTATACAAAAAATTACGCACAGCTTTTGCATGTCAATCATAACTTCAGAAGGTGGTTTTTGGGAAAA
Organism: Solenodon paradoxus; assembly: GCA_004363575.1. NCBI lineage: Eukaryota > Metazoa > Chordata > Mammalia > Eulipotyphla > Solenodontidae > Solenodon > Solenodon paradoxus. Next base: position 14,056 of record RJWH01000297.1, read on the forward strand.
AGAAAGAGAAAATCAGGGAAGTACTATACCAAATAAATCTGATAAAGATACATAAAATGTTTCATAGAAATTCATACAAATTTTCAAGGCCTTGTCATGGTACCTGGCAGTTTGATAACAACATTGCTTGTGTACACAAGAGTTTATTAAACTTACCAGAACTGGATTTTAAGCACTACATGGAAGATGAATGCTGAGATTAGTTTTCAATGAACAATCAGGTATGGATGAGAAACCCGCATTCTCCTTCTTACGGTTTCCCAAGCTTTGGATGAAGAGCAACAATAACTTAACAAAACATTCCTCCTCTTCTGCACTTCTCATTTTTATTTTTGAGGACTCAATTCTCTTCCTTCAAAGATTCTGAAAAAAAGACATAGAAATAAATTCATTTGAAATTAGGTCTTCATAATTTCAGCGACTCTAACTAATGAACACTCAGGCTGAAATAATTGACTTTATTACTTTATTGACTCATAAAATATTTTATGTTTCCCTTGTTTTAGGTTAGGTTGTCAAGAACCTTTCATCCATCCAAAAGTGAGCATATTTCTCATAATATGGCTGCATATAAAGATTAATATAAAATTCACAGTTTAATGGTCTGCAGATAGTGGTCCTCACATACAGAAAGTGCAAAAGCAATTATAAACATATGCATTGGTCAAAATGAAAACCTACTAGTTATGCCCAAAATGGAAATATTTTGCTACTTATGACTTTTGTTTACTCACCAAAGTTTAAGTTAATTTAATGTACATTTTTCTATCATTTCCTTTTAATTTAGGGATGTATAATTCTCTAGGAAAAATTTAAGGAAGCATACCTTTTGTAAATAACTGATTATTTTTTTGTCTATTATTGTGGCTTGTTTCAGTAAAGGAAATATTTAGAAGAATGAATGGGAAATTTTGATAAAGTTAATAAGATAATTAAGGCAAACATAATAAAGACAAATGGGACAAATAAAAGAGGTTGGCGAGTTAGGAAAATTTTGACAACTCTTCAGTTGTTAGGGAGGGAACAAACCCATAACAAGTTTAATGGAGTTTACCTCTCTATATATACCTATGATAAAGATCGAATGTTTAATATGAGATAGCATATTTAAATTATTTTTCCAATTTTATTGGAGTATGGTTAACAAACATTGTATGTATTTAGGGTATATAATGTAATATTTCAATGAACACATACATGGTGAAAAGACTGCTGAAATCAAGCTAACTAACATGTCTATTGCTTTAAATAATTATCTTCTATTTTGTGGTGAGAATATTTGAGATTTGCTGTCACAGTTGTCAAGTACGTAATATATTACTAACCCATAGTCGTGTTGCACATTAGGTCTCCAGAATTTATTGATCTTTTAACCGAAAGTTTGTACACCTAGACCCATATCTCCTAATTTCCACCATTCTGAAACCTTTGTAACCATCTTTCTTATTTCTGCCACTAGGGGTTCATCTTTTAGTTTCCACATAAGAGTGAAACTATGTAACATTTGTCCTTCTAGCTGGTTTATTTCACTTATGATACCCTCCTGGTTTATTGATCTCGTTGCAAATCATTCAGCTTTAAATGGTGGATTTTGCATTAATTTAAACGAATTGATCCCAGATTATTAAGTTTGAGGCAAGTCAGACCAACTAATTGCTAAGCATTTCAACTCAAGCTCATCAAAAGTATATGTTCACTTCTTTCATTTTTTTAACAAGAATTGATTCAGGAAGGGAAAGATCTTGAAAATAGAAATCAGCTAACCCAAATTATTCCAAATATGAATTTAAATACTTACTAGATTCTTCAGTAAATAGGCAATGACAGTTCTTTTCAATTTCCTTGTACTTTAGATAAAATTGGAGACATACATTTAGTTTGAAGTTTATAATGTTTTCCTTAAGATTTTGTATGTCATCTATAAGATAACCAGAAAACCAATAGTTTAAGAAAATTCTGCCAGAATGAAATTTTTTGAATCAAAAATATGTATTATATGATAATTTTTAGTGGTAATAATTGTTAACCATGTAATATTAAAGAAGAATATATATATGCATATGTATGTATATAAGCATATATGTATGTTTAATAGTATTTGGATTTATTTTCCTTTTTTAATGAAAGAAAGGAAAAGAGGGAGGGAGGGAGAGAAAGAGAGAGAGGAGAATAGAAGAAAGGAAGAAGTGTTTTTGTTTATTTATTTGTTTTTTGCTTGTTTAGTTGGTTTTTCCCTCCAACATGGATTCTCAAACCCAGGCTATGCATAGTGGCCTGAGACGAAGGAATATACAAGGTTTTATTTTCTAAATAAAATTTTAATATCCAAAAAGAAGCTTCCAATAATAATGGTAAAATCAGAATAAGAGTGTACAAGTATTTGGTCATAAAACTGGTACAAAATCTGTTCTATAGATTCAGAGAGTGAGGGTGGATTATTTATAAAAGTAAAATAGATGACATTTGCCTGACATATAAGTGTGTGATATCTATGCTATACTACACTTTGGGATAAAAGTTGAATTAATTAACTCCACAGATAAAATAAAAACTAAAATAATTGTAGACTATCAGTGTTTATACACAGAAAGAAGAAACATGTTTCCATTAAGAGTTAGGACTGTTATATCAACTGCATCATTTAAATTAACTTTAGAAAGCACTTGTGTCTACCCATTCATTAAAATCAGGTATCTATGGGAACAATATACATTGTTACTAAAAATAAGAAATCATGGCTCATTTAAAAGGTTTAATCAATACCAAAGAAATATAATACTCAGAAATCATTGCTGTTTACAAGAGTAGTAAGTAGATTATAAAAATGCAGGGAAAAATAATATCTGGCATAATCATTGTAAAAGATAAAAAATGAATATTGGGGTCCAGTTCAAGAAAATGTACATAGTTATCATACAAGCACAATCACAAAATTGTGATAAAACTGCCTTTTTAAATTAAAGTATTTGTACAATCAAATAGGTTAGATGGTATTAATACAATAATCTTTTTATTATTTGCTATTACAACTTATTATGATCAGCTTGTCATTTCTTCTTATGAGTTTTATTATATAATTTTTCCAAGAGATATAAATATTTAATGCATAAAAATTAGGTAAAAACAAAAAGTAAGTATTGCTCTATATGTTGCAAAATTAATTGTTATGCTTTAATTGAACCAACTTCTTTTAATTTTTATAGGCTTAATTTTTCACTAGCATCATATACTGCTCCTGAGAACTAGTTATACTATTTTTTTGGCCTTAAATATTGTGATGTTTTTATACTTCCTATCACAGGACTAAAACAATAAAAGAGGCTCATAATAACTAAATGCCTTCATTGGAAAGAACATAGTTATGCTGTAACTCCCATAGGACTTAATCCACCAGAATAATAATGTCTTTCGAATAGCTGGTCACATCTCATGTCTGACATCAGAGTAACTTTTCAGTTTATTTCTTCCTTGCCGTAGAAACTTCCGTCTATATGATATATCTGAGGTGGATATTAACAATCTAAAAGATTGCAATGTGATTTGCAAGGTATAAAAATTAAGATTTATTCTACAGCAATTAAATACTGAACTAATCAGTCGTTGAAATTATTTAAGAAAATGTCATTCTTTAAAGATCTTGGTCTACAGATGATCAAAGCATATCCTAATATTGGGAAAAATATGACATTAACTCAAGGAATGCAGAATGTTTCCATATTGTTAACGGGGACTGAATCGATGAACGAAAACATACACATTCTAAGACCAGACAGAAGCCAAAATTTTCATCACATATTCCAAAATTCTTATAACCCTAGCTAAAATGAGAATAATTTCAAGCTATTGAGGTCATAATACCCATTGCAAAATTTCTGTAGAAGCTTGAATTGACCACAACTTACTCTGTATTATAAGAATAAATTCAGTTGGGTAATAAAAACTGAGTTACTTGAACTTAAATGTCACTCTCTGCAGTGACTTTATGACTACTCAGGGGTGGAGCAGTTAAAGCCTGCAATCTTTACAAATCAAATGGCATCTGAGCCCCGCAAGCCTTTTAATGTTCCCTTGATTCCAGTAATGGAGGGCTTCCTATATATTTATTTGTTTTAATTTAATTTTCTTTTAATCAACTTTGTGCCTATAAGAAGTAATGTTTCCATCCTCAAAGGCTTGGCTTTTATCTGACCCTGCTTGAGTTTCCCATAAACTCAGTCTTTGACATGAGTTAATATTCCAACTATATTTCAAAAAATTATTTGAGTTCACTAATTATACATGACTGCTTATGACATTCTAAGAAGAATATTTTATGTAAACATCATGTCCATCATATGTCCATCATTATTCAAAGCCAACCTCTATAAAATGAAGATTAATCACTTCAACATAGTCTCCTACATAGATACATCTCAATTTGACGATAATAATAGTAAAAATAGTGTTTACTAAAACTTATGTGTCAGGATCTTTAGATGTGTTAGTTCTTTTAATGAAATCATTTTCCAAAGTGGATACCACCATCACCCTCATTTCACAGGTGGCTCAGTGATTTTGAGTAATACCATGCCTAAAGGCATTATAGCTATTACGTGCACAAATTAGATTTGACATAGGTAAGGAGACTCCAGTGCTTATGTGTTTTTTTCTTACCTGTACTGTTGATTTAGAGTCTTCCTGAAGGAGAATAAGATAGATATTTCTTGGTGGTGTTTTCTACAACACACTTAGATCAAGTTAAAAGCATGGGGCCTAATTTTTGTAGAAGAGATTATTAATCTTCGGTAACTTCTAATCCTTCTATTTTGGTGCATTCCCTCCACCCTGGTCACATCTATTTTTTGAAGCTCACTCACCATGTGTTTTCTCCAGGTTCCGTATTTGTGAACTGTATCACTCCATATGAGTCTATGTTCTTTACCCTATATCTCTTGCTCCATATTTGTCTCTTTATTTTTATCTTCCTTCTATTTATTTTCCCTCCCAATATTTTTATATCTAAATTCCCAGGGGCAGGTTGGAAGTAATATGTAAATTGCTTTCTTCTCAAGTCCCCAGGAAATAAATTATCATCTAACCATCATCACAAGCTGCAATTCTAAATGCTAAGTGGTGATATGATTTGATTTAGGGGACTTCTGATGACCATCAGAAAATTGCATCTATTGTTTTGGAGGTGTATTAATCAATCAGGCAGTTTCCTGATAATTTAATCAATCATTTATAAAATGCACACATATAGTACACCATATAGAAAACTGTACCACATACAGGCTTATTTTAATAAAGTGGTGACATGATTGTGGGAATTGAGAAATCTGAAAGGGAAAGAGAAGACTGGAAGCTTGGAAACTCAGACAAGAGTTTATACTGAAGTTTTGTGCTGACATTTCTGTTTCAGGAAAACTGTCCTTATTTTTAAGGCATCTGAGTGATTGAATTAGATCCACCCACATTATGCGGGTAATTTTTGCTTAATGTCAGTTGATTGTAGATGTTAAGCACATCTCCAAAATATTCGCATAGCAGTACCTACACTAGTGTTATAGTGGGAACTATAAGCCAGTCCAGTTGGCGTATAAAACCAAACATTATAGGAGATGTTACTGAGGAATAAAGTAGTTTATCATATCACTTAGCAAAATAATTGTGTGCTTATTTTTATTCTGGACTAAATCTGACATGGAAGAATGCATGTTTTCACTAAAATTAGTTCTTTGTCGTTGACTCTATGAGACAGCAATGATGGCTTAGTATTATTTCTTTTATCTATTTCCTTGTTTATTAAAGAGTGCTATCATAAGATCTTTGAATAGAACCTTGTAGTGGACTGGCGAAAAGAACCGGGGTTTCAGTAAAAATTACTATTGAATTTGCATCTAATGGCCTTTTATACTTGCATTGTTAATTTACTATTGCTCTAGGAAGTAATCCAATGTTTCACATGGGCTGTTTAAATCTTAAATCTGGAAAATTATTTCAGTTATCATTTTAATGCAAAATATAGTACAAAGGAGATTCAAGTGATAATAGGAACATATCAGAGTTAATCTCCATAAGGTAATGCAACCATGATTGAAATAAGAAATGAACACATTTCACTACATGGGTGTAATGATTTCAGTATAAATGCATTAAAGTTGGATAAATCTAGACTTCACTGAAGGAGCTAAATATTGAATAGAGGAGAAAAATAAGTAATCAACATAGTGTATAATAACAATAACCATAGTGAAAGAAAGCATATTGAAAGTAGATAGTTGAGGACAGGCTTTTACTTTGAGGTGGTCACAATATAAAAATAGCTTTTATGTCATATATCTTACAAGATAAAGAAATATTTCTATGGAATGAAAAGAGAAAAATACAAGAATACAAAAGTGTTAAAGTAATAATCATAATGGTTACAACTAACATAAATTTAATATTGTATGTGTGGCCATACTTTTGTGATTTGCAAATGTTAACTCATTTAATCTTCACCACGTTATGATGAAAGCAATGGAATTATATTCAGTTTGTAGGTTAACAACCTAAGACTTAATGAGGTAAAATGTATTTTCCAAAGTCGTGGAGTTAATCAACAGTCAAATTGTTACTGAAATTCCAACAGTCTGACTTCATACTTTGGATTCCAAACATAAAATATGTAAGGAAATAACATCTTAAGGTGTGCATGAAGTAAAAGTTGGGTTAGGAATACCCACATAGGTAATATTATGATGAAGAGATTAAAAGATTTGAAACAGGGAAGATAATTTGTGATGTAGAAGACAGAACCTCTTTGAAGAAGATTTGAATGTGAGATTTAAAGAAAACAATTAATGAAAGAAAGAAGAGAAACTGACAATTATTTTGATAAATGATTTTTTTAAATCTTGGAGTACTTAGTAAATGGAAATAGCAGAATGGAGGTTCAGGAGGGAAAGAAATATACAGGTGAGAAAAATAATACATTAGTCAGAATATGTTGGGATTCAGCTGCCTACATTAACATTTTTGAGAACATTCTTCAATACAAAATATATCAGAAAATCAAATTTTGAGGAATGCTATATTGTGCAAGTAAAAATATAAAGTATTACTTAAATTTTAATTTTAAACAAATTACATTTTTAGTATATGTTCCATGTGACAATTTTCCCATTCTTATTTCTAAAATATATATGCTGCTTACCTGAAATTCAAAGTTCACAGGTTTATCTTAGAGACCTAGGATGCAGATTTAAGAGTACTGAACATTCAGAGAGAAGATCATGGATTGCTTTAAGTGCATGATATTACCTAAGAAAAAGAACTCCTAAAAGAAGATGCTAGTGAGTGGTGTCTATGATTGTATGCAAAACTTCGCCCTCTTCCCTCATCTACTCTCTCTATTTTTTTTTCATTTTACAGTGTTTTTCCACGATTATGGCATGTTTTGATTAATGAAATGAGCCAAAATGATGTGCCAGTTGTGGGTATGAATGTTCAATATCCTTATAAGAATCTAGTTTACTGTCATATCTCTACTGTCTTCATAAGACTGCATCTGCTATTGCCTACTGAATAACAAGAGACAGGTGAAGCAGAGACAACCCACTTATCCAAGACAAAAATCAACCACCCCCTAATCATATGAGTTTGTTCAGCAAATTCATCTCACTTCCACCACTCATATGAATGACATTGAACTTATTCCGATATACCATTGAGGTTTATGGTTGAATGTTAAGTATCACTGTCACAGCAGCACACATTACCATTCCTATAACCATCTTTATTATATACTCAGGTATATAAACTGTGCTTAGGTTGAAAACCCTTTAGTTTTTATTTTGGCACTCTTTATTATTATCTCATAACTTATATTGTATAATTTGGAATAGGTAGTTTAAGTTCCAAACTATGCTCTCCTCACCTATTAAACTACAACAATATTGAGCTCTGAACTGAAGCTCATGTTTGAAAATGTGTGTCAAGCAAAGTAAGTGCAAAAAATATATAAATCAGTATCTTTAGTTATATTGAGCTTGATTTGTGGTTATGTCTTTACACCCAGCAAAGTGTCTAACATAATATAAATATTTAATAATCATCTATGTAAAAGATGAATAAATCATGTTCTTTAAAATAAAAGTAAAGTTTGTTTTATTCTTACAATAAAATTACTCCAAATGCAGTGCAGAATCTGGCACATTAATAAGCAATTAATACACAGGACAGTGTCATAGGTTCATTAAATACTTTATGAAATTTTTTTTTATGAATAGACATATGTTCCTCTAAGCACTTATGTTTCATCAGTGAATAAACCAGATTAAATCCCTGCCCATATGGAACTAACATTTCCTGAGGAAGGCACTTTTTATGAGAGTAGATAAGTAAATATAAATTCCGTTGGTGATAAGCACTATGAAGTAAATCTATATACAGTAGCAGAGGTCAATACAGTAGCCAGAATATGGAATTGAAAATAATGCTGTCAGATGTCTTCTGGATAAGTGGATTTGTCACAAAAAATACAGTACCTTTATTCCTTTATTTTTTATATATGCATTCAATCACATATGATTCTTTCTCTTTCTGACTTATTTCATTAGAACAATCACTTTAAATTTTATTCATGTTGTGTAAATGACATTATTTCATCTTTTTTAGTTTAGCAATATTTTATTAAATATATACGTATATATCACAGCTATATTACAGTTTTAGTGAAAGAACATTGTATTATAATGTTATATAGATTTAAGGTATGCCTCATTGTAAATCAGTATCTGTGTATAGTACATTATGTTTACCAACATTGCAATGCACCTTATCCAGTCATATTTCCATAGTCATTTTTGGCTATTGTGCTGTTATTGTGTGTTGCTAATATAGAGTGCATACATATTTTTAAATGAAGGTTTTATATATTTCAGATAAATAACAAGCAAAATCACTGGAACATATGGCTATTCCATTTTTAATCTTTGAGACATACTCTTTCTGTTTCCAAAGACTATACCCATTCCCACCAACAGTGTACAAGAGTTCCTTTTCTTCCATACCCTTGACAATTTTTTCTCACTTTGGTATAATCAATTCTCTCGTAAGTGCAAGGTGGTATCCCATTTTAGTTTTTATTTGCATTTCCCTATTAATATGTGATATTAATCATTTTTTTCATGTACCTGTTGACCATTGGTAAATCCATATTGAGGAATTATCTATTCAGATCTTCTGCCATTTTTGATGGATTATTTTTTATTGTTTTAAGTTGCACAAATTCTTTATGTATTTTGGATTTCAACCCCTTGACACACATATGATGTGCAAATACATTATCACAATCAGTAGTCTGCCTTTTTCATGTTGGTTTCTTACACATTAATTATTTTTAACTCAATGTAGCTCCGTTTATTTTTGCTTTCTTCTCCCTCTTGCAGTTGAGATTTTGAATATATTTTTTAGGTCAAAACACTTGTATTTCCACTTAGAAAATTGATTTAGTATCTTGAATCTTTCTCCTATACACATATTTGATGAAATATTCACTAACCTTGCATTTCGTAGTAATTTAACTTATTTAGATTAGATTTTATATTAATTTTCATTGTTGAATTTCACCTGACCAATCTAAAGTGATGTAATTATAATTTTTATGTCTCTAAAACCCTTTTTATTAAAGATAGGAAAATTTATTTTTGGCATCAATCTTTTAAGAAATTAATCTCCCTCAAAATTGTTTCCTTTAAAATTAATCCTGAACTCTATAATGTGCAACCTCCATTAACTAGCATAACAGTTCACCTGACTTTTTATACCATTTAAAAAATTAAGTCTTATTTTTTTAATTATAACTTTTTCCTTACATTCAGAAGAAATGCATATTCTGACATTTTACATATACAGTAAATATGAACAAAATTTCTCTCGGTAGAACTATTTAATGATGATTATGAAATGTTTCATGTTCCTAGGTTCCAATTCTTTAACAATCTAACCAAGAACATAAATGTAACTTTTGCAATATTCTTTCAAAAGCTGACATTAAGGAGAATCACTAGTTAGTGTTTGGGCACAAGTCACATTTAATAGCATCTGGATAGTTTAGATCAAAAATCAAAAAGACTTTCAATATGGGACCAATATTTAAACCTAATACATAGGATGTACAAACTCATAAGCAGGATGCATTGTCTGCCTGGCGAAAATTATGCTGTACAATCCCATACTATAGATTGCAAATAATTATTCTCTAAATGATTCATGATATTTTATATTTTGCATAACACATTGTATATATACTTGCAGTCTTTGTAGAACACATATAAGTTTATATACCAGTTTATATATTGTTAACTTTTAATAATAGACAATGAAAAATCAAGATATAAATAAGGTCATAGCCATAGTTGTCATTATTATTAATCTTCAGGGATTATTCCACTGTATTTTTTGGTTAAAACAAAATAATTATGCAAAGAACTCTTCTATTATTTCTCTTTACTTCCAACATATTAAGCTTTGGATTTTAAAATCTAACAAGAAAATTGTACGCAAAAGAGACTGATTTTCTGCTGGAAATTATTTGAATATAGGCCTTCCAGTTTAATAGTTCATGGGCATATATTCACATGGGTTCTCATGGCATCCTTACAAAAAACACATAAGACATATTCTAAGTTAGAATAGACTGGTCCCTATGAATTCATACCTTTTCTTTCCTTTTGCTTCCCTTGCTTGTTTTTCTGATTTGAAATATAAACAACAGTGCAGGTCAAATGGTAACAGTTTTTCTGTGGAAAACTGTCCAGACAGTAAGGTTTAGAGAAGAATAAAAAGAATTTCTCAAGACAAAAGTACTAGAGATTCAAGTTAGATATATGCAAATTCAGACATGTCTCATCATGTCAGATAAACTGGTGAAACAAGCTGCTCTGGATACTTTGAAGTTGGCTGAGAGACACCTTAGAGAAGGATTCAACTGGTATTCATTGTCGATGTCCCAAGAAGCTTGATCTGAGTGGTGATTTGATGGAATAAGCAATGGGGTAGTGTGAGAACATGACCCATGCTCTATCCTGGAAAGTGGGCTCAGCAGCTGGCCAACACTGAGCACAGACCTGAATGTAGCAGATGATCTTTCTGGCATGATAACTGCCTCTGCCCACACTGATGTTCTGGCCTGGAATTCTTCTGTCTTTGACTTTTTCGCTGTTCTTTTTTCTTGCACACTTGGCTATTCCTGCTGGATCACTACCTTTCCTCTGCTGATGCCCACTTTAAAGGGTTCCCCTCTCCACTGGTAGCACAGTAATCTTCCTGACCAGGCGTCTTGAGGAAGGTGGTTACTTTCTGGTAACTACCCAACTTGCTGGGAGATGACCAGCCATCAGAGGAGGCAGATACATGTTGTCATTGAAACCCCTTATTTTGAATATAGCTTAGGCCATATCCTTGCTGCCTTTGTCTTCTTATGATTTCTTAAGACTCTCTTCTAGGCAGGGCACTACTCTCTGCCATAACTTGAATACCTGCATGACATATACCTAAAACAAAGTCTTAATAAAGTAATTGAAGGATTTTCCGGGAGAGAATAAATCTTAAATAAAGAGACAGCTTCCTTTAACTTTACTGAATAATGATCCAAAGTAGTCATGAGAGTAGTCACCAGTAAAGCATCTGGTATGTTATTATTATTTACCATTAATATGACACCCTGTATGTTCTCAAGCTTGTCTAATGTGGTGAACTAGGAACAGTTGCATCATAGTCTACTATAGACCTCTAAGCTTCATAAGTAACTTTTTAAAAACTTTTTTAAAGAAAAGGTGCAGAAAGGAATGAAGGTGTGAGTAGGCAAGCAGTTAAGAAGAAAGAGGGTAAATATTTATTTTATTTTACTTTTATTTAGTTGTTCACACTGTGTTTCTCCCTGAACCTAAGACTCGACCAAATGTATGTGGCCTGCGGTCTTTCAGAAATGATGACCTAACCACTACTCCACCAGGGCACGCGCATAAGTAAGGGTTGTTTTTTTATATATTAGCTTCAAAATATTTTAGAATAAAAGAAAAATATCAAAAAGATTCAAAATGTTTATAGTTTCAGTAATTATTTATTAGACAAAAACAAAATACAAGTTTTCTCTAGAATTGTGCTAGAAATAAGACAGACGGTGGCAAGAAAAGTAAACCAAAATAAGGAGCTCAATCCAGAATGGCTTTATATATTGAATATGTATTTAGAAGATATTCTGGAGGTAAAAAGGCACTAAATATTCATGGAAGCAGTTTAATTATTAATACACACTTATCTTGGAGAATATCATATTTATGTTTTGGAGATGAAAGCACAAGATAGACTTAAACACATTTGGAGGGTTTTTCTCTGCACCTAATTTCAGTAAGTTTTCAGTAGAAGCGGGAGAATCCATATCCTCCATAGCAGGACGGGTGGTAGCAGCCATAGCCACAGCCTCCAAAGCCAGAGCCACAGCCATAGCCTCCATAGCCACAGCCTTAGCCCAGTCTCTGGAAGCTGCCGCACCCACAGCCACAGCCATAGCCCAGGCCACCGAAACCACCACAGCCGCTGCCCAGGCCTCCGTAGTAGCTGCCATAGTATTGGCTCATGGTATCAGATGAGAGAGTTGGTTTATCGTTCAAGGCAAGATCCTGAGTGTGAATGTCAACATGTGTAGAAAGTCAGAGCGTGTGATAAACCACATGTATATTCTTTCTGTGTGTCATTTATTTAACCTACATGACACAACACATTCATCATTAAATTCAGACACACTTGGAGACATTCATTAAAATAACTGAGATAGTTTTGCTGCTTAGTATGTCCTTTAAATATGATTGCATCACTTTGTTAAATCATTACAAACTTCAAATATGTACAATTTTTTCAGTGAAGCTTCAATAAAAACTGGGAAAATCATTGCATCACTTTTTAAGAAAAAAGTATCTTCAAAGTCTGAACATACCAGATCCTAAATAGAGTCCTTCACAGGCAGGCATATTAATTATATTAGATAGTTCTGTTTTTTAATTAAATAGTTCTTCATCTAATGTTTTCCTTTGATTGCTGTCAATCATCTACACATAAAATTTAAAAATGATTAAATTCCAGGTTCTAAAATCTATCATTCTTCTAAAATATTCTATACCTTAGTCTAAAAAATGAATTATTTAGCTCTTTCAGAGACAGTGAAATATAAAATTTGAGAGTTAGGGAGATTAGTTAGACCATTGTGAACCCTGATAAGAAAGTAGGAGGTAAAAGGATGTATTTTCTATTTAATTTTGAACACTGACCATCAGAGTTATCATAATTGTTTTCACACTTTTTGGAAAAAAAAATGATTTTCTTGTTATGAATGATGAATCAAATACTAACATATAATGTTTAACTAAACTGCATAGTTAATCTTCACTCTTTGTATTGTACAAATGTATGGGTACAATAGCAAGGCCTAAAATAATTTAGAAACTGAAAGCAAATAAAATTTTATTTCAGAAATGCATTTTAAAGCTGATCAAAAGGTATTTTCCCAAATACTGATTCTTCTCTGGTATCACACCTATCTAAGCTGCTTCCAAAAATGCAGGTTACATTTTATTTTCTACATTTACTGTAAACTCATATTTATTCATTAATGTATCTGACATCTATACAGTTGTATTGCAGTTAATTGATTTTACCTTTAAAACGTTTTTATAAAAAAATTGAATAGGAAGTCCTTAGAGGTCCTATTACTCCGCCACCACACACCCATACACACATATTTTTTACATATAATTCAACATCTTGAATTAGTGGTCAATGAATGAACAAATATTACACAGCATTATTAAAGTCTACAGTTAAGATTGGGGTTCAACTTTGCATTGTGCCTTCTATTAGCTTTGACAAATCCATAATGTCATGTAACCACTAGTATATCATACAGAATCATTTCACTCCCTGAAAAATCTGGTTCACATAGTTTTTTGCCTGTCTCCTCCAAAGTCCTGAGACCATTAAGATTTTCACTGTTTTCAAAGTTGCTTTTTTCCTATAAGATCATAGTGGAAATCATACACTTTATAACCTTTTCACATAGACTTCATTCACATAGGAAGCTGTTTTTATATTACTCTATATCCCTCTACGACTTGGTAGTTCCATTCTTTTTATCATGAATAATATTCTGTTGGCTGGAAGCACCACAGCTTGTTTTCAATTCACCTCTTGAAAGGCATCTTTATTGCTTCCTAGTTTTGGCAAGTATAAATAAAACTGTAAACATCTGTTTCAGGTTTTTGTGTGGACATAACCTTTTGACTCATTTGGACAAATATCAGATAACTTGATCGTTGAATCTTATGCCTAAAATTATGTTTATTTTTTTAAACTATCAGACTATATTCCAAATTTGATGTACCATTTTGCATTCACATCAACATTGAAGGGTAGTTTGTTTTATTCCACATCCACATGAACATTTATTGTCAGTGTTATGAATCTTGTTATTCCAATAAAAATGTTACAATCTCTTAAAATATCACTCAGCCTCTGTCTCCCCATTAGAAGTTACCATGGTTAGGTGAAATGGTGAAGTATGCAAAATTTCTCTTTGACAAATTTTATTTTCAAGGACTATCATACTGCTTCTGCTATCAACAGTTTAGCTATTATAACACACATCTAAGGGTTCCATGAAATTCAGTCAGATGAAACTATTATTTTAAGCAATATCTTCAGAATTTCTAAAATGTAGATATAGTGTTAAAAGGCAAGGTGTGAAAAAATGCAATTATGAGCAAAAGAACAGCTGACTCTAGATAAGCAATGACTTATAGTCAAAACTGATCCAAACCTCATTAAATTCTTACAGTTTTACCCTTAAATTTGATTTGAACTTCTAAGTATTTGTTAACTTGTCATGACCTCTGGTATAGTGTTAGGTCCTTTTAGTTGTGTAAGTAATTTCATATGATGCATTCATTCAATTGAATTTTTTAACCACTCTTTAATAACTATAATGTAGTAAAAACACACAAATACTAAATTAAATTAAAGTGGAAACAAAATTAAGTGTTGAAAGGATAAGTGAATTCTAAGGTCTTTAAAAATAATCATGGGCATCTCTCTGATTGCATCAACATAAGGATTTAAAGGAGGAATAATTTCCAATAGCTTTCTAGATTTAAATGAACATTTGAATTAGTTTTTTTGTCTTCAATAATAATAATGAATTATATTAAATATAAGAAGAAGTGTAAAATTTGATTAATTGCGTAAATATGCATGCTCTACTTATACTAAACATACCTAAACCCCAAAAGGTCTCTATTGATCCTTTTCTGTCAATACAACTCCCTAGAGATAATCATCTTTCTAGACTTTGAAAATAGTTTCAGTAGAGCTTGTCAATATTTTTCCAAAATTGTTATTACTTTTATAGTCTTACGAGAACTATAAAGAGTATAGTCACTATATCTTTGATAACATTTGTCCTTTTCAGACAAATTTTGATTATTTTTCTGGGGATACAATGACATATGAGTATTATTTTAATTCAATTTTTGCCAGATGAGTAGTGGCACTAGTCATTACTAAATAATATATGCATATAGATCATTTAGATATCCTCTTCATTGAAAAGTCTTTTCAACTGTGCTGTATTTTCATTGATTTTGTAAATTTTTGTTGGTTTGTGGGAATTCTTTTTATACTTGGGTCAAGAAATTTTTGAGATCTCTGTTTTACAAATATTTTCTCCTTGCATGTGGCTTGTTTTCATTTTGAAATGGTGTTTATATGTAAATGTAATTTTTTTTTAAATGAGGTCCGATTTTTTTTAACTTTCTGTTTTATTTATCCTAATTAAGAAATTTTGGATACCTCAGATCTTATTCTGTAATTCATTTGTCTGTTATCTAGGACTTCTTCTACTCTTATTATTCATTTATAATTAAAAGAGTTTCAATCTGAATAGTCAATTCTAAGGAAGTTAAGAGGAAACAAAAAATCACACATAAATCAGACAGAATTGAAAATGTTACGCTTGTCTTTTTAACTCTGTCAGATCTTCCCCTCAGTTGTGGGAGGAATAGTCATCTACTACTTCTAGACCAGGTGACAAATTTCCCTGCTAAGAAACATATTCTGGAGGACTTCTAGTAATTCCAACTCAGGTCCATACAGCTTATCAATTAGAATTGTAGTAATAGGATAAAACTAGATTACACCGAGTTTTAAATATTTTATCCAAATAATTATATAATTATTACTTTTCTTTATCTGTAAAAGGTTTCTATCAGACTGTGATACTATTATCCAGTTAGGGAGCAAAATCATTTCAGAAAAAATTATGTTTTATGAGTCAAATTAATGAGCAATAACCTCTAATCTTCCTATTGAAATATATGCTTTGATCTATTCACTGTAAAGGTACAATGCCTCTCCTGTATTGACTGAGGTGACTGATCATAAGATCAACATGACTCATACATACCAATATTTTCAGTAAGCTAGTCTGAGATTTCCAGATGCATAACAATGATTTTTAAAAGAATCTTGGATTTTGTGCTATTTAATAGTTAATATTTACTCAGCTAACATTACATTATAAACTTACACTTCAATATGCAACATAGTATTTTAAAGCCAAAATAAAAGTAGTCAGTTAGCATTAATTATCATCTGTAACGACTTCTTCAAAGATACATGCCCAGAGCTTTCAAGTACACAGTAAATGGAATGGTGAAGTGGAATGCCTGGTATTCACTTGAGTTGTGCCTAGTCTTAGACTGTACTGCTTACACCATTTCAATCCTTTCATTTTAATTTCTTCCATATGGGTGGGGGGCATTTTCCCAACCAAGAGAAAGTTAGGGTAAGCTTTGCAACACCTCTGCCAGTTTCACAATCTTACATTATATTGCTGTATCTGTATTAATTAATTTGAATAACTCAAACATAACAAATTCACTATTGCTTCACTACAAAAATAAATTACTGAATTTTTAGAAAATTATGACTTTTTTAGGTATTTTTATACACAAATATTTATTTGAAGTACTAAAAAGAAATGATTCACTTTTGGGGGAGGTTAAATGAAGGTCAGCGTGGCAAGACACCTGCTAGGATGTATAAAGCTTCAAGTCAATTATGGGCTCAATACAGATTACTTCACTGGTGATGACACCAATATTTTTTTTTAATTTCCCCAGTGAATTGCAAAATATTTCAATGTACTGATAATATTGAAGAACAAAAAATACCATGTCGCACCAGGGAGAACCAACAGAAAAAAATGATAGAGATTCATAAAAACGTTTCCTTTCAACATAGTTTTATAGATATATTGTATCATTATGCTTTATTGCTAAGAGGGCTACATAAACACAATTTTGAACAATAAAGAAAAGTATTTATTTTTCATATTGCCTTCACATTAATATGAAAATATATAGGTATTATTTTAGTGCTTAATTTAAATACCAATGCTGCCATATGAAAAGCATTGAATCAGAACTGGTTTATGGCATTCCCAGATGAAGTAGAGTTTCAACAGAGTCCACATACATCTAAGGGTCACTGATTCAAGACCCAGGGACAAAGAAAGCAACCAATTTAAGCAACTAAGTAGAATAAATAAAGTACTTCCTCCTCCTCTCTCTTTATTCCTGCCTCTGCTTTCTTTCATTTCTGCCTGCACCTTTCCTTTAAAAATACTAGTTTGGGTTAGAGGAAGAAGCTTCTTTTTCAAATGTGTATATGGGTTGCAGGTATCATCTATTTAGTTATATGGGAATGTGCATGTATTAATATTCTCCATGTCCCTTGCATTTTGACATAGGTAGATGACAGATAAATAATAGAGGCAATTACAAATAGACTAATGTTTTGAGTTACATAAGAAATAAATACCATATATGCCATTATAAATTTGCAAAATTTATTTCAAAAATAACAGACATCGCCTCATTCCATAAGACCAAATAGATATCCCTAGAGGACATGAAAGAGAAAATTATGAAATGATAAATTTTCCTAAAATCTTAGATGCTAAATATTGTATATCTTCACTTGATCCAAGGTGATCTTGATTAGTTGAAATTTTTATTAATTTGACTAATCACCTATGGCCTCAGAAGTTGGGCACCCAGGGTAGAATTTCAATAAAAGTTGGAGAATCCATATCCTCTGTAGCAGGATTGGCAGCAGCAGCAGCCATAGTCATACCTTCCAAACCCAGAGCCCCAGTCATAACCTCCATAGCCACAGCTGTAGCCCAGTCTGTGGAAGTTGCTGCATCCACAGCCATAGCCATAGCCCAGGCCACCATTGTAGTTGCCATAGTGGCTTATGCCGACAAGATTCATGAGTTTGGCTTGCTGTTCAATATAAGATCTTGAATGTGAATGTCAGCACAGGTAGAAGGATGTTTATATACCCTGAGCAAAGCATGTGTTAAATCTCAAGTATTTTCCTTTTTGTGTGCCATTGTGTATATTATCTTTAAAGTTTTAACTCAGTCATCTTCTGTCTTTTGACAAATAGAGAGGCCCTCATTCTCATTAATATATTTCAACATATTTAGCGTCCTATTTAAGATGTCTTTGAACCTACTGCTTTGCTTTTATTAGATGAAATGACTGTTCACATTTGTACATTAAAAAACCTATTGCTTAGTAGCAGGTATATTATATCATCTGTTCTGTCATCTTCTAAATAGTTAACTCCATCTCAAAGTAAATTCAGATAGCTGTTCAATTTAAAGAATTTCAATCTATATTTTCCTAAAGGCAAACTTAAGAAAGAAACTGAAAAGGACTTAAAGTATCTCTATTTAAAAGTTATGAAAAAAAATATATTAAACAAAAGCACATATTGGGTTTTAGCATTTTAATTGCAATAACCTTTATAACAGCTTCGTAACCTTTTGGTTGCAAAACACAGAATAATTAATTTCAGAAACTGAAAGCACAAAATTCATCTCATAAGTGGTTTATTAGAGGAGTACTTCAACTATAATTTCAAATGCTAAATTTATTCGAAATTCGTTCTTTCAAAATTCCTGTTAAAATTGCAGATAGCATCGGTCTCTATGATTTTGCATATACCAATTAGACAATTTCTTTCTTTACCTTTCTTCAGTAATATATTCATTGTTTCTAGTTGTTGTTTTTTTTTTATTTTAGCTTTATTCTTTTTTATTCTTTTTTTTTTCTTCCTTTAAATGCTTACTAGGAACAACCAGGTAACATTTTAAAGTACACATTATTCTCTCCAACACTCAAGCCGTCAAATTTCATTCAGTTACTCCAATAAATACTCCTTGTTTTTACCCCTCTTCATAGCCACTATTTATTTATATAAGTGTTTTCTATAGCTTTGTATTCTCAGTCAGTTTCTTACCACTCTTCAATATAACTGGTTCTTCATTGTCTCAATTTCTAAGATGCATGCTAACTTCTAGGACCTTCTGAATATTTGTGTAACCTAAAATTGAGGATATCTTCAAGTTTTAAAAATGAATATATAATGGTGAGATTTCACAGAGTCAATACACACATAATTTGGATTTGAATTTCATGTAGTTCCTCAACTAACTTCACTGAGCCCACGTAAGTTCAAGTTTGACTCTATGCTTCCATGTAGCAGTTGTCTCTTGACTTGAATCACTATAAAATTCAAAAATAGCATGAATAATTTAAACATGCAGTAGAGTTTTTGTGAGATTTCCGAGTATTTTAGCAAAAATTAATTTCCTGAAATATATATTTCGGTTCTAAACAAAAGAGAATGGAATTTAAAAGAAACTATTTGTTTAACTAATGAATAACTTAGAATAAGTTGGCAATAGCCATCATAGCCACCACAATCTTTAAAACTCTGACTATACCTTAACAAGCTACTGTCTTCAATCCAAAATGTGATTCAGTAAGTCGAGAGCCAATATATACCATGACTCTTTTATCTAATATTGGTTCCTCACCCTGAACTAAGGAGTAGATAAGCTTGATTTTTCATTTTCAGTGAGTCTTTTGGAAGTTTTAATGACCAAAAAGAAAAAATCAGACTTAATTAAGGATATCACATTTAGTCAATACAACTCAGCCATATCACGTGAGAATGACTAATGGTTGATGTCTGTTTGTTTAGGAGGGAAAGAGACATATCACCAGAGAAAGAAAATGCTAAGTGAGACAAATAGAAAACCTTGACATTAAAAAAAATCAAATTTGCTTCAGTGACTAATAGAGTAATTTGCATAAAGTCAATTAGTGATCATTAGCAGAAAACTATCAATACCTATTACAAAATATGTGGAACAAGTGTTTTGTCTTATTTTTCCTAATTAAGAAATAATCCAAATAAAATTATCCATTGGAAAATGAGCGACATATATTTCAATTAAAATTGTTTATTTTTTCCTTTTCTCCTTTACATTCACATCTATATCTTATGTATTTCTCATCTCATCCATCACCAGAGTCTTAGTGTCCTTTATCACTACTTTGTTAACTCCTTCCTTCTGTTGTTCCTATCCCCTTCCCACAGCCATTGATAATCATTATCTTATGTCCTGTGAATTTCGTTGAGGCTTGTCTGTTCCTTTGTTTTGTTTAGAATGAGGGACATACATTTTTGTAGAAATATTGGTTTTATGCTCAGTGGTTAAAGCTAAAGTAGATTTGCCTATGAATTATTTTTAATTTATGTTTTTATATTTTTAATTTTCTATTATTTTTAATAATTTTTCTATATTCTTTCTATTTTTGCTATAACTCAGACAAATCAATGAAATATAAAAGCATAGTTAACAGGCCTTCTTAACAAGATAGAAGCAAGACTCACATTGTTCCCATAAAAAAACTAGGAATTCACCTATTTTCCTTAAATAAACACTGAGGAAAGGCAGAGACAGAGGCTATGGAGATGCAACAGCAATAGCGAACACAAAGGGTAGGCAAAAATATCAGGGTTCAGAGTGACACTGAAAATTCAAGATTTGGGATTTCAAATTCAGGCCACAGCAGAGATTGTGGAACTGCAGCATAAACCAGGTCTCCCAGGAATCATTAAAGCGGCAAACAACCAACCTAGCAGAACTCATATATGGAGCCAAAGAATCGGATCTTGACACAGGGCAGAAATAGAACCAGTACCCTGGTGGTTTGAACAGCAGACCTGAGAGAAAATTACACTGGACAATAACATAACTGGAAGACAGCTAGGGGAATCCCCCACACCTAATCCTTGTCATCATATTGCCCTGGAACTCAGGATCTGGCCACCAGGTATCCTGCCCCCAGGCTTAAAAGAAGAAGACTCCTTGAAGGAGAAACTGTCAATGCTACCCACAACTGATATGCTGTAGGTGGAGATAAACCTCAGTCTGATTAAAGACAGTGGATGAACAGCAAGGTGGTCATTACATACCCAACACAAACTCCAACTCAATAGGCTGAACTATTGGAACACAACGTGGTTCCACATGAGTATTTCAACATTTCCAACGAGTGGTGACACAACAAAACTCAAAAAATCTGTGTTAACAGCAAGATCGAATCTTACTCATGCAAATCAATGCCCTACATGAGACCATCACTGCAGGGAAACTCAATCTACAGAAACAAACACAATACTAAACAGAGCAAAGATACAGAGAAATACATGAAATGATGGCTCCAATCAAAAAACCAGGAGGAAAGCTGAATACAACAGATGTATGCAAATTACCTGAGGATAAATTTAAGGCAACAGTGATAAACATAATCACGGAAATCAAGAAAATAATACAGGAAGAAATGAACAAAATATCAAACAAATAAAAAGTACAATAGCTGAACTAAAGTACTCAATAGAGGGAGGTATTTAAGCACAGGATAGATGAAGCTTTCAGTAAAATCAGTGAGCCAGAAGACAGGGGAGAAGAATGTACTCAAACAAAGCAACGAAGAAAATAATGAAATGAAAAGAATACAGCATTCTAATGGAATAAATAAAAGGAGCAACATTCCCATCATAAGGGTCACAGAAGAAGAGAAAGAAAAAGAGGCAGAAATATTTGAGGAAATAATAGCTGAGGATTTCCCAAACCTAATAAATGAAGTAAACCTCCAGACCCGGGAAGGTCAAAGTGTTCCTAATAAAAGAAAGCCAAACAGATCAAACCTAGACACATTGTCATAAAAATGTCAAAACACAATATAAAGAATCTTAAAAACAACAACAAAAAAATGAGTCACATACAAAGGAGTTCACAAAAGATAGTCAACAGATTTATCAACTGAGGTTCTATAGGTCATAAGAGAATGGAATGATATATTCAATGTGCTGAAAGAAAACAATTTTCAACCTAGGGTATTATACCCTGTGAAATTATCATTTAGACGTGAGGGAATGATACAAAGTTTTTCTTTTGGTAAGCACAAGTTGAATGACTGTACCACTACAAATCCAGCTTTTTAAAATAAACCAAAGGGTGAATATATAAACTGCATAAAATGTCATGTAAAAACAATAGGACAGAGATCGACTTCCAAATGTGACTCGATACGTCGCACTTACGAGTTGCTCCACAGACACCAAAAAACAAAGCAAAACAAAAACACCTATATTCCTGAGACAAACACAAAGAAACAATCAGCATTTCAGCTGGATATGGATCAGCTAATGAACAACGGTGGGTGAGGGGAGCCAGTGCATTTCTCAGCTAAATCCCTGACTTGGATTTGGGACAGACCTCAGGAGTCTCCAGACGCATGGTGGGATGGAGTCGAGGGATTACAGGACCAAATGAAGAGACGCCCAAAGGTGGGCACAGTGGGCTGAGACATGTAGCCATGGACTTGGGAGGTGAAAGGAGAGCCAGCGCACCAGGAACTACACTGGAACCCATGCAGAGAAATTGCATGGGGACAGCCACAACCATACCAGCCAAATCAAACCCCTCCCACAAATATTTGGCACAAGAGCCTGCAACTCGATAGTGCCGCCTTGTGGGTAGAGGCGAAACTGCCGTCTGACTGCCAATCCTGGAGAAGTCAAACCTAGGCAAGGCCAGGAAAACTGAACCCTCAGAAATATTAGCATAATGCCAAATAGAGCAAAGGCACAGAGATACAATCAACCCCCCCAAAAAAAAAATCTGAATACAGAAGACATATGGGAATTACCCGAAGAGGAATTTAGGGTAACAATGATTTACAAACTCATGGGAATCCAGATATCAGTAGAGGCAGTAAATGAGAAAGTCAGGAACCAAAGAGGGGAATTAAAACAACATATCAAACAGGTAAGAGAAACGATAACTGAATTAAAGAACTCAATAGAGGGGCTCAGCAATAGGATGGATGAAGCTTCCAATAGAATCAGTGATCCGAAAGTTAGGACAGAGGAACTCAATCAAGCAATCCAGCAACAAGATTTAAAAAATTAAAATAATTGAAGACAGCATTTGAGACTTCTAGAATAGCATCAAAAGAAACAACATCCGCCTGATGGGAGTCCCAGAGGAAGAGAGAAAAGGTAGCAGAAACCATATTTGAAGAAATTTAATAGATGGGAACTTCCCCAGTTTGAAGAATGAAATAAGCCTCCAGATCCAGGAAACAATAAGTTCTGATAAAAGAAACCCAAACAGAAGTACACCTAGACACATAATCAGAAAATGTCAAAAACAAAAGATAAAAATATTAAAAGCAGCCAAAGAAAGACGTGTCCCACACATAGGAAGCCCCATAAGATTGAAAAGAGACTTTGCAAATGAAACTCTACAGGCTGGAAAGGAATGGCATAATATATTCAAAGTGCTGAAAGAAAAGGAGACTCAACCTAGGATATTATATCCGGCAAGATTATCATTTAGAACTGAAGAAATGATAAAAACTTTTTCTGACAAGCGAAAGATAAAGGAGTTCATCAGCACCATACCAGCTTTGCAAAAAATATTAAAGGATGCTCTATAAAGGATAAATAAACCCCACAGAAAAACAATAAGACTGCAAATATTAAAAGTGGGAAGGAAGAGGAGAACATAAAAAGGTGGAGAGTTAGAATGAGTGGAAGACTAACAAGCTTTCAAATAAAATTGGGGGGTAAATATAGAACTGTGAATACTGACTTCAGGGTAACCTCAAAATACATCCCCAGGAAGACAGGAAAGAAGAAAACAAAAGGCAAAATCAATCAAAACATAACTGTATCCAACTGACTTAAAAGGAGAAAGAGAACAAAGTCATCATCTGTAGCAGCATACAAAAGACAAATGTAAAATGACACTAAGCAGCTGTATATCAATAATCACCCTACATGTTAATTGACTGAATCATCAGTCAAAAGGCGCAGAGTGGCTGAATGGATTAAAAAGCATAACCCAACCTTCTGCTACATTCAGGAAATCCACCTTCTTCCAAAAGATAAGCAAAGACTCAAAGTCAGTGGATGGAAAACAAGCCTCCAGTCGAATGGTAGCCTCAAAAGAGCAGGAGCAGCTATACTCATATCAGATAAAACAAACTTCCATCTAAAAAGCATAACAAAAGACATAGATGGACACTATATAATGATTCAAGAATCAATCAAGGAGGAAGACCTAATGCTTATTAACATATATGCACCAAATGAAGAAGCATCAAAATGTATCAAGAAAATGTTATTAGACCTGACGAGGTCTAATTGACAGTAACACAACAATAGTGGGGGACTTCGACATTCCACTTGCACCAATGGACTGATCACCCAAGCAGAAAGTTAACAGGGAAATAACCATTTCAAATGGCCGTCTGGAATAAACAGGTCTAATGGACATATACCAAACACTTGAACGAAGGACTATGGATTTCACTTTCTTTTCAGGCACTCATGGAACATTCTCAAGGATAGATAATATGCTCGGACACAAAACATTTCTCAAAAAATTTACAAAATTTGAAGTCATACCAAACATCTTGTCTGACAACAAAGCTTAAAACTGGAAATAAACCAAAAAATGAAAGCTGGGAGACCCCCAAACCAATTGAAAACTCAACAATATATTCCTGAAGGACTTTGGGTAAAAAGGAAATCAAAGAGGAACTTAACAAATACTTAGAAACAAATGAGAATGAAGACATGCGCTACCAGAAGCTTTGGATGCAGCAAAAGTGGTACTAAGGGGAAAGTCCATCACAATCCAGGCCTATCTCAAGAAACAAGAAAGATTGCAAATAAACAACATAACTCTACATTTAAAACCACAAGAGAAAGAAGAGCAATTAAAGCTAAAAATCAGCAGAAGAAAGAAAATAATCAAAGTCAAGCAAAAATAAACAAAATAGAAAACAAAAAGAAAATTCTGATGATTAATGAAACCAAAAGGTGTTTTTTTGAAGAAATAAACAATATTGATGAGCCATTGTCTAGATTCACAAAAAAGGGAGAAATATTGCATAATTAGAAGCATAAATGAAAGGGAAGATGTTACAACAGATACCACAGAAATTCAAAGCATCATAAGGGACTACTATGCACAGCTCTACACCACCAAAATGGACATTCTTGAGGACATGAACAGATTTCTAAAAAGAAGTATAGTCCACCAAGATTGAACGTGGAAGAATTGGAAAACCTGAACAGAACAATCACAAGCAAAGAAATTGAAGATGTAATTAAAGGTCTCCCCCCCAAAAAAAAATCTCAGGACCAAATGGCTTCTCCAATGAGTTCTACCAAATCTTTAGAGAATTAATAGCTATTCCTCTCAAGATCTTCCAAGATATTGAAGAAATAAGAACTCTCCCAAATACTTTTAATGATGCTAACATTACACTGATGCCAAAAGCCAATAGAGATGTCACCGAGACAGAGTTGCAGACCAATATCTCTAATGAACAGAAACACAAAAAATTATCAACAAAATATTAGCAAACCAATTTCAGCAATGGATCAAAGAGATCATCCATCATGAATCCCCAAATGGGACTTATCCCCAGGATGAAAGGATGGTTCAGCATACATAGATCTATGAATGTCTTACACCATAACAACAAAAGCAAAGAGAAAACCATATGATCATATCAATAAATACAGAGAAATCTTTTGACAAGATCCAACACTGATTTATGATTAAAATTCTCTATAAAATGGGAATAGAAAGTTCATCCCTTAACAATATAGAGGCCGTATATGAAAAACACACAGTTGATCTCATAGTCAGTGACTATAAATTGAAAGCATTTCCTCTTGGGTCAGGAACAAGGCAAGGTTGGCCGCTCTCACCACTGCTACTGAATTTTGTACTGGGGGTCTTAGCCAGAGAAGTTAGGCAAGAAAAGGAAATAAAAGGAATTCAAATTAGAAAGGAGGAAGTAAAACTCATTATTTGCAGATGACATAATTATATATATTGAAAACCCTAAAACTATCAAAAATCTTTTAGAACTCTTCAAAGAATGCATTAATGTGGCAGGCTACAAAATCAAAATACAAAAAAAATGTTGCATTTTTATACACGAACATCTTCAAAAAACACAAAATCATGAAAATTACACCATTTAAAAATAGAAGTTAAACAACTGAAATACCTGGGCATATACCTAATAAAGTGAAAGTTCTATGCAATGAAAACTACAAGTTCTTCTTAAAAGAAATAGAAGACACAAAGTAATGGAAAAACATCCCCTGCACATAGTTGGAAAGAATCAATATCATTAAAATGACCACCTTACCCAAAGCAATTTATAGGTTTAATGCTACTCCCATCATATTCCCATGGGCTTGTTTCCATGAAATAGACAAAAAAATCTTAAAATTTTTCTGGAACTAAAAAATACTCCAAATAGCCAAAGCAATCATTAGAAAAAAGAATGAATCTGGAGGGACTAAACTTCCAGACTTTGAATTGTATTACAAAGTAATAGTGTTCAAAGCAGCATGGTACTGAAATAATAACAGAGCCACAGATCAATGGAATAGAACTTAATCACCATAAACCGACTCACTCATATACAGTCAGTTAATCTATGGCAAAGGATCCAAAAGCATTTGAAAGAAAAAGGAAAACCTGCTCAACAAATGGTGTTGGGAAAAGTGGACAGCCACATGCAAAAGTATAAAACTAGACCACTCTCTAACATCATTCACAAAAAGTAACTCAAAATGGATTAGAAATTTGAACTTAAAGACCAGAAGCCATAAAGATCTCAGAAGACAACATAGGAAAGACTTTCCATGACATCAGTCATAGAGAAACCATTGGGGACATAACTCCACCATCAAGGGAAACAAAAAGAAGTATAAACAAGTGGGACTGCATCAGACTAAAGAGCTTCTTCACAAAAAAAAAGAAAACATCACTCAAACCAAAAGGAAACCAATCAATTGGGAGAAGATAGTTGTGTTCATTATTGCTGACAATGGCCTAATATCTAAAATAACAAAGAACTCATAAAACCAAACAACAAAAGAACAGGCAATCCAATCAAAAAAATGGGAAGAGGAATTGGAAAGACTTTTTCTGAAGAGGATATACAGATGATCAGTAGGCACATGGTATTATGTTCCTACTCACTGGCTATCAGGGAAATGCAAATTAAAACAACAATGAGATATCACCTAGCACCTGAAAGACTAGGTATTATCCAAAAGTCTGGAAATAGCAAATGCTGATTAGGATGTGGAGAAAAGGGAACACTCTTGCATTGTTGGTGGGAGTGAAAATTGCTACAATCCCTATGGAGAACAGGTTGGAAATTTCTCGAAAAAATGAAGATGAAAATCCTATATGCTCCTGTCAGTCCACTTCTGGGCATCTACCCAAAAGATACAAAAGCACCGATGAGCAGAAATGTGTGTATCCCCATGTTTATTTTGACACTATTCACAATAACTGGAAATTACCTAGTACCCAACATCCGATGAGTGCATAAGGAAGATGCTGTATGTATGTATATATGTATATATATATGTACGGATATATATATATACATATATATATACACATACATACAGACAATGGAATACTGCACACCCCTTAGGAGAGATGAAACCCTGTCATTTGAATCAACATGGATGGAACTTGAGGGTATTATGCTAAGTGAAACAAGTGAAAAAGAAGATAGATACCGGATGACCTCATTTGTAAGTGGAATGTGAATAGAGAAAACGAAGGAACAGATGAAACATAACCAACCCTGGAACATTTGCAATGAAGCTAAAGTTACCAAAAGGGAATGGGTTGGGTAGGGGCAAATGGTGTTGCAGCCCAATGGACAATAGGGAAGAACACTTGGTGATTTGGTGGAGGGCATGGTGTATTCAAGTACATCTAAGAAATGGGGAACCTATGTATAGGTATGCAATGTGTAGAATGATTACTGCAATAAATAAACTAAAAACAATAGGAGCAAATATAAAAAGTGGGGAGAAGAAGAGAAAACATGAATGGTTAGTCTGAGTGGAAGATCAATTGCCTTTCAAATAAAAATAGGAAATAGACATGGCATTCTTAAAACTAACTTCAGGGTAACCTCAAAATACATCTCCAGGGGAAAAAAAAGCAAAGAAGAAATTAAAACAGAGAAAACCAATGACAACATAACCACATCCAACCCACACAAGAAGAGAAAGAGAAGAATAAAGGCATTGTCTGGAACAACACATACTGTGTCTTCTGTGACAGCTACAGATCAAGTATCACTCTAAATATTAAAGGACTGAACTTACCAGTCAAAAGACATAGAGTGGGCAAATGGATTAAGAAGCCCAACCTTCTGCTGCATTCAGGAAATTTCAAAAGATAAACAAATGCTCAAAATTAACGATTGGAAGACAATCCTACAGTCAAATGGCAATCACAAAAAGCAGGAATAGCCATATTTAGGAATTATAAAACAGACTTCTGAAAAAAGGATAACAAAAGACAAAGGTGGACATTATATAATGATTAAGGGGGTCAATCAAACAAGAAGATATAATGCCTGCTAACATATGTACACCAAATGAAGGAGAATCAAACTATATTAAGCAAGTATTATTAAAATTGATGACAGACATTACTAACAACACAGAAATAGAAGGAGATTTCAATACCCCAATGACAACAATGAATATATCAATAGATAGAAAAGTAACAGGGAAATGGCAGCTTTAAATGACCAGTTGGAAGAGTTATGTCTAATAGACATATATGTATCACCTCATCCAACAACTACATGTTTCACATTCTTCTCAAGTGCACATGAAACATTCTCAAGGATAGGCCATATGTTTGGACAGAAAAAACATCTCAACAAATTTACAGAGATTGAAATGATACCAAGCTTCTTCTCTGACCACAGTAAATTAAAACTAGAAAGCAACCACAAAAAGAAAGCTGGAAGACCACAAATTAATTGGAGTCTAAACAATATGCTTCTGAATGACTCTTGGGTAAAAGAGGTACCTAGAGACAAGTGAGAATAAAGACACTAGCTACCAGTATCTATGAGATGCAGCATAGGTAGTACTAAGAGGGCAATTCATTGCAATCCAGGACTACCTCAAGAAACAAGAAAAGTCACAAGCAATCCAGTATTTCAAGCAACTAGTTAAAAAAGAGCAATTAAAGACACAATCAGTAGAAGAAAGGAAATAATCAGAATTAAAGCAAATGTAAATAAAATAGATCAAATTTAAATAAAACAGGCAATCCAGAAGATTAATGAAACCAAAAATTTTCTTTTAAAAAATTGGCAAACTATTGGCTAGACTCACAGAGAAAAAATGAAAATTCTGATAATTAAAATCAGAAATGAAAGTGGAGAAGTAATAATAGATACCACAAAAGTACTAGACATCCTAAGAGAGTACTACGAACAGCCCTTTGCCAATAAAGTAGAAACTTGAGGACATGGACAGGTTTCTAGAAACTGTACTCTCCTCAGACTTAACATGGAAAAGTTGGAAAATCTGAATAGAACAAATACCAGCAAGGAAATTTAAGAGGTAATAAAAAGTCTCCCTGTGAATAAAAGTACAGCACCATATGGCTTTCTAATGAGTTTTACCAAACCTTCAGGAATTAATATCACTTATTCTCAAACTCTTCCAAATATTCAAGGACAGGGAACATTCCTAAATATTTTCTTGTGGGTAAAATCACATTGATACTCAAAGCTGATAGAGATGCCACCAAGAAAGAAAATTACAGACCAGTATCTCTAATGAACATAGATGCAAAAATTCTCAAGAAACTATTAGCAAATCCAATCCAATGATGCATCAAAAATATCTTCATAACCAACTGGAATTATCTCAGGGATGCAAAGGTAGTTCAACATATGCAAATTAATTGCTATAGTATACCATATCAACAAGAGCAAGGAAAAAAAGCACATGGTCATACTATAAACATAGAGAAAGCTTTTACAATATCCAACATCCATCTGTGATAAAAAGAACACTGCATAAAATGGAGATAGACGGTATATACACCAACACAATAAAGGCCATATACAACACACCCACAGGCAATATCACAGTCAACAGGAAAAAATTGAAAGCTTTTCCTTCAAGGTCAGGAGCAAGGCAAGACTGTCCAATCTCATTACTGCTATTTAGCATCATACTGAGGACTTAGCCAGAGAAATTAGGCAAGATAAAGAAATAAAAGGAGGAAGTAAAATGTTCATTGTTTGCAGAGGATGTGTATATACATATATATATATATATATAAAACGCTGTCAAAAATCTACTCAAACTAATCAACAAATACAGTAAAGTGGCAGTCTACAAAATCAATGCACAAAATTCTGTCACATTCTTCTACACAACATGCTGGAAGAAAATGAAATCAAGAAAAACATAAAATAAAAAAAATAAATATGAGTTTATTTTGTTGCATAAAATCTGAACTACCACAATAAAAAGTGTAGTTAAAACATTATTTTATACAAATGCTTTTGTAAAGCTCTAATTATTTTTAATAATAATGTTCTTTGCAGCTTTCTACTACCTTTCAGAATCTGTGAAGATACTAATAGAATAATAGAACACTTTCAAAAGAAATTTAGCTATGTGGCTCCAAGTTCCTTAATGGAGTTAGCAAACTTTATCTTGCGTGTCCACTCTTGTGAAAAGCACATGGAAAAGGACAAATAAAAAGAAAATACTTCATAAGAAAATCCAAATCTTTCTAATAAAAAAGATAATCTTCAGTTTTGAATTTTAACATTGGTCATTCTTCAGTTGGCTTGAAGTACAAGTAAATTAAAAATTAGGAGGTAGCTTATATATAATACAATAAAATTTTAACAATAAAAAGGAAAAACAGGAGATAGTTAATCCAAAAGAAAGAACTAATCCCCATAAACTCAGCTAAAAAATTTATAGCTGTTTATTGAAATATGAGAAGAACTTTCCAGATGGCATTCATATATGTAAATTAACAATGAAACATAATGAGCTTAATGAAGTAAAGCAAGGGGATTCAGGTCAACTGCTTTCTCATCTTGATCTGACAATTGTGATGTTCCTGATTCTAGATAACACTTTGCATTAGGAATTTCATTATCTGTACCACAGGGGGATCACTGTACAATCACTAATAATAGGTCCCACTCTCATCTCTGCTTTTGTCTTTTTATTATTAGATTTCACCGATTCACACACACACAAAATTAACTTAGTATCTTAACCTGGATATGCCATTCAAATTTTAAAAGGCAATATGTTTTATTACATCTTTTTATATTCTATCAAAAATACACCAACAATGAAATTCTTGATTTTTGATGAGTAATTGATTGAAATTGATTACATTTTGAATGCATAATAATTCTCATCCAGTATAGATGCAGTGATCTAATTATTTACTATATCTAGGTATTTACTTGTATTTATAGTAGAGAAAGGCTTTAATGTCATGATGAGATGCTATGACTGTGATAATGGAAAAAAAGAGGGGTATCATTGCATTCGTAGAGAAATATTGACATAATAAAAAATAAATCGATTAATATTTTACTACTGCATATAGTTTAAATCACTTTAATCATTTAACGTGAAATAGATTTGTGAGCTTATAAAATAGCCTCTCTGAGAATACAAGTAGAACAGAAAACAAATATTATATAATAATCTAAAAATTAATTTAAAATTTTGTCTTTCCTAGAAATATTTCGGTCTATCACTATTTTAACCCCGCTCCCCCACAAAAAATGACTTAATAAGGACATACTTTTAATAAAAAGATGAATTATTTACATGTTCTTAACGTATTGAAAGTTGCTTTAAATGCAGAATATGTAAATCTATTTTTATTTTTTACCATAGTTTAAAGCTGTTAGAGTTGATTTTTATTTTTGTTAAATTAAATCTAATGTTTGATTAAGATTCAGTAAATAAAAATTAAGTTATATTTGAGAGATTTTATTTAGTTGAACAAAACTTATATTTGCTCTTTTCAAGTTGAGAGACTATTAAAGAAACAGAGTAAACATAATGGAGACAGAATTGTATAATTATAAATGTACAGAAAGTTTTAGGTAATAACTTTTTTGACTAAATACACTCAAATCAGTTACGTTTATCAAGTCTATTCATGGAAACAGATAGTAGATTCATAAAGGTGAACTTCAGTAGAAGCGAGAGAATCTATATCCTCCATAGCAGGACGGGTGGTAGCAGCCATAGCCATAGCCTCCAAACCCAGAGCCATAGCCATAGCCTCCGTAGCCACAGCCATAGCCCAGTCTGCGGAAGCTGTCGCACGCACAGCCATAGCCATAGCCCAGGCCACCGAAGCCGCCATAGCCGCAGCCCAGGCCTCCGTAGTAGCTGCCGTAGTGGCTCATGGTGTCAGAAGTTGAAGATTTGGTATACTAATGAAAATGTTTCCTGTGTATGAATTCCATCACCTCCGTAGAGGTTTTCATACCCTAAGTTATGGGTGTGGTGAATCATTCAAACCTACCTCATTTTCATTCTTCAGAAGAAATTTTAGGCAACAAATATTGGTTAATTTGCTTAATATGCGTGGAGTAATCATACATCTCATAAAAACTGAATTTAACACATAGAATTTCTCTGATTAAATCATGTCTATAATAAGAAAGATTATTTGAAACTTCAAAGACTGTTCTTACAACAGGACACACATAAACTCCACCTCATTTAGGCTTTCAGGAATCTCTAAGTACAATCAAGTGGCTATGTAATGTCATCAGGATGATACTTCTTTGCTAATATGTGCTGTGTCTTCTTATTTCCCTGATGATGAATACATCTCGTTATTTTAGGTATGCAGGGCATTAATTTTACTCTTAAGTCTATGCCTCATTAGAAAATATATTTTACACACTTATATGTCAGATGTCTAAAAATATTAATATATAAACAACTTTTACTTGTTTTCTGTGTATTTTGAGGCCAACATGGAAACAATCTTATTGACAGTCTCTCATATTTTGTCTAGATAAAACTTATGTCTTAATTTTTAATACAGTATTTAAAATGTTGTTGCCTTGAAACAAGAATAGTCAAAATGGAGAGAGAGGAAAATAAATAAATATTCCTTGCCCCCTGGTCAAAATTGATGGATTCAATTAATTAATATTGATATTTTTTACAATGATGATGAATTCAGAAAGATAAAGAGGTCATTCTGGCAATTTAAGACTTTTCTGGTTTCCAGGATTTTGATATTTTATCGGAAAGTCACAAATGACTCTTGATCTTGTACAGAATAGTGTAGAATAAAAATGTAGACAATAGGAGTTTTAGTAATTTCAGACATCAATAAAAAAAGATTATTAAAACTAACATGAAAGAGAAATAAAAATCTCAGATATTATATCTCTTGTGAACATTAAATTTCTGTTAAAAAAATCAGATTTCTAGCAAAGAAATTTCCAGGTTTATATTGTGTTAACGGTGAATTTTAGCCACTAATTAGGAAAATACAAGACTGATTCTATATTGATTCATTCAGAAAACAAAAACCTATAAATTCAGGATGCAATTACATGGAAAATAAAATAGTAATTAATAAAATATTGTTAGAAATATTATCACAAAAAATAACATATTTAGATAATTTTAAAGAAAAATATGCAAGACACAGTCATTGATAGATACCTGTGGTCAACTTCAGTTTGAAAATATTACATACAATAAAATATTTTGAGAAGGCAGACAACATTCACATAACATTTATTACAGTATTAGCTATTATTGTTACTCTTGTTATACCTAATTTATAAGTTAATATATCATAGGTATGTATGTATACATTGTATAAAGGCAGTATAAATAAAATTACGTACTATAATGAATCCATTGGGAATCTTGTAGCATAAGCCTAAATATCAGAAGGGTCAACTGTATATATGCATGCATGTAGCATATACATGCATATCTATATATTTATATATCCTTTTGTATTGTTAACAGGCTGAATATAATCCAAATTATATGCTAAGCAAATCCTAACTAAAACACCGATATGTTGTAGATATTTTAAAAGATTTAAAAAAATGAGAAATGCAAAGGGCATATGAAAACCAATGTAATCTTTAAAAAAGACATTAAACTTTATTTTAATTTTAATTGATTTCAAGACATATTAAACTAAAATAATAAAAATCATGTTATACTGGGTGATAAGACGATTAAGTCAATGGAAAATATTAGTGAGTTTAAAATTAGACTTTATTATGCAAAGACTCCAAAGCAAGCAAAATACAACATTAAATGACACTGCAACAATGGGATGTGTGACAAAAAGTTACCTTAATTTCTTCACAGTATACATAAAAATCAATTCAAACTTATCTAAAAATAAAGTCTTGCAGGTTTGTTGCTTTATTTTGTTTTAAGAGAGAAAACACTGAATGTAAAATAAAGCTGTGAAATGTACTCATCAATATCAAGAAATTACTAAGACAAAATTATAAATATCGATGATAGATATATATAGATAGATAAAAGATATAGATAGACACAGAGATTAGAGATAACCTCAAGATAAATATAAAAGATAGAGATAGAAAATGATATTCATAATAGATAAAGATCTCCTATAAAATGAATGTTCAAAGACAAGAAAACCTCCAAAACCCAAGTATTCTATATCATAAGTTATCAGTTATCAGAGAAATGCAAATTAACATCACAATTACATAACACCACTCAATCACCAGAATTGCTTAATTTAAGAAAAATATTTGCTTCAATGGACTATTATTTAGATTGTTATTTACATGCAATTTCCTCTCAAATTAAATTAAAAATGTTTCTTACATTAGTGTGACTTTCAATTCAATGTCCCATATGTCTCAGTGGAAATTATATCCTTATGATTGATGCCCAAGAAAGCAAGCATATGATTTGGTACATATGCCATACTGTAAGCATTCTATTAAAAACTTAAATCAATAAATACATGGAGATAACAAAGATTTGAGGGGAGGGAAAAAATTCCCAAGAGGTGTGACTGATTAGCAGGTAGTCCTCATCCTTATGAGGCACTAATTGAAATAACTCATGAGGCAATTTGACAAAAGAGAATGATTATCAGGGTCTGTGTAATATGATGGTTGGACTGTTTAATTTATTGGGTCAATATGAAACTCTCATAAAGCCTCCTGATACCAATTTCCCTCAGTCATTTAGAATACTATCTATGTAGCAATACTATGGATTTATGAGAGCCTAAGTGGTAACACATATTTGCTACAATTCAGGATATCTATAACTAGAATCTCAGTCCAGGGATTTTAGTACCCAAAATCATTGCCATAATTTGGAGTTCACACCAAAATAAATTTGATTAAGAACTAAAAAAGCCATCTATATCATATGTACTGTCCACTGTCTAATAAGTATCCTTTGGTGATGTCTGATGAGTCTTCCTGGGACCAGAAATTTGAATTCTGACTCATAAATACAAAATAGGCAAGAAAGTTAACAAACTGGAAAAGACCAACAATCTCTGTTTCTCAAATTTAATCCATGATATTTGTTTTTCACTTATTTAATAAAATGAATAAATGATATCCAGGAAGGGAAACAGTTCCCTTTATTTAAAATATAAGACAAAAGAAACAATAAGAAAAATGATGAGATATGACCATATTGTGATGCCATATTAAATATATGTATTGGAAAATGATTATAAAGATTTGTCCTGTATAAAATATATTAAAGAAATTTCAGATAAAGACTTACTTTCCTTCAACTGAAAGGAAAAATAATTGTGGTAAAATATTCAGTATTTGTAGAATAAGTCCAATTGCTATTGAACTTACAGCCAGCTCTTAAATTTTATGTCAACAAATTAGAAAGCTTGCAATCCATCTTCTGTGTTATAAGCTGGGAAAAGTTGGATTTTGTTGCTGATAGAATTCCCAAGAAACTCAGGTCCTAAGAGTTAATAGAAACCAGACATAACAAATTGGATGGAAGCATTCATATCCGCAGCCTCCATAATCAAAATCATATTTGTATCCTGTTTTCAAAAGCTACCACATCCACTGACACAGCAAAAATCCTAGTCACCCAGCTAGAAACCCCAGTCTCAGAGACAGTTGACAATTGGCTTATTGTGTAAAGAGGTCAGATTTGATATTAAAAGACATTCAAACATCTTCAATGATAAGTATGACAAGCCCTAGGTACTACTTTATGTATAATCGTTATATCAAATAACATGCATGATATGTCTGTTCCATATATGGAATAAACTTATTAATGCTTTCTTATATAAGGAGGCTATCTCACATCTATTAAAATCATCTTGTTTTAGAGGATCAATCACTATTTCCCAATTAGTGCTGTTAGATTTTAAGTTTGCTTACCTCATAATTCATCTTGAATGGAGACCTTATGCTTATCATTTTTAATGCTTTTAAACAATGTATTTTTTTTTCTGATAAACTTTCTTCAGTATGTTTCTGAAAGCAGATAGCAAGAACACCAGGTTGCTGGTAATACTAAATGTATGTATTGGGGACATTTTTTGCTTACTCCATGGATGATATCATTTTGCTTTTCAAAATAAAAGCTAGTTCCATTTCAATACCCATTTTAAACATTGACTATACCTTTCCTCTACATTGATTACATCTCGTTTTGTTGTAGACCCTTGCGAAAAGTTCTCTGGTAATTTTTATAAGCATTAGATAGTAACCAATAGGGTCTATATAAGATTTATCTTTTTATCCATCAAATTATAGATACAAAATCGATGTTCAATAAGTTTTTTTGAGTGAACAAGCACACCTTCATTTGATCAATTATATATTCATAAATCCTCACCACAGCAGCAGTGCATTTAGCACAGTTAGTGGAAAAGTGATTCTGCTTTTCACCTGGAAGTTCACTATGGACCACTTTAGAAAAGACAAATGTCCTTTGTCTGGCATTCTAAGAATAATGGATTTTCATCTAAACTCTAGATGCTTATCTCTTCCCTGATTTTTAAATGTTATATTAATTTACTAGGGAAAAATTCTTTTATAAAATTTATTTTTGAAGAAAATTAAATAGCTTTAAGTTATATATACTTCATAGTAAATCTTCATCTGTACTAATCCAGTAAATTAACCACTACTTCCTTTTGACTTCACTATACAATTAATTCCTGTTTGCCCCCTCTTCATGTTCCACATCTCTTCCTGTACCTACTGATTTTTTTGGCAAAAAGTCTACTGTTTGATTTAGTTCACTTTTTTATGTCTAATTTTATTTAGTTCATTTGTTTACTTGAAATCTCTGTATACCATATATGAGTGATATCATACAATGTGTTTCATTTTCCTCTGGCATTTCTCGCAAAGCATAATTCCCTCCAGGCTCATCAAAATTGTCCAAACAGCAGGATTTCACCTTTTTAAAATAGATATATAGTGTATATATATGACATCTTTTTCCACTCATCAGTTGATGGCCATTTAGGTTGTTTCCAGCTAGTGGCTAAACAATGCTTCAATGAAGATGAAGATGCATATATCTCTTTAAGTAAACGCTATTGTGTTTTTAGGTAAAAAACCAGTAGAGAAACAAATTAATCATATGAGTTTTCCATTCTCAATATTTTGAGGAAGCTCCATATTGTTTTCTATAATGATGGCACCATTTTAGGTTTCCATAAACAGCATGTAAAAGTTCCCTTTTCTCCTTATCCTCTATAGCACCTTTTCCATTCCTTTGGATGGTAGCTATTTTCACAAGTATAAGGTGATATCTTATTGCTGTTTTGATTTGTGTTTCCCTAATGGCAAGAGAGGTAGAACTTCTTTTCATGAGCCTGTTGTCCAGTTGTATGTCTTCTTTTAGAAAGTGTCTATTAACATCATCTACCCATTTTTAAACTGGATTATTAGTGTTTTGTTATTGAGCTTTATGGATTATTGACATATTTTGGATATTAACTCTTCATCTCTTGTCAGATGTATGATGTGCAAATTATCTTCTCCCATTCAATAGGATTTTTTTTGTTTTGATGGGAGTTTTTTCCATCGTGCAGATTTTTTTTTACTTCGATGTAATCCCATTTGCCTATTTTCAATTTTATTGCCATTGCTATTGGAGTGAGTTCCCACAGACATCTCTCAGGCTGACGCCTATTAAGGTTTTACCTGTTTCATTCTATGTATTTTATAGTTTCTGGATTTACATCTAAATATTTAATCACATATGACTAATTTTTGTGTGTGGTGTTAGGTAGTGATTTAGTTTCAACCTTTTGCATATGGCATAACACATTTCCCAACAAAATTTATTGAAGAGAATGTCTTTGTCCTCATTGTAAACCTACGGCTCTATTTCAAAAAGCAATTGTCCATATATGTGTGGATTTTTCCTGGCTCTGAGGTCTGCTCCATTGATCTTTATTTCTGTTTTTAATCCAACACTCTGCTGATTTGATTATTATTGCTTTATAGTAGAGTTTGAAATCAGGGGGCATGAGGCCCCGTTTTATTTTTCTCAGAATTCTTTTGCTATCATTTGGTCTTGTGTAGTTCCAACTACATTTCATGATTTTTTGTTGTATTTCTGTGAATAATCTCTTTGGGAATTTGATGGAGATAGCATTAAATCTGTATATTGCTTTAGGCAATGTGACTATTTTAATTATGTTTATTCTTCCAATTCATGAGAATGAAATTTCTTTCCATTTCTTTGTATCATCTTTTTCTTTTAACAATGGCTACGATTCTTTCACTGCTTTGATTAAGTTTATTCAAAGGTGTTTTACTCTTTTGGATGAAATTGTAAATGCATTGTGTGTGTGTGTATTATCATATCATCTACAAACAGTGCTAGTTTCAGTTATTTCTTTCCAATTTGGATATATTTTATATCTTTTTCTTATCTAATTGCACTGCCAGGACTTCCAGCACTATATTAAATAATAATGGTAAGAATGGACAGTCTTGCACTGTTCTTGATCTTAGTTGAAAAGCTCTAAATTCTTATCAGTTGAGTATGAAATTGACTATGGGTGTGTCACATACTGTTTATATGTTGAAGTACATTCCTTCTATACCCATTTTTAGAGAATTTTAACATAAAATGTGTTCATTCTTGTCAAATGTTTTTCAGCATCTCTTAAGAGGATTATGTGGTTTTCCTTCTTTTTTTTTGTCAGTGTAGTATATATC
Source organism: Solenodon paradoxus (assembly GCA_004363575.1). Taxonomy (NCBI): domain Eukaryota; kingdom Metazoa; phylum Chordata; class Mammalia; order Eulipotyphla; family Solenodontidae; genus Solenodon; species Solenodon paradoxus. The sequence goes on from RJWH01000297.1 coordinate 53,655, forward strand.
ATATCTATTGATTTGTGTGAACTTTGAACCATTCTTGCATCTCAGGAATAAATCCCCCTTGATCACAGTTCATCATTCATTTAATGAGTTATTGAATTTAGTTTGCTACTATTTTGTTGAAAACTTTTATTAAAGATATGATACTCCAATTTTATTTTTTGTTCTTGGCTTTATCTGACAATTGGAGTAATGTTGGTCTTATAAAAATTATTTGGAATTTTGCTATCTTCTTCAACTCCTTGGAACAATTTGAGAAGGATTGATACTAATTCTTCTTCGAACATTTGACAAAATTCACCAGTGAAACCATCTGATCCAGGACTTTTTGTTTTTGTGGAGATATTTTAATTACTCTTTAATTTTGCTTGCTTTTGATATATTCATGATTTCTATTTCTTCCTCATTTAGTCTTGTAGTATTATATCATCCAATAATATTTCCATTTCTTCTAGGTCATCCAATTTGCTGTAATGTAGGTAAACACAGTATACTCTTATGATCCTCTATTTCTGCTGTGTCAATTGTGATTACTCCTCAATCATTTCTGATTTTATGTATTTGCTTTTTCTCTTTCATCTTCTTCGAGAGTCTGACTAATGACTTGCCTATTTTGTTTATTCTTCAAAATACCAACTCTTGGTTTCGTTGATATTTTGAAGTGTTTTTAGTGTCTATTTCATTGATTTCTGCTCTAAATATTATTTCCTTTCTGCTACTAAATTTTGGTTTCTTTTCTTCTTTTTTTGTTTTAGTTCCTTTAGGTGTATGTTTAGGTTTATATTTGTGATTCTTTTTGTTTCCTGAGATAGTATAGCATTGCTACAAAAGTCCATCTTTTTACTGCTTTTGCTGCATTTTACAGATTCTGTAAGGTCCTGTCTTTTCATTTGATTACAGAAATTTTTAAATTTCATTTTTCATGTCCTTATGATTCAATATTTATTCAATATCATGTTTATTCTCTACTCCTGTTCAGTTTTCATCTCCTTCCAGTTTGGGTTGATCTCTAGTTTGATTGTCATAATGATCTGATAAGATGCTAAACATGATTTCAATCTTTGAAAATTTAAAAGGCATTTCTCATATTGTCAATCCTTGAGAATGTTCCATGGGCACTTGAAAAGAATGTGTAGTCTATCCTTTAGGGTAAAAAACTCATATATATATATATATATGTATATGTATATGCATACATATATATGTAATATTCCATCTCTTCTAATTTTTGTTTTAGGCTTTTGTTTTGTTGATTTTGTCTGGATAATATTTCTTTTACTGAGAGTAGTGTGTTAAATTCCCCTACTATTATTGTGATGCTATCAATATCTACTTGATGCTGATATTTGCTTGCTATATCTGGGTATTCATTTATTATGTCTTTTTTGTTGTTCCCTTTATTATATAATGATAAAGCAGCAATCTTTGTCTTTTGCCATCATTTTTGATGCAAGTTTATTTTACCTGAAGTGAGTATAATAGTTCTTGCCTTTTTATATTCACCATTGACTTTGAGTTACTTTCTCCATCTCTTCACTTTAAGTCAATATTTGTCTCTACATCTTAGGTGAGTTTCTTGAAAAGAGTAGTATTTGTTTCACAATCCATACAGTCACTCTGCGTTTTTGAGTTGATTCTGTCCATTTGCATTCAGAGTGATTATTGATATTTGAGTACATTTTACTTGTTACCATTTTGATTTTTGTTTTCTGATCTTGATTATTTATTATCTTGTTTACTTTTATGCAAAATTCCTTCTCTTAGGAAAACCTCTTCTAACATTTTCCCTAGAGGGGGTCTCAAGGCAGTAAATTCCTTCAGCTTTTGTTTGTCAGAGAAAACAAATCTGAGAGTCTTACTAGATACAGTGCTCTTGGCTGGCAGTTTTTGTCTTGGAGTGTTTTGCAAACATCATTCCATTCTCTCCTGTCCCATAGAGTTTCTGCTGATAAGCATGATGGGATTAACTTCATAAGGTACTTATTTTTTTCCTAAGTGTCCATTAGAATTCATTCTTTGCCTTTTGATAGTTTCACAATTACATGTGTTGGTATAGGCCTTTTTGCATTTAGATTGCTGGGAATTCTTTTGGATTCACTGATGTGTATGTTTATTTCCTCCCTTAGGTTTAAAATTTAGCAATTATATCTTTGAGTCTGCTGTCTCTCTCTCTCAAGGGTATCCTTCTTAGATATCAGTTTTCTTATGCTGCCTTTCCTAATGAATTTGGATAGTTCTTGGGGTGTTTTTGTTTGTTTGTTAGAGTTTTTATATTTAATATGTCTCCTTCCACCTGATCCCTTTCTATATTTTCACCCTGCATGCCATTGATACTTTCCTCTAATTGGTCAATTATATTTCCATAACTTTCTTTGATTCCTTTGATATTGCTGCTTTGCTGGGCTTTTTGTTT